>BMAV01013513.1:0-185250 GCA_019973955.1 Trichonephila inaurata madagascariensis | reverse complement strand
TTAAAAGTTTTAGTTTTGAAAGGGTTGTTGATATTTTATGTACTGGTAATTTTGAAGAAGAAATGCATTAGATGGTCTTTTCATCTCTGGTGATTTTATATTACTTCAGGTTTGAAAAACTCTGAAGCATTAAAATACAGTCAAACCTCTTTATAACAACCTCTATATTGCAGATTTTTCTATATAGAAAACTTTTTCCTGGAATCAAAACATTTCACAAGTTTCTTCATAAAATAACTTTGTAAAAACAACTTTTTCTTGATTAAATTTTTTTTCCCCCTATTTTTACTGGACATTTCAAGTTATTCTATTTTTTTAACAATTTTATTGTGGTATAAATTTTGAACGGGTTTTTTAAGTTTCCCCAAACTCCCCGGGAGCAAAAAATTCTGGGTGTTTCATCCAAAAAGTGAAACCCTTTTGACTCCCATTGCCCAGTTCACGTAAATTTTTGATACCCCTTTTCACCCTCAGTGGGTTGTCCTTTCCCTTTGAACTGTCTCCATTCATTTGTAAGTTGATCAGTTTACTGGTAACTTTGTCTTTTTTGAAACCAAAATGTTAAAACATAAGTGCTTGAGCATCAAAGAAAGACATTTAATTCTTCAGGAAGTGGATTCAAGCATCTAGAAACATTCCTTGCAATTTTTCTTTTTTTGACAGTTCATATGTATAAAATAAATATATATGAATTTACAAAAAGGTATGAATAATTAATTATTAGTAAATAGTGCTTATGAACTTAAAATTTGTTTTATTTGGTTTACGAATTTTTCAAAACGAACTTTTTGGGATTTAGCCACTTTGTTATAAAAGGGTCACTTATTATAATTTGAGAAGTACCCTTAATATTTAAATACAGTACAGTATTTACCATTGATCTTTTTGTTCAATAAAAAGACACCCCAAATGCAGATATAAAACATGAAAATTGTTCAGTTAAAAATTGATAGCTTTTGGGGATATCTTTTTTTTTGAAATTGGGGGATTTTTTACAAGTACTTTAAATATTTTTAAATTGTTTAGATTAGATGAATTATTTTTTTGTAATTGATGATCAATGCAAGAAAAAGTAATATAAATTAAGCAAGTTTATTCAATCAATATTTTTTTATTAGGTACTTACATACTATTGCAACAATGCCAATGTTCAAGAGAACTCTCCAAGTTGGCAACCATGTGCTTCATTTAATATAATGACACCAATATGGTTCTGACAATGTGTAAGTACCTTTGAATATTGAAAATATATTACATATGTGTATTGTTAGTAATTTTGTTTTCATTTATGTTTTGCTGAAAACTGATTATGTAGTAAACTATTGATAATGGTATAAACTACTAAACATGTGGAAAAGAATATAACTTTCCTTTTTCTGGAAAATTCCTGCATCATGGGTGGTGGGAAGTGAAAACAAAAGTAATTATATAACTAAATAACTTTTAGCACCCTTTTTTCCTATTGAAAAAGCTTTCTAATTAAAGCTTTATTTTTCTATTCAAAGATAAATTGCATTTTGATGTGATATATTTTGTAATTATTTTGATTAACTCTCTCACTGCATAGTTATTTTATCAAAAAGTTCAAAAATTGCATAGAGTTTTATTGTGTATTTCAAATCTACATATTAGAGTTAAAATATACAAAAAAAATTTTAAAAGAGTTTTTATTTTAAAATATAAAATTAGATCATAAAAATATGAACAAAAAACATATAGGGTTGAGGGCCAAGGGGAGATACCTCCACGCCAACAGTGGCAATTCTCTTGGTGGTTAACTTTTCTTCAAAAGGGTTTATGGCATTCTAGATCTGAAAGTTAGAACAACATGACTGTGTAATTTGTTTATATCAAAACTTTATTATCTTGTGCACCTAAAAAGTGTTTAAAATGGACCTATCACTTCAACAGATCAGAATGATTATGTACTGTGAGTTCCAAAATAAACTCAGTGCCTTTGAATGCCACAAAAAAATGTGTGAAAGTTTAGGTTTCAGTACTGTTTCTTATGATACAGTAAAAGTTTGGTTTCGAAAATTTAAAGCTGAGAATTTCGACATTGAAGATTAACCACATTCTGCCCGCCCTATTGAGGTTGATTGTGACCAATTAAAGCAAATTATTGATCAATGCAGCAGGGCCGATCGTAGGGTGTTGACCTAATGTACCACCCCTCTAGAGAATTTTTCATATTTTGACTAATACTTAAAGTTGACACTATAAACTCATCTTAACTTAGTGGCACAACAGCCCATGAGGTGCATGAACAGATGTTCCAATCAGGTAGTCAGTCTGGTGCGAAACCCTCAGTGTTAAGTTCCCAAGCAAGCTTGGTACTCATTTATTGACCAACTGAAGGGATGAAAGGCTGAGTTGACCTTGCCCAGCCCAAGGTTATAAACTCATCTACCTGTATTAAAGTAAAATGTAAAACCTTAATAAAATGTAAATACAATTCAAAGTGCAGAATCCTTGATTTTTTTTTTCGGTCAGCTAATAGGTAGTAATAGCGACAAAATACTTTAATTAAATAATAAACAAACAAAAAAAACTACCTTGAAACAAAAATAGACATTTTTTAATTAGATAATTAGAAATGCAAAATACTGTATTAACTGAAAATATAATTTATTAAAAAAAGTACTAAAGCATAAATCTTGTGAAACAAGAAGTATATATAAATCAGTCCTTCTACTCAAAAAAAAAACTACCTTTAATAATTAACGATAGAATAACTTTTCTGGCTTTCTGAGACGCAAATTTGTCAATAGTTTCAGTGAAATACATTTTTTCTGAGATTTTGGATTCTATAGAGATGATGGCTAAATCTGAAACATTTCTTGTGTCATATTATTTTTCAAGTAATTTTTGAAAAAATTTTCATTTACTGAAAGGTTTTTCCTCTGAAGCTAGAGATAAAGGTAAGGATTAAAATTTCTTATTGCTTGACCAAAACATGGAGATTTACTTAACTATAATTTCTAATATCTCAATTGGTGATTTTTCATAGTTTGATAAATGTCACTTTACATTTTAATATACAAGTAAAGGTTAAATAATAAAACCAAGAAAATAGTTTCAAATAATTTTTCATTAGAAATTAATTTTTGTTTCAAATTACCATTAAATCTCGAAAGCAAATTTCTAAACTTAAACACCAAAAAAATATGTTGAATTGATTAAAAAAAATTAACTGTATATACAAATTATTTCCTACATATTTACAGCCAATTTCTAAATGCAAGGAAAAAAATATTTTTAAATTATTTTTAAAAAGTATTCAAACCTGTTGCATGAATAAATATATCTGAAATTTATAAAGCAACGAATAAAATAAAAGAATGATCTGGCCATATACCAAAACCGACATTAATACACAAGTTTTGAATCTTAATTTATAAATGAAAGTATCAGGCTAAATATTTGGAAACAATTCAATACGGCTTCATCATTTTAGTGTTAAATGTGATGCAAACAGGAGATGTTATGAAGAACCATTGGATAGATATCTGCTCTGCTAATATAGAGAAAGTACTAACACTGTGACACGTAAGGGAGCTAAGTCAGAGTTTCTCAATCTGTGGGGGCATAATAACTCTACGAGGGGGGTGCAAGCATTTTGAAAAGTCGAAAACAAAAGATTATTATTAAAAATTTTTAATTTACTGAAAGTAAACAAACCAAATACATTTTGACATTATAAAAACTAAAATACACATTAACACTGATATAATACACTTATAAATGTATCAGGACTACATATGTGTATTTTATAATTAATTTAACAGTACTAAGTTAAGAACAAGTGTAGTAATTACAAGTGACCCAATGGGCTTGTCACATATAAAATTTCATACAAAAATTAACACTTATCTTGATAATTTGTACAGTTTATATTTAATCCCTTGTCCATCGATTAAAAGTTACGCGATTCGCTCCCAAATGCCATTGTTTTCCATGTAGGTGCGAATGTGATGTATTGGGGGGAGGGGTAAAAAAAGAATTCATAAGCAAATTACCTGAAGTAAGTAAATCCTTCTCAAACACTGTCAAGGTCCTTTTATTGCAACCAAAAGTCTTTGGAATAATTTTATGAATAGCAGTGCTGCAGAAAAGTTCGTACTTCAGAAAGATGTATGTATATGTCCGTGGAAATTAACATTTTGGTTCAGCAAGACACGGTTTTACACCAGTGGCACTTAAGAGGTTAAAGTCGTTTTGTAGCTTTAGTGTCAAAGTGTAATATTATTAAATTCAAAACTTTATTATTGTATAGAGGGAAGGAGTGTGATGAAAATTTGATTAAATATTGGGTTGCAAATGTTGAAAGTTTGAAAAGCACTGGGCTAAATGCCAATTTAAGCTCATTTCGGGCCCTAGGCACAGAAGATCTACGAGCCAGATCGAAATTTATTATGAGAAAACCTGGTTAAGTTCCACTTATCCGGTCAGCCCCTAGCTCCCGTCAGTGATTAACCGCACTCAATGGATAGTTACTCTTTAACTGGTATATTAGATATAAGCAGACAGATTTGTACATGAAAATCATTAAATAGTAACTGAGGAGACAAATATTTTTTTGTGTTAAAGGATATTGCCGAAAAAAACCATATATTCAACAAAATTCAGTTTATTAAAGTACATTTAGTTTAAGTAATTTTGCATACTACAGGGGTTTCATCAGATATGTTGTCTCACCACTAAGGGTTCGTCCCATCTGCATGGCAGAAATTGCAACTAGTTTGCACGTACAATGATATTTTCTTTCTTTTTTATTGCTTAGTCTTTAACTTGGATGATTATTTAGCACTCAGTATTTAAAGTGACAGTTTGTCACAGTACGAAATCTTTAAGTCCTGGCATTTTTGTGTGTTGAAGGTGGTAATTAGTAGTGCTTATAGTTATAATCAATAAGAAATTTGCTATTTTTTTAAAGCATTTTGGTTAAAAAATTACTGCTTAAGGGTTTAAATTTACAATCTGACCTAGCTTTCAGATACACTTAATTATTGTTTTTAGTTAGTTTCTGATATCTGCTGCTTTTATTAAATGAAAATTCTTATATTCAGCCATTAAAATATAAATTTTTGTTTAAATATTCTTTTATTATAGACCAAAATATTAGCGAATGTTTGATTCTTGGGTCGAAACAATGGCTAAAGTTCAATCCTTTATGAAAGAAAATTCATTGAATTGTAATGGTTCTTTTTTTTCTTATGGGTTTATTGAAATTTATATTAACGGGTTACGTAATGATTTATTAACCCCTTCAGGACCAGCGGAAGGAGAAAGAAGCACTTCCCCAGGCCGTATGTTCAGAGAGGATACCTACGCACAAAACTGGTCGAATTTCCTTGCTAAGCCTAATTTCCTTTAAAGATTGATAAAAAGTTTAAAATGCAATCAAATACACTAAAACTTACAATTTACTATTGATAATATTTGAATATGGAGTACAAAAATTTTTGCTATATTTAAAAAAACAATTGCGAATTTTAAAGAAAATGTTTTCATTTTAATAAAAACAAAATTACATACACTTTCAAACAAATTGACAAAAATCCCATACATTTTAAATATGAATATAGAAAATATTAGAAAACTAAACCAAATTATTCAAAATATAAACAGAAATCCATAGAGCAATAGATCACGAACTTCTAAATGTCAGATTCTCTGAAAATTAAACAGTGCAGTTGTTTATATTCTAATATCTCGGATCAATTAAAACACAGCTGAAGCACTTTTTAAAAATTCAAAGTTTTATGAACATTATTCGAAAAAAGGGTTTTTTAAGCCATCTAGTGCTTGAAAATAATATAAACTTTCCCTAACTCTAATCACACTGGTGTGATCATGGGCCTACGAGGAGGGAAAGCTCAATCACGTATATGATGCCGTGGAGGAAGAAACACGTGATCACATATATGTGATCATGGTTCTGAACAGGTTAACTTTTATTTGATGTTCAATATAACGACTAAAGCAAATTATTGATTTAAATAAATATGTCAACAAATAGTTATTTGCAATATATTTAAAACTAATTGATCTCTGAATTTTGTAGGTAATTCAAGATTTACCAAGAAAATAAACATTTAAAATTGCTTTTTACTATTTTTGTTCTAAATTATATTACTTAAAACTGCTAAATTTTTATTAAATTTACTGTTACTAAATTTTTAAAAAAGATTAATGCAGTGAATTCTTACTTACTATGAAATATTTGTAATGTTTCCATAATCAACAAAAGTAGAACAATTCCATTATGGATTTCCTATGCCATTACAGCATTTATCTTGTCTCATTATAGCTATTTAATTTAAATTTAATATGATTCTATTGTGGTTACATAAAAGAAAAACATCTGGGAGTTTAGAACAGTTAGTAATTGTTCTTTGTATGGATTCCCAATAATTTATAATTTTCTTAAGTAGTTACATACCTCTAAACTAATGTTCTTTTGGTTGCAATCACAGAATATGGTACACTTGGCTAGCTTTAAAAAATAATCATTAGCAATACATTTTAAATTTAGCAATTAAACATTAAGTTTTGCAAGAACAAAATTTACTAGTTAAACAAGCATTTCAGAGTATTACTTAAAACGTTTTATGTTAACCACAATACTTAGCATTGCAACTATTGTTTATAGTATAATTTTGAAATAAAAAAAGTTAACAAAATAATTTATTTTATTTAAAGTAAACTGCATAGTATATTTGTTTGAATTTTAATTTTAAAAAATGATCGTTGGTTTTTTAATTATTATTATTAATCTAATAACTTTTCGATAAGAATCCAAGAGTACTATGTGTGACTCTTTTAGGTTCACATCTGTAAAAGAAATAAAACATTTGGCTTTCTCGTGCCGATATTGGCTCAAGAATGGTTATCTCTTTAACCTGGCTGAATGCCATCCCTCTTCTGGCTTTTCCCTTTCCTCTCCAAGTAAAATTGTAAAGCAATTTCCTGAGCTACCATAAAATCCGGCGTATAACGCGCACTTTGAACACAAAAAATAAGATCGGAATTAAGGGGCGTTATACGGGGTATAAACCAAACTTAAAAAAAACAAAAAGAATGGGCACACAAAAAATTTTCTTTAGGGTGTTCAAACACAGTTTATTTAAAAGAAACGGCTTGCTTTATGAACAAGAACAGTTGTAGTTCTAGAAGTATACTATTTTTTCAAAACTCTGGGATAATACCTCGAATAAATTACTTCAAAACATAAAAACAATGTATACTAACATTTCAGATTTCTTCTTTAATAAGGGGGTGCGCGTTATACGGCGAATATACCGAAAAATTTAAAAAATTTAGCTTAAAAGTATAGGTGCGCGTTATACGCCGGATTTTACGGTAATTGAAATTCTCCCAGCACTTAAAGCATGTAAAGACTATAAGCAACAAGCTTTTGTTATTTTAGAGTCGCTTCTCGAAAATTAATTTTGATGTTTCAATAGTTGTTAATACAACAGTCTTTTTTATCTTAATAGTTTAAAAATTTTTCTCCACGCCAGGCAGAAATAAGTCCAACAGCTCTCAAAACCAATAGAAACCCTTAATATCAAGTCACCGAAACAACATCTCCTTGGAGCCACCCCCATTGGTCCCTTCCTCTAGAAGCCACACCTCCTCCAACTCTCAAACCACAACATCAGTCATAGTTAAAACCAGACAAGGAGCGAAGGGATAAGACATTCTCTCTTTGGTAGCAGAGTAACACTTGACTATTTTGCTGTGTTGAAGGTAAGGAAATCGTATTCTTTTGTAATAAGAAATATTGTGTTTGGAACTAGTTTGATATCACAGGGCATGCGCCAAGTTGTTGTTTATGTTTGCCAAGATGGGCAATAACATTACAATATGGTTACCTTGATATTTTTGGAATATTGCAAGTTTCCTGTACTTTTGAATTGATATTCATTATTAATGTTAATATATATTACCTAATTATTTTATTAATAAACATATAATATTTGTTATTTATAATAGTTTTTTTATAAAAATTTATAAATATTTTTACATATTGTTATTTATTCATAATTATTATTTTTATTCATTTATAATTATTACTATGTTATTTATTTATAATTATTACGTTATATGAGTATTCTTATGAATAATTTTTATATTACAATACGATGATTTATTCTTTTTTATAAATTGTTAAATTATATTATATGATTATTATTATATATAATAAAAATTTAAATCATACTATATGAATATTATATGTAATTACTATTAAATTATATCATAAGATTATTATTATATACTACACTAGCTGAAATACCCATTCTTCATGGGTTAAATTTTAAAATATATAAAATTGAGCTTTTTTTGCAAACATAATATATTTTAAAGAGGGTAGAGCAATTGCAGAGCAATGTATCCAAAAGTAAAAAATAATTTTTTAATGAGTGTTCATTGCAATTTCGTTTCACAGAAAGGAATGATTACATAAAAACGTATATTTGAATGCAAGAAAGAAAATTAGCATGCTAAAAACTTAAATAGAAATGAAATATAAATTAAAATTATAACAGAAAAGTAATAACAGTATGTATCTGCTATGGGAACTGTGAGTGAAATAACCTGAAATGTGGATAAACCAAAAGAAAAAAAATAATTATATGACAATCCGTTTCACTAAAATATTATCATAAATAACATATTAGGAAGCCTTCAACTGGAATAAAAAAATTAAATTAATAGAAACTAAAATTTTAAAAAATACATAAAATAAGCATTAAATTAGTATTACGTAAGGAAGGGATGTAAAACTATCTAACATCTATATTACAATTAATATAAAATTTAGATGAAACACAAAAGTGAAAAAATTAAATTAGAAAAAACCAAAATAAAATATCTAAAACAGACCTTCATTGAAAAAAACCATAATGAACTTAATGAGAGAAATAATAAACCTTGTTGATAAAAAATTAGTTTTTTAAACAATACTTTTTGCAATATTTTAATTTAAAAAAATACTTGTTATTCTGTTGCAAAGAACAAACAAATAAGGAAATACAATGATAATTAATTATAGTGATAATTGAAATATATATATCATATATGAACAGTATATGTACAAAGTATATGATCTTCATAAAACTAAATGAGGAACATATTATCAGAAGCAAAGTTAAACCAGGATGCATGAAACGTAAAATCACATCAACACTAAATTTTTTAAGAAATAGGAGAAAATTGTATCAAGCTGCATCTTTCTTCCTCAAAAACTTTTGGACCACAAATGGTATAAATAGATTTATATATTTGAAGATTGTCAGAAGAAAGCACTGCTTGGTCTCAGCCCTGTGATATCAAACTAGCATCTTAAATTGTAATTGTATAATTATGGCTCTAGTTTTTATGTTAAAAATTGATTGAAAATTTTCATTCTTGAATGCATATATATGCTCTCAGAGTTTTTTTGAAATTGTTTTGTGAAATGTATTAGTAAAAAAATTTTATTTTTTTAAGAAATTTAGCATATAGAACTATTATATTTGTAAATATATTAATGGTGTTGGATGTATTTCGAAAAATGTGTGCCGTTTTTTTATACTTGTTTTGATGAAGTGTTTTGATACCCCCATCCAAACAATATTTTTTGATAAAGAGGTATTTTTTACAACACAAACTTTTTCTCCCTACAAACTGAAAAATTTTGTTGTGTCTGATCTATGCCCTTCCAAATGCTGGAAGTATAAACAAGTTTTCATTAACTGCGATATTTCTGTTTCTCTGTGTTTTTTTCAAACTCAAAATACCACACTCACATAGCTGTGATGCCTGAAACTTCTTTTGCAGGGAGACTTTCCCCTTGACCAGACTATCTAGCTGTTCAGAAAATAATGTGGAATATTACTTTTCATTGTTATAATCTCTTAGTGTTCTTGATCTTCAAGTACGATGGCAGAAAATTAAATAACCAGTAATAATCTAAATATTTTATGAAATTTGTAAATTTAACTTTGGCTTTAAAATATAAAAAAAGTTTTGTTCTAAAAATGCCTATTGTTGAAAGTACTCAGATACGTTTTAGAATTAGATGCAAGAACATCAAAAAAATTTTAAGTGAAAAGTTATTAATCTTTACCATTTCAAACAATTATTGAATTTGGTATTAATTTTCTTATGTGCTATTTTTTTAATTATTGATGTATGTTCTTGATATTGTTAAAAAAACATTCTACATTGAATATAACATCAAAAAATCTGATTTTATGTTTCTTTCAGTTAATCTTAAAATCTAAATACAACATCTGAATCCAAAAAAACATTCTACACACTTTTATAACTAAACGATATCTATAAATATGTTTTATGCTTTTGAATCTGAAAAAAAGTTTTAACTCTCAGCATTTATAAAGTAAATAAAAGTACTCAGAAGCGTACATTACACTTATTAGTAAAAATATTAAAATTTTATATTGTGTGTTTAAGTGTACAGAGTTATTTTCATTAATATTTTAAACAATTATTGATTTTGGTATTCATTTTCTTAATTTTTTGATTTGGTATAGTGTTTTTGTATTGATATATGCTCTAGAAATTGTGAAAGAAATCATTCTATATTGACTACTCTGTATAAAGAGTAGACATTAATGGGCAAACACATTGTGCTCTAACGTTCTATTTTTCTTAAACTTTTTTTTTTTCTAATTTATTGGGGTTTTTTCCCTTAACATCCCCAGAAGCTGGTATCCTTTTAAAATGCTGCACCATTAAAGGGGGGATACCAATCGGGGCCAGGTAATTTTTATGCCCAGTTTCCCCCCCAGAGGGGACCTGAGCCGACCGGGGAACCGTACTAAGATTTAATTTTGTGAGAGACCCGCAAACAGAACCTAGGACTTAAGCCAAAAATATATATGGCCGCTTTTTCATTTTTACACAATAAAATCCACCAACTTGGGCCAGGGTCAAACCTGCAACCTTGGGTGCAGAAGGCCAGCAACAAACAAATCATGCCACGCAGCCATCAAAATTCTTAAACTATGCTATGTTATCAGGGGAAAAGGGGTTTATTTTGATTTTTCAATAACTATTTAAAATTCAGCATATATACTCGATTTATTATAAATTCTATTTTGAAAAATTCGTAAAAAAATTTGCTTGATTGATAGAACAACAAGCAGCCTTAGACTGCCCCTTGAAATGGTCACCGCTTGCAGTGAATGTGCTGCATACCTTCTAGAATTCGGCCCTGCAAGGCAGAAATATTTCAACATGAACTTTAACAGAGCTTGACGTTTGTCAAAAATCAATAGTTAATGCTCTTAAGCGCATAAATCTAACGTTATAGGTGAACCGCTGGGTGCCTCACAAATGGACTGCTGAAGAAAAGAGCTAGAGAAGCGATCTGTTTGGTTCTGCTCAGAGATCAATGGAAAAAGAACATTATGGTCATAATTGTGACCTGTGAAGAAAATAAGTGTATACTAAAACAATACAAGCTGTAAAAAAGGGTGGTCAGCACCGGGGAATCAACAGGTTGGTTTGCAAGATGAATGCTAACTAACAAGAAGGTGCTTCTGTGCATCTGGTGGGATTGTCGTGGAATTATCTATAAGGAGTACCTGAAAAGCAGGCAGACTATCAACAGTACAATATACAGCTATCTTCTAATCAAAGTTAGTGATGCTATTCGTAAAAAAAAAAAAAGAATTCAGATGGAAGGTTCTTTTTCATCAAATCAATGCCCAATCATATATTAGTGCGATGACCAGCTGGACGCTGTACATGCTGGAGTGGGATTTGATGCAACATCCACTAAAAGCCGAGTCATGGGATTTATGGATATTACTATCTATTTCCACATTTGCAACTGCATCTTGATGCACAATCTTACATCCAAATGACAAGGTCATAAATGAGGTTGATCACTTTCTGGACTCACACAAGCCACTGTTCTTCACAGAAGAGATTGAAAAGTTACCAAAACACTGGCAGACCATTGGAAGATTTGAAAGGAAGTTACTATCCTCATGAGCTTTGTTGATTTTGTGTGTATGTATCATTTTACTAGATTGGTTTTTTTGGCGGCAAACTTTTTACTCTATATACACTGCTGGCCACCGTAAATGCAACTCCCTGAAGGAAGCAAGCAAATAACATGAAATTTACAACATGCATTAGCGGAGGTGAGATATGCTATTGATTAGAATTTCAGCAGAGAACACATCACGCGCGCCTGTGGTGCCACCTCAAAGCGCTATTTAAGGCTTGGAGATTTCGATGATTTCAAGTTCGTAATTGTGTTTTTCTTGTGGTTTTTCAAAAAACGATCAGTTATGTCTCGTAGAAAAAAACGATCTGCTTTTGATCAAGTATCCTAGTTCGACAGAGGAAGGATAGTGGCCTAGCGAGAATGTGGATTATCTTTCAGGGAAATCGGTAGTTGTGTTGGACGAAACCAAACAACTGTAATGTGGATATGTGACCGTTGGATGCAGGAGGGTAAGACGGACCGACATGGTCGATCGCATCCACCTCAGTGCACCACTTCAAGTGAGGACAGGCAAATTGTACGCTTGGCAGGGACGGATTGCTCAGTCACATCACGAACCATAGCAGCACATTGAGTCGTAACGCATCATTCAGTGTCTGCGTACCATTTGACGCTGCTACAGCAGAGTGGTTCGTCCCAAGACGCCCATTGCTTGGTCTACCCTTGACGCAGAGAACCACAGACGCCTCCGCCACCAATGGTGCATGAAAGAAGGATGTGGGCAGCAGAATGGAATGAAGTTGTCTTTACTGATGAAGTCACGATCTGTCTGCAACATCACGATGGTCGGATTCAAGTCTGGATACACCGTGGAGAGAGGATGCTGGACATCTGCATTATGCACCGCCACACTGGTCCTGCACAGGTATTATGGTATGGGGCAGTATTGGATATCACTCTCGCACTCATCTTGTACGCATTGCCGGTACTTTAAACAGCCAGTGCTACATCTCCGAGGTGTTGGAGCCAGTTGTCCTACCTTACCTTCAGGGCTTGGCCACAGCCATATTCAACAGATAATCGCGCCGACCACCTGTGCACGCGATTGTCCAAAGGTTCTTGCCAATCACTAGATTGAATTGCTTCCCTGGCCGGCTCGTTTTCCGGATCTTTTGCCGATAGAAAACATGTGGTCCATGGTTGCTCAATGATTGACCCTGATTACACCCCCAGCTGCCACAACCAGATCAACTTTGGCAACGTGTGGAAGCTGCTTGGTCTGCTGTACCCTAAGAACACATCCAAAGTCTCTTTGAATCAATGACGAGGCATGTGGCAGCGGTGATCTCCAACAATGGCGGCTACTGATTCTGGCAGGAATCACATTTCACAGAAGTCTATAAATTTAATCATTTGATGTTTGGTCAACATGTTATTTTCAAAATAAATTTTGTTGTGCTATCTCTTGTCTTTCTTGGTGTTGCATTTACGGTGGCCAGCAGTGTAATAAATGAAAACAGAAACAGCACGGATTGCACAACTAAATAGTCAGAAAAAATGCATACCCGTGTAAATCACAGATTATACACTGAGAGGGCTAACTGAAATTTTTTATACTACATTTTGTTTTTTGACCAGATAAGTGCTGAAGATATTCTTACATTATTGATAATTTTTTAATTATTTTTTCTTTGAAGTAAATCAGTGGCATAACTAAATATCCAAGGGCCCTGGTGCAAAAAAAAAAATGAGGGCCCTATCTTGATTATGTTCTATCATATATAAATATATGATATATATATTATAAATATAAGAGAATATTTTAAATATGCAAATCTACTTTAACATCACCTCTTTATCATGCTCTGTAGAACATAGGGAAGCAAAGCTTCATACTACCTACATGTATGTGTATAAATTTTCTGATGTGAGCTTTAGTGATCGCTCAGGTTCGATTTGACACCACGACAGACCTTTTCCAGAACAGCTGTGAAGCGTTTAAGAACTGACTGTACCGGAAAATGAGAAGTAATGCAATAGATAATAAAAAATTAAATAATAACAAACAAGATTACAAACAATAACAGGCATTAGGGAGAAAAAAAGATTTTAGATGAAAAAAAATGTGAATTATATGAAAGTTGGACGTACCTACTAACAACAAGTGTCAATTTTGCTTACAATACTTTCTTAGCTTTAGTTTTCGCAAAAGTTTCAGTAACTTCAGTTAAATCCAGGCTTGATGCGACTTTGTTTTCAATTGCTATTAGGGATAAATGTCCGGAGTCAAGCTTAGCCCACACCATTTCTTAAGAAATTTTTAATATGCTTAATTTCGTTGGAGAATGGCAGAGTACCTATCCCTGTTGGGCTTTAACCTGATCTTTTACCTGCAGCAGAAGTGACAAGAATTGTGTAGAATAATAGCACTGTTGTAAATACTTCTGTTCAATATTATTATAATTATTTAAAAAAAAATCTGCAAAGAAGCTGGGGGGGAGATTATATGTCTATATATATATTGCATATACAAGTAGATTGCATAATATTGAAACAGAAAACTAGCTTATTATGAATCATATTTTTATTGAAAATAGAATGTAACCAGGCAGGAATTGCTTCCTCTGTAGGTTTTTAAAGATGTAATAAGTATGGTAAGATTTTGTTCATATCTTAAATGTAGGAGAAATTATCCAAATTTGGGGTGCTTGGTGGTCAGGGTCTCGGGGCCTGCCTGAGCTTGAGGGCCCTGGTGCACAGCACCACCTAGCCCATTGGTAGCTATGCCACTGAAGGAAGGGCTGAATGAGATTGCAATCTATGGTGACATCAATTATGTTATAATTTCATCAAGGTTGTACACACCTTTTTAAACATTAAGAGTTGTATAAACTAATAGATAAATTGTATTGATAATCAGCTACACAATATAGAACAATATAATTGTTTTGTTATAACTATTCCATTCATCAAATGCTTATTTTCTATGACTGTTATTATAATTTTAAAAAGCTTAGATCTTTCTTTATTTATATTCCTTTTCTCTCTCTCTCTCTTATTTATATTCCTTTGCTATTTTATAATTTTTTATTTACATTTTACATTAAAAGTTAAATTTTTCTTTGGTGATCTTTATATAAATTTTGTTTTTGGTCCTTTATAATTTTCATGTGGGATTTTCTCAGTTATACTTCATGTTAAACTAATAAAAGTCATGAATTATATCTTGTTTGATACTGGTCATTTTTTATTTGAATTTTTAAAAAAATATCTTTTGTAAATGTGAAGTTGCTGTAAATCAATTCATACTATTTTTAAGAAAGATATTGATAATTTTGTGAGATAAAGTTTGCTGAATTAAATTTGGTAATTTCAATAATGAAATATGTCTATAAAAAAATTAAAAAAGATTCTTAGCAAATGTGATTTATGTTAACAAAAATTGAATAGAATTCCAAAATATACTGTATTTTCATTAATTGCTTGATACACAAATACTATGATTGATAAAACACTCAGTAACATAAGCAACATCAGCATTCATAATTTAGAAAACACTGGGCATCTTTTTAAAGAAAAATACATTCTGAATGGTTTTAATAAAAATTTTAGAAAGCTAAGCAAATTAGTTAGTAATAATCAATCCTGACTATTACTTAAACTGAAGGAATTAATGTAAAAATGAATTAAGTTTCAAGAATATGTTACCTTTATATTCAGCTTCTGATAAATTTCTCTCATGTTGATGTCTTTTGTGTGTTTATAGCAATTAGTCATATAATTACAATAATAAAAATACATTGAAAATAATGGGGTAAAAATAATTACCACTAATTTAATTTTTAAATTATCTGCTTGATAAACATATAAAAACCATAAATGAAAAAATCTGAAAAAGTAGAATAAAAAAACTGAAAATTAAATATTTTTAAAATTGCTCTGTTCTGATGAAAATTTTCTAAAAACTTATCAATTACAAAAACATAATCTAGACATTTATAATATTCTAGTATTAAAAAAAGCCATTTTTATGTAAATTAGATGTCTTTTTGAAATGCTACGGTGTATATGTTAAATGAATAATTCCAAATGAGTTATAGTGTTTCAGTATCATAAAAGTGATGATGAGCCACTAACATTCCTTGAGATGGAATACTGACAAAAAGGTGAAATTTTTTTTTAGACAACTATGAAATAAGTAGAGTTACATCACTATCTCTTAGTTAGATTTAAAGTATATGCAACTGATTCTCTCTCAATTTGAGAGAGGGACAAAGGTAAAAACATATTTTGTTCACAAGATTAAATTTGCACTTTTTTTACATTATTCCCTCTTCATTTCTGTATGAGATCCTTAATTGGGTTTATTCTATTTAGAAAATTGGAAGCTGTTTTTTTTATAATACAAACATATCACTATAATTATATTTATTCTGCAGTTATAGCTTTCTATGTGATGCTGGAGCAACTTGTCCCCAGACACCTTTACAATAAGGTAGTTCTTCTGTCAAACTCCAAAGCTTCCATTCAGGCTGTCAGATCTGGAGAAATGCCCATCTCTAAGAATATTCCATATTGTCGGGTTAGGATAGAGGGAAGTTAAATAACCCTTCAGTGGATCCCAGGAGATGGTGATATTTACAGAAACTAGTGGGTGATTGCTGGCCAAGAAGAAAACTCAAATTATTCAACAGCCAAATACTTACAACTCCTTTCATTCCTCTCGAAAATTTTTTGTGACAAAATTGGAAAACATTGCTCACTTCTCATGTATCTGCAAGAAGTTGGAGGATCGGCTTGGACCAAGATATCTCGGAAAACCCTGTGAAAAAGCTATCTTGAAATTTAGGCTTGCTGTGGGTCATGACTGCCTTGCACATCTCCTCCACTGCATTGGTATTATTGAGAGTCTAAATTACTCACTCTGTAAGAAAGATGAGGACATGGACAGAAATCATTTGCTGGGATACTCAGCTTTATGCGAGGAGACTCCATAGTGAAAACATATTGCAGTACTAGACACCTGCTAATGGGATATTGACTTTTTTCTCTTGCTTTATTTTTTTGTATGTTTTTGTCTTATTGTAAGAGTTTGTCATTTTCTTATGCCATTGGAAATAAAAAAATAAATATTTATTCTGCTGAAAAGAAATTTAAGGTTGTTTTTGTAAAGCAGTAATAAATATTCCCTGAATTACTTATTTGCATTTTCACATAAAAAAAAAAGATATTAATGTTGTGTATCTTCAAGTATTTTCTTTATTTAACAAGAAGTTTCATAAATTTTTTTAATTTGTCTTTTTTTAAATAAAATTATATATAAAACTAGAATAAATGGAGCATTTTACATGTTTGAACATCTGTTGCTATTGGTTAATATTAAAAGATGCAATAAATTCTGTATTATATAAATAAATTTGATACAAGAAGTATTAAATAAACAAAAATTATTAACAAATTTTATGCATATTAGCTATTATAAAAAAATTATAAACAGGAATGAAACTGAATGAACAAAAGTTCAGATGAAAAAGAATTATAGATATCCATTTGTACGCTTAGAACATAAATTCAGGAATTTTGTGTGATTGTAATTTTTATAAAAGGTATACATCAAAATTGCATTGTATAAATATGTGTACTGTGAAAATGATTACAAATAATTGTTGAAAATATTTTTAAAAAATTCATAGATTTCCTGGTGACATGAAAAATGGTGATGAAGACTGATATTTTGACTATATATAGCTTTTTTCTTCATTTAATATGTTGACTGATGAAGAGGCTAATTTTTGCTTCAATAATAATTAAAGTTTTGAATATGGTGTAATTTATTTTGTATCCTCAACATAATCAAAAATCTTTAGTACGATTCTTGAATATAATTCTGTATAAATCTTCTAATTTGATTACATATTTTGTTTGGCTCATTTTTTTTCTTAGTTTATATTTACCCTATAATCAGTTTAAATATATTGTTGATATAAATCTTTTACTTGAGTTTTGTTTTATTAAACCTAAATATGTGTTTAACTTTTATATGACAGGTTTTTTTTTAGTCTTTTATCATTTTCTATTCTTAATTTCAAAAACATTTTAACATTCTAAATAGAATATCTTTTTTCTTTCAAAATGCTAAGACTTAGAATTGTTTAATTAACTTATATTTGTTTAGGTACCAACAATATGCTTCTTTTATCATCTGTATGATTTATTAAATTTAAAATGTAAACATTCCTTTTACAGATGATTTATTTAGAAATTAAAGTACTATTACATAGGATTTGTATATTTCTATAAATTCTTTGTAAACGATTTCCATCTATTTTTCTTATCTAATAAATTTCTCTCGATTGGGTATTAAAAAATATAAAAGTCATACAAATTTATACTCATAAATACAAGATGCTATTTTCTTTCTACATCAGTTAAAAAAATCCTTTATATTTTTTTACTGAGATAAAAAAAAATGATAAGATTTTTTAACGAGATCTTAGTTATCTAAAGCTAAAATTAGCTAGGAAAAAATGCTAGGAATCATCTTAGCTAGGAAAAAACATTTGTATATTTATAAAAAAATTCTAATAATTCTTTTTATTTAATTTCTTACATTTTATGTATCTTTCTATATCTTCAAATGTTGTATGTTTTTTGTAATTTAGAACACTTTGATTAATTTATATTTTTTATACATAAGTATAATACAAAAAAAATCTTATTTCAAAATACTTAGTTCATTAAAACTTCTTTTTTGCAACTTTAAGATACTATTGGTATTCTAAACAGATGCTCAAATAATAATAAATGTTGCTTTGGATCAAATAATGTTATGGTTCAACGTAATCTGTAATTTTATTTTTTATTTAAATTGAACATTTACTATGATGGTAAATTTACTTTTACTAACTGTAAAATATTTTTACTAAAAGTAAAAAGTTTTTTTTAAATAAATAAATCAATTACAAAAAAAAACGAGATAAAAAATTAAATTGGAAAAAAAGATTAAATTTATAAAATTAAAGAAAAGGAAAAATATTTATGATTGAAATGAATATCTATTAGTTATTCAAGAAACTGCGTTAGACGATTTCGAAGAAAAGGAATCCCCTCTGTGGTCAGTCGTTGAGCTGCACACGCTATGCAACTTTTATTTTATACAGAGTGTGAGATGCTGTTTATCCCCCGTGTATCATTCAATTACACTTAAATGCTTATCATTTGCAAATCTTGGAATCTTCTTCCTTTTATGCGAATTTGACTTTAGATCATCCCTCCTTCACAGTGTTTAAGTTTTAATAGACAGCATTGTATATTTAATCACTGCTCAAGATTCGAATTATTTCTTATTCCTTACTCAATAAAGATATTTATCTATCACTGTAGATATCTTATAAATGAAATTATTTGGATGAAAAAGGAGTAAAATAGAATGAGTATTGGATTTAAAAAAATTTCATGAGTAACTGAACATTCCTTTAGATATTCTTCCTCCTCTTCCCCACCCACACCCCAGCCAGCTTTTTATGTGTTTAGCAGTTTCAAATTGATTGCACAGGTTCTTAAGGAGAGGCTGCCTGTAGCAGCCAATTTTTAGCAATAATTGAAACTTTTATGCCTTACAGTTAATTTCATTCTCAATTCTTTCTTTCACTTTCAATTATCTTATTTTCACTCTCAATACACTTTGTTTATGGAGAAAAACATTTTTAAAATTAGCTCTTATTAAAAATAATTTTAATTCTAATATATGAGTCAAATGTATATAAAATATTTTATATATATATATATATATGTGTGTGTGTGAAGAAATATATATCTCTCTGCATAAAAAAGTTTTTGTGATGCTGTAATAAATTTATTAGAATCACAGAATACATGTAATTTACAGTATTACAATTTGAGCAATGAGTATGAACAGAGTTGAATAATTTACTAATGGGGGTACCCCCCTAGTATCTTTGCAAAAAAAAGAGTTTTACAAGCATTTGTGAAAACATGATCACAAACAAATGAACAAAAATTTATTTTTTAATATATTGGAAAACACATAATCACCCAAATGCAGATAAAGCCAACTAAACTCAAAATGCTTGCCTGTAAAATAACCATTGCAATTTTGTGTGAGAGAGAAATCATTGATCTTTGCAGTAAAGAAGATTTTTCTTCTCTAAAGAGATGATAAAGGATATGCTATAAAATTTAAAATAAAAATAATTAATTTATAAAAAGAATGCATCAATTAAGAAAAATTGCAAATCTACAAGTTGATGAACCTGACAAAGAAAAATTGGTCTGTTCAAAGAATCAATAGCTATCTTAAAAGATTCATCATAAAAAAAAATATGCATATCAGCTATTTTGTTCTTAAAGACAAAGTATGCATAAAAGAAAGTCTTAAAACTTTACAGAGGTTACAGATACATCATTTAAATAATATGACCATAAGTGTATTATCTTAAAGTTTCCCTGTTGTTGTTTTTTATTATTATTTATAAATTACACTAGAAGTGATACTGAGCTTTGGAAGAGGTGCCTCATAATTTTGAGCAACTGTAAAGTGAAAAAAATGAAACCTAAGCTGACACCCATTCTTATTTTCCCATTATGACTATGTGAGGAATATAAACTCCAACATATTTTCCTTGCATTAACTAATCTACATGATAGGTTTCAGTGGAACAATAACCTTTCCGTGTATAGAGGAGTTGATGCAAGCCCATTTTGGAAAAATTTTTTATTGAAAAGTTGTAAGAAATTTAAATTCCGCTCTTAAATATATTAAGTAAAATCAGATTTAATAATCAACAGCATTTTAAAGAAAATATTACATTCCCTTTTATTACCGATTACAAATTATCATAAACACTTTTCTTTTATTGATTTAATAATACACTTTTTTTTTCATAGTAATCTCAGTACAAATACTTTTTAAAACCAAATATTTTTTAATTGCAAAAGTTAAAAAGATTTGACAAAAATTCGCTAAAATGATAGTACAATCAAACTTATATTAACTTTTATTAAAGAATTATATTTTGCTGTTTTTAGTTTACAAAAAGTTTTTAGTTTTCAATTTTACGGTACTGTGCAAATTAATTGAGACAAACATATTTTTTAAGAAAATTGTTCCTTTCTCGGGGATTTTCTGCCTCAAACTGATTTTAACCACATTTTCTTACAAAACGTGACTGTCCTTGACTAATCTAAGTCGGTTTGACCACGTTATCATGACATGTCGAAAATTTTTTCCTTCAGTTGCTGAAAGAAGTGGTCACTTGAGTGAATTGTCTCCCTCTGTCGTGTACTTAAAAAATGGACATCACTCTCTGGAAAAGGACTAAAATTGTTACCCTATCAGCATACTTCTATGACTGTGAGGGATATTGCTACAGCTGTTGGAGTTGGAAAGTCTAGTGTTTCTAAGATTACTAATCAGCAAAAGAATTTCGGGACAGTGTCTCCGAAACGAAAGAGTATAAATGTGGACACAAATGCAAGACCACACCTCGAACAGACAAATTTCTTGTATGAAATAGTACAATGCATCCCTACAAAACAAGGAGAGATATTCAGAGAGAATTATTAGCTATTGGTGAGAGCATGGATTCCTCGACAGTTTGACGAAAGATTATTGAAGCTGGGAGATTTGCAAAAAAAACCAAACGAAAAATACTTATTAACACCTGCAATGAAGAAATAACATTTGATTGAGCCAGGAAATATCAATCCTGGACTGTATAATATTGAAAGAAGGTTGTGTTCAGCGACAAAATGCATTTTCTTGTGCAAGAGTTTCGACTAAGATTTGTCGGATG
Organism: Trichonephila inaurata madagascariensis; assembly: GCA_019973955.1. Classification (NCBI taxonomy): domain Eukaryota; kingdom Metazoa; phylum Arthropoda; class Arachnida; order Araneae; family Nephilidae; genus Trichonephila; species Trichonephila inaurata. The sequence continues at coordinate 163,464 of BMAV01013513.1, read as the reverse complement.
AAGTGGTGGAGAACCCATCCGGGAACAACATCTTATTCAAACAGTTAAGCACCCTCAGAAACTCTGTGGAGTCTTAAAATTTCACTTCTAAGACTCCTTTCCTCGGGACGCTCAACCATTCTGAACGTCCCAATTTGCTTTCCACGCCCACTTTCTGCATTAGCTGGTTCTGTCCAACCAAATTGCAGTCAGCAGGGCAGCTTTTTCATCAGTGTGTGGACTGCGTCCGCCACTGTTTTTTAGCAGTTTATGTTCTGCCCAGTAATTACTCCTTTTATTTTTCTCTTCTCTTATTTTATGTCACCCCATCCCTATGATCATATTTTTTATTAACTCTGATTAGGAGATACGTCCCCCATTTGGGGACAGGTACTCCGTAAATTACATGCCACTTGCCACCCTCAGAAACAGATGTTTTGGCGTTATTTTACTTCTGGAGGACCTGGCAGCTTAGTACCAATTGAGGAGATGATGAACTCTAAACAATTTATATATAGAATAGAAAGTATATATATAGAATAATAGAAAATAAATTGAAAATAGACTAAAATAGAAAGTAAACTATAATAGAAAATAAAATTGTGCCTATGATGCAAACGTTCGCTGGTGGTGTTAGTATCTTTCAACGAGATCTTGCTCCATACCATACTTCTAAGCTAACAACGAATTTTTTTCAAAAATAGAAAATAACGATTTTGGAATGGCCTGGTAATTCTCCTAATGTAAATCCCATCGAAAATTTGTGGAGCATTGTAAAGAGACATGCGAGTGAAATGGATTGCTCAACAATGAAAACAATGATTGAGAATGCTATAAAAGTTTGGTTTCGTGATGATGAGATCAAAAATTTATGTTTTAATTTAGTGAAATCCATGCCAAACCGTGTACAGGATCTCATTCAAGCTAGAAAATGACATATTTTGAATTAGATTGCTATACCATGCATATGAGTTATCCTATACTAATTAAACAACATTTGTGAAAAATTTTGTGTTTGTCCCAATTAATTTGCACAGTACTGTATATAACATTTTTCAAAATAACCAGAACTTTGATTTATCTAAGTACTATATTTCCAGTATCGGATTAAGCAAGATGAAGGCCCCTAGGCAGTCGAATCCTCGGGGCCCTGTGGAGTGTTTTTGGAGCACTAACAGAACACGCACTTGTGGGCCCCTAAAAAGCGCGGAACCCATAGGCAATTGCCTACTCCACTTAATGAGCAATCCTGCACTGCATATTTCTGACGAAAATTACAAACGTATTAAAACTTGAATGAGATGTTTTTAGAAATTTAATGTTTGATTCTGAAGTGCTAAATTTTTAATTGACTTTTGATTTTATTCAAAAAAAAGTTGAATAATAACACAATAAAATAAGATTTTCTCGTTTGATTATGGACATACATTTTTCGCTTATATTGATTAGGTTATGCGATACATGGAGCAACACATATGTTACTTCGCAATATTGTGGACAAAACGTGTGATCATACTTGTTTCTTAGTTATTTTAATTATTTAGGAAGTAGCCAATTCTTCATAAACAGCTAAATCTAGTAACTCGACCGCAGATATTTTCTGGTATCATTCGTTGCCATTTACAAAAATCAGGAATACGCTTCCCTTGCCTATTATCTTTTATCTAATGTATGTATCTGTGCATGTTTTAAGTTTGATGTAATTGTACGAGCTCGCGTACTTGATTGAGGAAGTTGGTAAATTGCTTGTTGATATGCTGAGACGTAAGATCAAATTTTATTTTATTTTCTGTATTATTATTTGTGTTAATTTGTTTAGTTTTCTTATGAATCATTCGTGTATTTGGAAAAGTGTTCCGTTATTCAATAAGTCATGTACGTGCTGTACTCAAATAATTTTTAGAGCAAAAACAATTGTTAGCTTTTTGTATGTTTGCTTTTATTATTTAATCATTTAGTGAAACAAATTTAAACACAGTGTTAACTTGCACATGTTGATTGGTTCTTTGAAATTTCTTGGCTAACTAATTTGAAGCTGTTACAGAACTTATGTCACTAGTTCATAAACACTTCGTGGCAAAAAAATTTAATGGAAATATAAAATAAATGTTTTGAAATTTTTTTACGTATAAATTAAGTCATGCTGAATAACAAGATAGTTATATATTTTGAAGAGCATTTGAGTGTTCTCTATACATTGCTTTCACTATGATTCATCCATAAATCTTGCTTTCTTATCACGAAATCATAATTGTATATAATTTTCCGATACGAGTTACAGAAACGAATTAATTAGTGAATAATTTTTAAAAATGATTTCAATTAACTAAACATTTTCTAAGGACTTCATCTGAATTCTGAACATTACGACATAACACTCTTTTACTTTATCATTATTACTCTAATCTCGCAGTAATAGCGATAAATCACAAGATCCATTAGTTGAGATTTATTTGTTCAGTAAAATTCAAGTGATGAACTAAATGTAGATTCAAAAGTTTTATTTTATATTTTAGAAAATTAGTATGGCTATGTTCCATTCATAACATTCTTGGGTACTTGTATACTATTGCAACCATATTGGTGACATTGAATAAAACCACACAAATTCTAAAAACAGAATACGCTAACAGGAGTATAAACTACACAGTCCAAAATCATTATGCAAAAAATAAGTAATTATAAAAAAATAATACATGTAAAAGAACAACTTATTTTTATTATTAATTTCTTAGTATATTATTGTTATTAAATTTGGTACTCACATATTATTGAAACAACTACCAACATTTAAGGTAACTTACCAAGTTGGTAACCCCAATTTCGTATGTGCTGAATAGGCAATCGTATGCTTAGTTTCATATAATGTTGCCAGTAGGTTGCGATAATATGCAAGTACCTTAAATTTTATTTAAGAATTCAGAAAATCACAGATTCGCATTTTAGAGTTTGAGCTTGCCATATCAATGAATGGTTTGGCTTAGAATGACAGCTAGCTGAGAATATAAAAACAAAACACATGGTTGCCAATTTGGTGAGTTATCTTTAAAGTTGGTATAGTTGTGTGATAGTACGAAATACCCTTTATTTCTTTTTAAAATTACTTATTTGTGTTTGCCACTTTATAATATCTCTTTTATGTTTTAAGTTTATTTTGTGAACTTTTTAGATGCAGAACGTGTATTATCTTATATGTTCAGTTCTATTTCAATTTTAAGTAGGATAATATTATATTATAAACAAATTTTTGGAGACATCTTTTGTTTCCAAGAAAACAGTTACCAACATATTTGTAAACTTCCAAATTAAAAAAAGTGAATATACTCTTCCCAACATGAAGAAGATGTTGAAACTGCAGAAATTCCCCACTCCTCTGCGACTAGGATCATATTTAGCTAAATAAAGTTTAAAATGCTTTTCTAATGTCATAAGTGCAAAGATTTAAAAATATAAATAAGCTTATGTTAATGCAAGATAAATTTAATTGTGAACTGTAATACTGATAGTATAGAATTTTGGTACATATGTATTATACTGTTGATCAGTTTTATCAACTTTTATTATAATAAAAGAATATTAAAATGTTTTATCTTTATAAATTACTTCCTAGTAGATTCTGAATATTCCATTGTTTACTGTCTCAGGTTCCACAAGATAATTTTATACTCATTTGCACAATGCCTTTGCAGAACTAAATAGTTTTCTAATGGAAAATATACCTTTTTGCATTTGTGGAAAAAAGACCTATAATGAAGGAGAGGAAACAACTTATTAACAGATTCGATGTTAAAATCTAAATTTAAGTAAGAACATCTTCTAAATTTTAGGTTTCAGATTCATGCAAAATACACAGGATTTCTCACTTAGCTGTAAACATTTTAATGCCATTCTCGAACATTGTGTTTAAGTGAAATATATTTCTCAATGTAAGCGGCTACAGAAACAAAGTATAAAAACAAATTAAAGTTAAAATATGTAATGTGATTGCATTTAATCTCAGTAGACCTAGACTTCGACAGTTTGTGTTGGAAAAAAGCAGACACATATCCCAGTTACTAAATATAATGCATGGGCAGGTGACACTTGGATCACAAATTAATATTATTAATGAGTAAATTATATTTAAAGAATTAGTTTAGAAGTTTTTAGTAATGCAATACTTTTTTTAATTGCTGCTACATGTTGTTGTATCCTTTTCTAAGGGAAGGAATGAAAGTTACCAGAGCCCGAGACAGGTTGGACTTCTATGCGATCGATAGCAACACCACCTATCTCCACAATTTAAGCATGGAATTGGAGAGGAGGGAAATATTCTCCAGCCCTCTGTACCAGTGGTGTTGCCTTTATATAAAGTGCTTATAACATGTTGATCTACTTTAAATATTATTTTGAGATATTTTCTTCAAAGTATATGTATTGAATGGGGTTCAAAGAAAATATTTTCTAGCTTCTAAGGGTTCCACAAAAACACCTTCAAGTTCTAGGGGTTCCATAAGTTGAAAAAGATGACTGATATAATGTAATTGACCTGCACATATAAAAGTATAAATATGCCAATTGCTGTATCATTATAAAGATGAAAAGGCTTTATGAATCTTGTTCTCAATTATACAAGTTTTATTAAATTTATAATATTTTTATGTAATATTAACAGCATAAGAATATTTTATGTAACTTTAATGGATATGAGGCAACTTCCAGAATAGATACCCCACTTCTTGCAAACTGAGTATAAATCTTTCTGTCATAATGTAATAATTATAAAGAAAGAAGTATTTTGTTTCAATTTATATCTATGTTGTTTCTTTTTCTCTTTTATATATGTGTGCTTAAAAGCAATGGTAATGCAAGTTTCATATGTATTGTGTTAGGTTACACACAGCTGTAATCATTTTTACAACTGTAACTTTGGTATTTGCAGAGTTTCAATTATCTCTTTAGTACCTCACATACATACTGAAATTGATTTGAGTTAATTTGCATCTGCGTAGCTACCACTGTATCAATGATACGGGGCCCCCAAGCTACAGTGGCCCCGACCTGTGTAACTACAGTACCACTAACAGGGCTTTCTTTTCTGAAAAAGGGCCCCAAAGGAGTTTTGATTTGGGGCCCACTCAGAACTAGCTACACTTGTGGTTAATCGACAGTTCTATTTGTTTGATACTAAGGATTTGCTGGATGAAGAGACGTCCCTTTTATAATATTCTTTTAATTTAAAGATATCAAAGTATTTTCAGGTTCTTTGTTAAGTTTTGAATGGGGAGTTCCTAAACTTTTTCTAACTTAAATCCCTTTTAAAGGAATATTTTTATTCAGAGACCCTATTCTTCATATATTTCTGCCTAAAATATACAGTAAATATTGAATTCATTATTCTCATAATTGTCTGAAAAAATTTACTGATAATAAATGAGAATATGAATAGAAAATTGGAGTGATGGTATGTGGAATGTTAGATTTTGTTTTTATGCAATAACATTCCACTTTAGAAATGCATAAATCACCTCCCTTTTTTATTTCTATGCCTATTAAAATGGATATTATCTAATAATTAACATCCTTAAAAATAAAATTTTAAAACAGAAAAGGTGGTCACTGACCACCAGTGGATACATAAAGTACTATAAGCTTTTTCAAACTTCTCATAGACTTCAAAGAGGTCCACCCAGACCAGGTGTAGCAAACCTTTATGAATCATTATACCATTTTTTCTGAAGAAGTGTTTAAGGATGTTTAGACTTGCCATCAAATATTTTTGACTTGTAATTATTGGGAAAATAATAAAACTAAATACTAGCAACACAAAACTCTATTATTACAAAAAATACCTTTTGCATGTGCAGTTATAAATGTTTTAGTTATACGTGTAACTCAGATTAAAGTAACATTAGTGTGACTTCTGTTGTTGCGATTCGATAACAAATAACATATATTAGGATTGTAAGATGTTACTTTTTGTAGAATACATGCTGAATTTGAGTCATCTGCCTAACGGTTTCCAAGCAATTAATTATTTTTGCTGTGGTTCTTTTTTTATAAGAGGGTTTGTGATTTGTTTCAAAATACCGTTTTACAGACCACCATACAAGAACATAACACACACCGCTTTGTCGCTTTAACTAATCATGCCATGTTTCTCGATCCACCAAATTTGAAATTCTTTGTTACACTTACTATCTTGCACTTTTTGTTCTTTTACTGAACAGTTAAAAATCGTAAATATAACACAGATAAGTACAGTTGTGTCAATGAAATTGACTATGCTCTGTGTAGATACTACATCATAAGCAAATGTAGTCTACAACATAACTAAGGCAAGATAATAACAAAGATGTGCTCCACACCAGCCCGCGACCGATATTCACATTTGTTTGTAATATTTCATGATGAACTTTGAAATAAAATGCAAAACATTTTGATCACTGGCGTGCTAAAAATATTGTGTTGCATGCCACTGGTTAGCCATCCCTGATCTAGACCTTGTTGGAAATCCCTTCTCAAAATAGGAGTTGCTCTAAAAATTTGTGTATATACATCACTCAGTTGTGTATTTTTCACAATTAGTTAATGAAAATATGCTCCCTATGTTATATATTCCCTATAATGTGTTAATAATTATTAATGTTTTTGCAGCATAAAACTTGAAGTATGACTTTGTATCTAAACTGATTCTGCAGCAATGTAATGATAATATAAGTATTGATTTTTAGTTCTATTATAAATTGTTTATGTGAGAAAATAATTTGAAAATTTCAAGTTCTTTTTATGCAACCTTACATATTTGAATTCTCTTCTACAAACTTTTACTAATGAATACATTTAAAACAATCATTAGCAGTACCAAAATTGATTATAACTTATAAAAAATGAAGTGTATTTTTATCTTCTATACAATTTTTTTCTCTGCTCATCATCATTTGTGTTTACATTTGTCTTTTCTACTTTTTTTATTGTAAGTTGCTTTGAAATACTTGACATAGCATGAGAGTTGAAAGTTTTTGTTGTAAAAGTCTGCATGAACAGTTTTTATTTTAATCCCAAAACATTCTTCCTCATCGATAAATAAATATAAAGGTAAAAAATTAACAGCTTTACTATTATCCTGCTTGAAGTGGTGTATTTCTATGACATTTGTACATGACAAATTAATTTAACAGTCGGTGTTGATTGGACACCGGAGCCTGTTTAATTTATTCTGCATGTTTGCAGGGATTTCGAAAATTTTTCATGAGTTTTAATCATTTTTTATGGTGATTTAAGGTTTTTGTGGTTCTAGATTAACCCGCGATCACTCGCGCAGGGTGTTCTGTACACCCCAGCAACAAGAAAATCCTCCCAGAATTCTTATATAAATGTGCAGAACCATGATTTTTCTTAGCTGCCCATTTTAGGTCATTGAACCTTCAGGCTTAATGCATTCCCTTTTTTGAACCCATTGGAATGTAATGACCTTCGAAAAGTTTTATCTGAGGGCTGAGAACTCCAGCGAATATTATATGTTTACAGTCTGCTTTGAAGCTTGGAAAAATGATTAAAATATTATTTTTCTACTTTCTAAGATCATTATCTCATTATTTATAAAGTATATTTATTACTAGTATAGACATTTTACTGGTTTATGAAAAAATATGAAATTATGTCTTTTAAAATGAAAATTTTGTATGTTTAGTTTAAATTAATGTTAGTCTCATTTGTATGCAATAAATTTAACAATTTTATTTGTAAAGCACAAAAAACATCTTGTACTTTATAAATATGTATCATAATGACTTAATTTTATTTTCATGATTAAATACACATGTTAAAAGTTTGGGGTGTTCTCTACACCCTGAAAGTAACGACGTAGAAAAACAAGCGCGAGTGACCGCGGGTTAATTAGAAGAAATTTTGCAACTAATTATACCTAGAATGTGTGCTTTTGTTGTTTTGACATCAAGGCAATTTATTGTTATAAATAGTTGTTGTTCAACAAAAGATAATTCATTAAGTAGATATTATTAGTAAAACAAACCTCCGGAAGTGATATCACACATTTATTTGACCTTGAATGCAGTGTTATTGGGTTCACAGTAGAAATGAATCAGTTATACAGAAATTGTCTCATAGCTTAGCATTTGCTTATCTGCTATTAGGTTCAGGTTAGGTAAGTGCAAGAAATTTGAAAAATTAGGTAAATACTGAATTTCAAGGAATTATATTTATATATATATACGAATTCACTAAAACTCAAAAAGTGTAATGAAAATGCATCTAAAAAAATGTTTCTTGCATGAAAATGGTGTGCAAAAATGTACAGGAAAATTTGAATGTCAATGTATTCATTGCAAATGAGGTATGTACAAAACATTATACATAAAAATGATAAATAATGATTTAAAAACTCGCATTCTCACAAAAATTATGATTTTACTTATTACTAAATCCTACTGAACAGTAATCCAGCAATCATTTAGTTATTACATTTATTTTATATCATGGTGTCGAAATGACACTGGCAGACATTTAAGGGAAATCCCGGACATTCGAGTGTTAACACTTGGTTCTGCTAGTTAGTAAAAATTCTGCTTTGAGACAAACTTTTGTCACTGAACTGAAATTAGATCTTTTGGTCATGTACTTTGCCCAGATTGTCACTATTGGAGACAGATATCCTTCAATACACTGGTTGCATGTGTACATTGATTATTCTGCTACGATGCTGATTGAAATGTTGGTGTACAAGGGTTTTTACTCTCATCAGCTAGCTTTAATGGGTCTATTAGTGAAAATTGTATTGACTATGATGCTGTGAAGTGGCCACTGTCCAGCTAGCTTCGACTAAAGTCACTAAGAGATTATCAAAACCTTGTGATTTTCATTGATTCACAGGTTATACTGAAATGTTATGTAAAATGTACAATAACTCAGGAGATGCTTGATTACCTTTTATTATTGTAACAGTATTTTAATCATCTTAAAATTATCATCTATACCTTTTTCAGAATTTTTAATGTCCCCCACTTCCTTATTTTCTAAGTGTTTGTGATTTTCATTGATTCACAGGTTATACTGAAATAAGTTATGTAAAATGTACAATAACTCGGACTTGTACCTTATTTTATTGTAACAGTATTTTAATCATCTTAAAATTATCATCTATACCTTTTTCAGAATTTTTAATGTCCCCCACCTCCTTATTTTCTAAGTAGTTAAAAGTATAATTCTCACATCGAGTTCATCATTTGGCTAACTAATCAATTGCTTGTTTAGTATTTTATTCTTTACATTCCAGCTCCACCTTTATACTATAGGGTGCTTAATCCCTCCCCTTAATAGTAACAAACTATCAAAATAAAGGGGGGCGGGAAATCTATTAGTATAATTAACTTAACTAACTCAGTGGCAACAGCCCATGAGAGCCAAGGCCTATTGTGCCTGTCTCCGTATACGTGACCTTGGGACCTGGTGCATGAGCAGATGTTCCAGTCAGTCTGATGTGAAACCCCCAGTGTTAAATTCCCAAGCATGCTTAGTACTCATTTATTGACCGACTGAAAGGATGAAAGACTGAGGTTTGGAGCTTTTGGTGTGAAAGCGTGATGCACTACCACTCAGCCACTAGGCTTCATTAGTATAATTAAACTGCTTAAAATAAAGCCTTGCCATGTGTTCAACTTAATTGTTAAAACCAGTAATATTTTACTACAAAAACATGATTTAAATATTTTCAGTCTTAAAAACAACAGATTTATTATATTCAGTACATCTATGTGCATCCTCATTTTCTTTTTATGATAGAACAAGCCTATCTTTCTGTTTGGTTGTCTGAAAAAATGAGTTAAACCTTTCTTAAACATCGCTTATCCTGAAAGGTGGGTAATTTATCTTCTGTATTTGCTTAGATAAGTTAATAAAGAAAAAATTTTACTTATAATATCAAATTAAATAAAAACTTAAGAAAATTTTGTGTACGATCATAATTTAATGAATTCCTGGAATGATTATATTTTTCTTGTTGCTTGTTTTAAAGTTTATTTCAGTTTGGTATTCCATTTAAGAATCATTGCAATTTTTTTAAGAGCTGTTTTTGAAAATTGATGCATTTAGAAATCCTTTAAATACAAACATAAAAATTAATAAAAATATACAAGAAGAATTTTTATGTGTACAATATAACAGTTTAAATTTTTTTGCAGTAATTATCAGGGTTTTTTTAAAATATTTTGTAATTTGGTTCAAAGTTACGTGATATCAATCAGTTGATATATATGAATCATTGCAAATATTTTGAACAAATTGTAAGTGGAATTTTGGAGTTTTCGAAAGTGGGCTTATTTTTTAAATCTCAATATGACTAAAGAATGTCCATTGAAGAATTCAATTTAAATAGTATCGTTTACTTCTCATAACTCTTTACCTAAATTTTATTATATGTTGTAATTATAATTTTTAATTGCCTGTTTAATTATTGGTAGATTGTTAATATGTTAGAAATGTGTGGGCAAGTTTATACTTAAATTATTTTTGGGAGCAACAATTATTACTTGAATAAATTGTTTTAATTACACATAATTGAAAAATATAAAAATAGAGCGATTGAATCTCAAAAACCTACACACTAAAATTTGCTTGAATTTTTCTTAATGTTACATAAATTTAAACATTCCCCTTCCTCCATTTCTAGGGACATATATAAAGGAAATCTTTGATAAATTTGACAATATCTCAATTTGAAATACTTCTTATATTTCTTCTTTCGACATATATATATTTACTATTCTATTTCAAACAAGCTTTTAGATTCACCATTGAAACATTATATTTGAGAATTGGTAACTGCCCTTAAAGAAGGTACTTTTCCATTTTGCTGGCTCAAATCTCATAAAATAGACTTATTGGCAACAACATACAGTATACACATAAAAAAAATGTTGATAAATATTTGTTCTAAGAGTTTGTATTTCATTGGCATAAACATTGTAAAATCATTTAACTTCCAATGGGGCGCCACTTGTTTTGAAAATATAGCAGCAAAAAATTATTTGTGGGAATATTCCATTCAGCATCCGTTGTATCGTTTTTGGTGACAATTGCCTGCCCCACCAAATGGAAAAAGTACCAAAAAAATTTGAACAAATTTACTACAAAAATATTTAAAATTTTGAAGTAACTTTTTAAAAAATAGAAAAAAGGGTTTCCCCTGAATGTAACTGTTCTTGTATTTTTTTTAAAAAAATGTTTCAAACACGTTTTTTTTATTTTAAAGTATGTATAAGCCTCCATAATAGATCTAAGAAGTTTCAAATACATGTAGTTTGTAATTTTTTTAAATTTTTTTTTTTTAATTTACTTATAATTAATGAAATTGTCTCATTCTAATTCTGTATTTTAAACTTGTAAGTCATGCAGATTTAGAATAATCTCTTTTAAAAATTTATTTTTTCCTATTATGTTACTTCAGATACCTGTCATGAGGCTTCCTGGAAGAAATGGTAAGTAATTTGAAGAGAAGGCTTTTATAGTATCAATAGTTACCAGAACTAAAACATTTATTATACCTTAAAATTGTTGAATGAAGGAAGGGGAAAGAATCAAAGTGAGAATAATATATATAATATAAATGCTTTTTTTAAAAAAATACAATAACTAAGATTTTTACACTGCTTTATAATTTGTTAATGCAAGTATTTCTTCTCGAAAAGAGCAGCTACGTACCTTCGATCCATTTACTAATCTTGCAAGCAATTTTCAAAATCTTTTATTTTACATTCCAATTATAAGGAAACATTTACAGACAATTATTCTGAAGTTTCCAAAGTTTTATCCCAAAATGCAAACAAGGTAAGGAGTTAAAAATCGTTTCCATAAAGTACAATAATTTAGCATGTAAAATGTGCTTAGGAATGGAATTGTACTTATCATTTATAGTTTTTATATATAATGAAATTTTAGAGACTCTCATAGAAATATTGGAGAGGAAGGCAGGTAATAAGTGGACTCTTATCCTCTAGTTTAGATAAGAGTGGCTTAATAATATTGAAATACTGAAATTAAGATGACCATAGTGATGTATGGTTTTCTGCATGCTCTTCAATCTGCTTTCTAAACAAATATACCTGGACGGATTGAAATGTCACGAAGGAAACAATGTTTGTATCTTCAGAGTAAAAGGCCCACAAGGAGCAACTTGCAATTATTCTGCTTCATAAGATATTAACTGGGTATTTAGAAAAGTAAAATTGTTCCCCAAACATTGCTCGAATTATCTCTGTGGTTTGTAGTTAAAGAAGGTAGGCATTTGAAAAAGGCAGCTCTAGGTGATATACTTGTGAAAGCATTCTCCAGACAGATACATATCTTGCTATAGAGAACAATGTAAATGGTGATCCATCAAACTATAACTTTCTCTAATGAATCATTTGACCAGATTTCATAATCATGCATCAGTTGAGATATTTACAATCATCATTGACACATCAGTGAGAAGTGACTACCATAGATTTCCCATTTGTTCAATTCCCTTTTAATAGCAGTCATTTATATGGTAATCCCTGAATTGTGCTACAGTTAGCTTTAATATCCGAAGGCGCATTCAATTTTCACTTCCAATTCTAGCGATGCCCAAATCACATTATTGTTAATGTTTTATTCTAATTATTTTAGCATTGGCATTAACTGTACAAATAACTTTTTATTTTACATCAAATATAAAAGTTTTAGATCTCATTAAGATTCAATTGTTTCTTTATATTTTTATATGAAACATTTGATAGCAATTCTAATATTAAAAAAATATAATTTTAAAAAGTTTCAGTTAAATTTTCCATGCTGTGTCTGGTTTTATTACACCATATATTTCTAAATGAAAATGAATATTTATTTAAAGCGTAAGTTTTCAATATAATAATAAATAAATATCCTTAAAATGTATTTATTTCCAAAATAAAATGAAAGGGGAAAGAGTATAAATAATCTCAAAACAGGAAATAAGTTTAATCTGATATTTTAAAGCTTTGATAGCTCCAGTGACAGTGGTCATGAACTTTGCAACTTTCAATTTAAATCCCTTTCCCAATACTGACTTATTTTATGAAATAAAGAGAATTACTGTATGAGTAATAGAGCCGAGCCATCTCAGTCCTCATCAACATGATATAAAAAAATAGGATATCATAATTCATAATTAAACCATAATTCAAAATTATGAATTAATACCATCCCTGCATCAATAACTTTTATATAGCTTATAGTGCATTGATAATTCAAACAAAAAAAAAACAAGATTTTTTTTAAACCACAAGGTGTCATAAAAAAGAAAATACAAATATTTTTTTTTACCTACTACTGTATCTTAAAAGAAATACAAACTTTATACTTATTCACTTAACAGAACCTAGAATGAGATATTAAAATTATTACACAATGATAAAACTTCAAATGGCTTAGCTATTGGTAAAACATTCCTCATTATAAAAAACCTTATGATTAACCATTGGGTCTTGCTTCATTTCACTAGGGGTGGAAAACAAAAGTGAAGGCTAATTACAAAGAATGAGGAAGGTTGCATCATATTTTCGAATTCTAAGTAAACTTGCTCCTAACATACATTTATAAAATAAAATTTTATATTAAATCATTGGAATAGTTTAGTAATTATTTCTGTGATTTACATATTAGAGTGATTTATTTATGCAATTATAATTATAGGCAAAAGACTTTTGCCTTCATAATACATTTTAACATTTGAAATTAGAACAGTTAAGCTGCTTTAAATTCATTTAAATAAAAAAACCACAGTCAAAGTTTATTTTTTCAAAAAAAAATATACATATATGCAATTTAATACATTTTGAATAGGGATTGCAATACTGGGGTACTGAATACCGGTATTGTGATACCCCTTGGGCTGTGGGTATCTTCTCTTCATCATCCAAGCGACTAAGTCTGAGAGGATAAAAGATTGACCATTCAAAGATTCTATAATAAAACTAGTTTATTATTATCTCAATTTATATTAAGCAATGCACCACAAGTCTAGGAGACTAATGATCAGGAGTGATATGGCATAAACTACAATTCTTAACAAATAGCGCATTAAACCTTACTCACTACCTTTATGATAAAGTAATCACCGAATCTATATTTATAGATGATTTCTTAACTTACTAGAATCCGCTCTAGTATTAAAGTTTAATATAATCTATCTTACCTATATTCCACATCGAACAGCTACCAGCCTTTATATCGTCAATATAATTCTGTATTCAACTTGATCCGCAAATGGGCAAACTTCTGGTTTCGAACTCACTTCTATATGATATTTATAATACTTTCTAAGACTCTTCTAGCCTCTCATTAAAACTTCTCCTTCATTAGAACTCTACGTGAATACTAAAGCTCCAATATATAGGCATTCCTAATCTGCATAATTCCGTTCTCTTCTTGAGTTGTTTGGAAAGGAAATGCCATTCTGGCCCCAAAGATTTCCCAAGAGGGTTTTAGTAGAAGGCGTGATAAAGCCCCATCACAGTATTTACAAGTTTAAATACTGTTTTTTCGGTATTTACTTGAAATTGTCTCCACTATTTGTTCATGTATCGTTAATATAGCAAAATAGTATATGTTTTTGTTTTTATGTCTTCCTAACGGGTGAAATTAATTACACTGTGAAGATAAAGTTGCATCGTACAATCAAAAGAAGTGATAAAATATGTGAATCATCCAAGGAGGCAAATCAAAACTATCCTATTACAGCTCAAAGCAATACTGCACACGCGCAGGATTCGTAGTTTAATATTCGTATCTATGAAAACAAGGTTGTAGTTGGGAAGAAAGTGCGCAATATTTTGATATCTTTTAAATGTATATATTTTTTTGTTATTCACATTGTATTTGCATATCATACAGTAAAATTTGTAATAGTACCACAGACTGAATAGTGATATTTACACTTTTTTTGTGATTCTTTATATACTGTTATAATTTATAAGTTACAAATTATTTTTTGTCAAATTTACACTCTTTAATTAAATTGGCAAATAAAACAAAGAAACACCTGTGTTTTTTTTTTCTAAAATTTCTACTACCGGTATTAAAATAGGTATTCCCGGTATTAAGATCTAAAAAATACCGAATACCGGTATTGAACTTTTGGTCCAATATTGCAATCCCTAATTCTGAATTTTTACTGAAAGTGTTTTTCTCCTTCTGACAAGTACATCTGTTAAAATGTTTGCTTTTATGAAATATATTTAACTGTTTTTATTTGCATGTATATTTTGCTTATTGGTCTAAGGCAAGTCTAAGCAACTAGTGACCTGCAAAGAGCTTTTATGCGACCCCCAAGGCATTCAGAAAATTCACTTTGAACCGAAATTTCTTTCCTGTGCACAATCAAGGATTTATCTTTTATTTTTCACTACTAGGAAAATGGAGACATTGAAAATGTTTCTACTAAAAGCTCATTTGCAGAGTTTGGGGAAAGATATCACTAGAAGATTTTAAGAAAATTGAGCTTAAATTTATTTTACTCTGTTTATCCCATAACTGCTAATATCGATACAGCACCTGAGGAGTAACAGCTTGAACTTATTGAACAGTGTGAAAAAAATGTTTAATGCTATGACAGTAACTTTTATAAATCCTTGTTTGCTGGAAAATTCCCCATGTATGAAGAAATTTTAGGGGAAAATGCTCTTTATATTTTAGTCAACATATATTTGTGAACAAAATTTTCTTGTATGAAGATCAGCAAGAGTAAATATTGATGCAAGTTGGCTGTGTGACATTAACTTTCAGGCTGTGATGAGAATTTCTACAAGCAATCTCACTCCTGGTTTTAAAAAAAATCATTGAAAATTATTACAGGATCATTTGTTTCATTAAACTGACTCTAAAAGTAAATGTGCTTACAGTTATAGACAGTAAAACAATAAATAAATTGAATAAAACTGTTACTATTTTATATTTATTATTTTTTGATAAATGAATGCAATAATTTTTAAATAGTGGGGCACTCCAATATCGTATACACTCCCATAACGTGACCCGCTAGTCAAAACAAATTTCTCACCCCTAGTTTAAAGAATTAAATTGTATACATTTGTTTTCATTCTAGGTTTAACTTTCAGAAGAGCAATTTAAAAAATGTTCACCTGAATGAACAGTTTTCCCCATTAAGTATCAAGATATTGTAGTATTTAAAATTTCAAAACTGTGCTTTTAGTATTCCTGAATTTTATTATTTTTCTTGAATGTTATGGTTTAATAATTTGGATTGTGTGTGTGTTTTATGTGATTTTAATGTTACATCATGAAAGTTAATAATAAATTTAAGAGTAAAGTTGCTTCATGCAGTTAACAGTATAAATTTGTTATATATTTGTTTTCAGCATAAATTTTATTAAATTTTTTGTTCGTATAAAATGTGATGTTTAATTCTTGGAAAAATTGTCTGATACATTGTGATTACATTAATATATTTGTGATTAGTAATTGACAAATACCTTACAGACTTTAATAATTTAAAATATATATTTCTCTCAAACTTTAAAAACTAACATGGCTGGAAAAAAACTTCTTATTTAAAAAACATACTTTGAAAAAGAAAACAGTCTCTCTCGCCAACTATAATTACAGTTTAATGAAGTCCCTAAATCCGTAAAAAGCTTGTTATGTGGAAAGTTTGTAAAAATAAAGTTAAATCTTTTTATATATACTTCAGAAACTACATAAAACAAATTTTAAATTCATAAACAATATATATTATTTTAAAAAAAGTAATTAGTCACACTTATTTTTGTATAAATTAATATCTATTTATTTTTTTATATCTTATCCATCAAAAAGAAGTCTACAAAAAATTGTCCTAAAATACATTGTATTTTCAATTTTTTAATGACAATTTCTAATTTTAAGCCTACAAGTATTTTTAAACATGCCTTAGGTTACAACCAGTAATTTAAATATACGCTACTACATGTGTCCTTGAATTTAATTATTGATGAAATCTGTTAATTTTATTTGAGTTTTTTGTTTGAAAAATTATGGCAATTTTATTGCTCTAGGTGTGATAGGTGAGTTAGGCACCTGTTAAAACCAGTTCAGGGTCATTGATAACAGTAAAATGCGCTAAAAGTGAATAATTTAGGAAATATAAAATATTTTTAAAATGAGAAAAAAAATCAAATCTTAAGAGAAAAAGTTCTTTAAATAGAAAATACACTTCACTATTTGAAGGTTATTTTATGAAGAAAATAATAAAATATTCTTGCTTTCTGGAAAAAGTTTGCAAAATAGAGGTTCGTTATATAAAGGTCCGACTGCATTTCTACTTTAAAGGAAACTAATTCAGAACTCTGTTCAGAACCTATTCAAAGTGAATATTACTAACTGTACCTGAATACTGACCTATTTCATTCTTAAATGAGAATAGTAACTGTTGATACTGATTACAATGGAATAATTTCATATGAAAATTTTGGTTATTGTAAAAACTGCCTGACAAAATATTGGTGAAATTCTGTGATATAAACTTCATTAAATTTTTTCTAACTTCAGATTTGATGTTTATTATTATGTTACATACAAGTTTTATAATTATATAAAACCCAAAAGCTTTAATTATCAATTGTGCTGCAAGTTTGACATTCCCGACCAAGGATCACATTCAGCAATGATGCTAAAGCTACTTATTAATTTCTTTCTGTCATCTTTAGATGCTTAGTAACATAAATATTAAATCTTCAAACTAATCAAGTTCAAAAACTTAATAAACACCTAGAATTTTAGCCTTATTTTGAGTGGAGTCATGTTTTAAAAATTATTTCTCATATGATTGCTTAAAGCAGAGGTTCCCAAACTTTTTTGTCTCATAGACCCCTTGCCATGTTTTTTGGTTTGAAGTAGACCCTGCTTAATTAATATTTAGTTTTGCAAATTTATCAACTTAAATATCTTTTTGACAGCTGATACTACTACTATTTTAAAAAATTAAATTTCTAACCGTAATGAAGTATAGTGTTTAAAATTTAAAAAGCACATGTTAATTAAATTTAAAAGTGGATTAATATATAAAATAACTTAACAACAAACAAATTATTTTAATGGGAAGAATGAATCTGGTACTACAATAACAAATTTTCAACATTTGGTATCAATCTTGTCAAGTTTAACCTTAAATCTTCTCGGTTATAGTATCGTCCAGAGTTTTTTTGTTTTGGAGATTGGCAACCATGTTAAAACTCCTTCTCACTAGAAAAAGCAATTAAAAACTTTCTTGCAATATTCCATAATTTTAGATAAATAACAGGTTTTTTTCCCCAAAGCTAAAATTTCTGGCATGCATGTTTAAACTTTACTTTAAGATCTTTGTTAGTGCTTATTTTGATCAGTTCCTATTATAATGTGATATTACCATATTCCAAGCATTCTCAAACCTTATTTCAAAATCTGAATAAAGGGCATTTAAATGTTTGACATAAGTTTAAAAATGTCATTTTCCTATCAAATTACCTGTGACAAATTGAAAGACTTTCAAAATTATAATTCTTTAGCTTAACTCTGTAAAGAAACACTGAAATGGTTCTTGTTTTAATAAATTTTATGCTGTCACCTTGTAAGTACAAATGAACCTCTGTAAATTTAGTAAATAGATCTGTGAAATAAGTAAAATTTGGTTTACTCTTGATTAAATTTTCTTTTAAAATTAAAGTCACAATCTAGTTTAATGAGAGCCACTATCATAGACCCCCACTTACACCTTATGAACCCCCAAATTAATTTTTTGCTGACATGGACCCCTTGCAGGTTGTCATAGACCCCTGGGGGTTGATATAGACCACTTTGGGAATCACTGGTTTAGAGTGTTAAAATATAGAAAGTAAAAGTAAAAAATATATATGTATTTAATGTTATGGAAAATGCATGTAATAAAATTTGATATAATAAATACTTTTATACAATGATACATTTAGACAAAGTTGTAATTATTTGCAAGGCGGTTATTAAAGTGAGAAAATCCTCAAAACTATTAAAAGTATTATATATATAATTTTCATAGTATATTGTAAGTTGTGTGTGTGTTGGATTGTGATCTCTATACAATATCTAAAATTTAAAAATTATGTGCTCTTTTTTTTTCTTATGTGAATTTTAATTATATGTTGTATTAACTCATCTAAAAATTTGTCTTTAATTTTTATTTGTTTTTTATATTACAGGAGTACAACTTTTGGAACTTACTTGATTACTTGAGATTTTTAAGATATAAGTACAAGAAGAAAAAAAATGGCTTTTGATTACTTATTTTCTGATAGAGATGGGGAAATACAGAGTGAAAGATTACTTGTAGAAGCAGCTGCCAAAGGTGATCTAGATACTGTAGTTAAACTTTTAAAAAATGGTGTCTCTGTGGATGCAGAAGAGTACAACAAAGCCTTATTCTATGCTTCCAAAAATTACATGACACCACTCCAGATGGCTGCAGCCAATGGTAATATAGATTGTCTTGAAGTTCTAATAGCTCATGGTGCTGATGTCAATGCAAAAGATCGTTTTGATGTTACAGCAGTGCATATGGCTGCTGAAAAGGGTAATTTGTCCTGTTTAAAAGCTTTGCTCAATGCTAGTGCTGAATGTTCCCATCCTACAAAATATTCTAAAACTGGTTGTTATACAGCTGTGCCTCATCTTGGTGGCACAACTCCTCTTCATCTTGCTGCTGCTTGTAACAATGTTAATTGTGTCAAAGAATTAATTCAGTATGGTGCAGATTACAATGCTGTTGATGAACGCGGACGCACAAGTCTGTACATAGCAGCCCAATTTGGATATGAAGATTGTGCATTAGCACACTTGAAGAATGCAGTTGGAAGAGATATACTATCATTACCTAGTTTTGAGACTTTTGATACACCCTTACATTTTGCTGTTAGTCGTGGTATGGTTGAATGTGTAAGAGAACTTCTGAAGTTTGGTTCGGATGTTAACCACCTTAACTTTTCTGGTTCTTCTCCTCTTCATCTTTGTGTTACTCCAACTACTGAAAATGAATCAGTAAGCATGGAAATATTAAAAATGCTTGTGTTAGAAGGCTACAATACTAATATTAATCAAGTGGATGGTACTGATTTAACTCCATTGCACTATGTTTGTTTTAATGGTCGAAATTGCTTGCGAAGACGACCAGAAATGGCTAAATTTCTCATATCGTATGGTGCAAATGTTCGCATAAAAAGCACTCGTGGCTTTTCTTTACTGGAATATGAATTAAAATCCTCAGCAGATGATTTTGACATTTTAAGATATATTGTTAGGAGTATGTTACATCTACCCCGTTTAAAACAACTTCGAGTAGTGCAACAAATGCCTTATATGCCACCTCGGGAACTGTTAAATAATCCCCAAAATCGAGAAGTAATGGTGTTTGAAATGGCTGTTGCTTACCAAGCCTCATTAAGAGGAAACAACAGGCCTGATTCTTCAAACTGTGAAACTGCAATTACTGAGCACAAACATTCTTGGTATGAGTATATTTCTTGCAATCCTCGGACACTGCAACATTATTGTCGCTATGCTATTCGTAATGCTATAGCTCAGGGTTCTCGTTCTATGAAATTAATAAATCAGCTACCTATTCCCAATTCTTTGCAATCGTACTTGTTTTTAGATTATGACGAGTAATTATCTGCTGGATTTGTAGTTGTTTGAAATTGTTTTGCAACTGGTCTTTTTCAATTAAAATTTAAAACAAAATAGACATGTTTTTATAGCAGATTGCTATGATCAGCAGTTCTTGTGACTGTTCTTGTACTATATTAACTTTACTGTAAGACATTGATATAACAGCAATAATAATAGAGTGAAATAATTTTGTCATTATGGTCCAATGAGTTTTAGTGTGAAAATGGAATAGTTTGTTATGACCTGTTAAAAATTAAGATACTTATATATTATTTTTTAAGAAAGGCATTAAAAATTGTAAGTAGAGATAAATTTAAAAATGTGTCTGATCTGTGATGTATGTATTTCATGTGCTGTCTTGTGTGTTCGAAAAACTGTCATCAAATTCTTTTCATTAACCACCAATGAAATTTTGTTTATGTTTAGATTTTTCTGTTATTTAAAAATGTACTGTTCTCTATTCATCTTCTAGTAAGAAAAATAGGCATGCAAGAAATTGTTATTAAATTGAGTTTCATAGTTTTCTCTTGTTCTTTGAGAATTTATCTTTATAATTAACTCTTTGAAATATCATTGCTTTCAAATTGTATTCCTTTATTTTGTGATATCGAAGTGTGTTATATGCAGTTGAATTTATGTAGTTTTTTAGATTGAACTTATTGGGGGAGGAAAGATAAAGGATTTTTTGTATCTAATCTTAATTGTTAAGAAAGCATAGATGAAATATGTTATTTATGAAAGATAATTTTTCATAAGTACAAAATTTAATGCAATAATATAGCAAAATGTGACAAAAAATTGAAAACTGAAAAAGGGTTAGGAAGCTTCTTTTTTTATGATATGAAGTAAATAATTAACCCTTACAAATGCTCTAGAAATGAACCCTAGTCTTTTTTTTTACAATTATCATTCCAAGTGTATCAAATTATCATAATTGATATTTTTTATATTGTAATAGGACTGGACAATTAAAACAGCCTTATTGAAGTCAGTTTGAAAATACTGCTAAAGAATTAAATGTATGTTATATGTTGAATATTTATTTGTAGTAACATGAGTAAATAAAGACTCTGAGCAATTGTAACTTTAATGAAAAAGCTATAAAAGAATAGAAGATATCTGTACATTTCAAACATAAATTTGATAAAGATTTGCATTTTTAATTATTGGGAGATTTAATTTTGAACAAGAAAATGTTATTTAATTATTCAATATAACTTAATATACAAATTATTTTACCATACAGTTTTGGAAAAAGTAATAAAAAGTTACTTTTGTTTTCCTTTAATATTGAACTAGTTAACTAAGTTATATGAAAAATGAACTCTTAGTTTGGAATTGTAAATAAAATAAAAAGATAATGATAAATTTAAAGAAAAAATTTAACAATATATCTACAAAAATATCACAGAAGGTTTTAAAGTAAGTTTAATTTAGTTCAGTGACAAATCAGAAAAAGGGGATGCCTTTAAAATACTAACCTTTACTTGCTTGATGTTTTTATGAAACTCTGATGGTACTTGGCAACTTATCAGGAATCTATCTGCAAAACAAGGTTACAAATTTGGACCATTAGTAAACAGCCTTTATCAAGGCTGTTTTAATATGTAAATTCCATATCAGATTGTTAGCAAATTTAATATATAATTCATCTTTAATATTTATTTGTCTTTAACATTTATGCTTTTAAAAATTTGTTACATGAGTGAAAAATCCACAAGTTTTCATAAAATTATAACTTTACCAAAAAAAAAAGTATTAACTGCATTACCAATTCTTCAAAAATCTTTTTAACTGCTTCAGGACTTTTTTTTTTATTTGTTCAAAATCCAAACATATCTTATTTTTAATTAAAAATAATGATTACTTGTTTTATAAGCAGTTAAGAATTTCAAGGAAGTCTGTGCCATCCTAATTCATATAAAAAAAAAGTGTCCTTAAATCGTCTTGACAACTCATTCTACTCTAATTTAAAGCAGAATGATCAAGTTTCATCTATACAGCAAAATGTCCATAAAGTGTAAGTGCCCATAAACCTTGTGTTATGTGATTTTAAGAAAGTTTAAATATCAATTGCAGACATTTACACTAGAATTTTAAAGACAAAAGTAAATTTTTTTCGTATATATTAGATATTATAGTTTATTCATATTGATCATATAAGAATAGTTTTGCTTACTCTATAATCATTTTATGTGACTTTAACCAACAAGAGGACTATTGTTTTTTAGTCACTGTTTAAAAGAGGCTACTAACCATGTTTTAAAATTAAGTTCATTACCTGTAAAAGCAGACACAAGCAGCGATACAAATAATTTTTTTTTTTTCGCATCTATTTGTTTTGTTATTGTTGACAAAGTGTTGGTGTATTTCATAGAAAATAAAAATCTTGAAAAAATAAGCCGTTAAAATTGGAAATCAGTTATAATTTTCTTTCTTAGTCATTTCATCAGTCTTAACTCTATCTTAATGTTAAGTTTTATGATGTTATACTAGGTAGTTATGTTTTACAGTTCTGTGTCTTATTAGATATGTCTACCCCCACTGCTTTGTGTTGCATACATATAGAAGGGATTTTACACAATTGTCCAATAAAATCATAAAAACTGTACTGTTCTTATTTTGAGGTAATGATTTAATTTTTATACCTTATTGAAAACCCTTCGCCATTTACAATTACATTTTCCGAATAGCATTTTTTCCTCTCCTAATTTATTACTGATTTAAAAAATCAGGTTATGAATTCATCCATACTTGAAAATAACTGTTGTATTTGTATACTTTCATCAAATATCTTATGAGAGTAAATCAAAATATTTCTAGAAATTATCTTGGTATAGTCAGAGATATATTTATTTTGACTTAATTTAAATTTGAACATCTAATATACAAGTTCCTCAGAATATATCTAATCATCAAACTATTTCATAATCACTGAAAGGTTAGTGTGAACTCGTTGACCATACTTAGACTAGATACAGTGGTACCTCGACATACGAGTTTAATTCGTTCCGCAACCTTGCTCGTATCTTGAATTATTCGTATCTCGAAGCAAATTTCCCCATACAAAACAATTGAACTACCATTAATCCGTTCCAACCTCCAAAATGTCACCCTAGTTAATTTTGTTACGTGGTTTTGAATAATAAAAACGTATTTATAAATATCAAATATTTATTGCACAAAAACAAAAGAGAATGTAAAGAAATAAATTAGATATCCTCACTGGTCTTTGCCTTTTCGCTATATTTTCTAAGCTTTCACCTGTGGGCCCGTTTAGAAAAAAAACATGTCCAGAGGTTTGTTTCTTCCTCCCTCTCAGAATGTTCAGAAATGAGTTAGGCAAGTGTCATTAAAAGGTCAGATGCACCTGTTGCAACTTTTTCTGGGTTTTTTTTTCCACTAACTGTGAAACTCTCTCCCACATTCCTAAGATCCTACGAACCGACTCGTATCTAATTTCGCTCGTAACTAAAAGCAAAAAATCACTTGCTTGTCGGCTCGTATCTCGAAAAACTCGTATGTTGGGGCACTCGTATGTCGAGGTACCACTGTACTTATGTAAATCATATTTTTATTTGTAGATTGTATGTGTTTTCCTTAAATTGTCATAAATGCTTGACATATAAGTTCTGAATTGATGTTGATTTCTCAATTCTGCATATTATCTTTTTTTTTAGTTGCTTTGTAATAGTAGTAAATATTGCAATATGTTTGATTATTGCAAATGAAACATTTTAAAAATATTGTACAGCCAGTAATGCAGTACAAATGCAAAATTTGTTGTATATATTTGTACATTTATATCTCTTACTCATTAAAGTTTATGTGCAGTATGCAAATTGAAAAATTGTAAGTGACAAAACATCCATATTCTTTGATTATCTTTTATTCACAAATTAGTATGTGGAAAAGTTGAATGTGCCTAAAGTTCTGTATTGTTTGTAGAAGTTATTTTATGGATCTTCTAAAAATTTATGAAGTTCATTTCTTTAAAACATTTTTTTCAAAAAGTGCCTAGTTTTATAAAAAGAAAAATCTGAAATGTTTATTGCTGGTTTTAATTATTATTATTCAAATCTTCAAGTTTACCACTCTAGGTATAAAATTAGATTACATGAAACAATACTTTAACCATTCTAAAAATCTGTTTTGGTTTCATTTTTCCCCCTTTCTCAATTACTTAGATATTATCTAAAATTTTGACAATCAAGTCAGTTTTTGCTGAATAGTTTAGTATAAATTCAGTTTTGGAGCAAGGAAAAATGTATTTCTATTTCAAAGTCTCTTTATTTTGATATTTTTAAGAAAGGAAATGTTGTTTTTTAATTTTGTTATGAATTCTATTTTCTGTTAATCTCACTTTAGAGTTTTTCATCAAGTTGTTGAAATTCCTTACTTGAAATGTTTTTGCATAAAATTAAGTAAATAGTATATTAAATTTCAGCTATAAGTTAATGTATGTTTCTTACTTATCCAAAGTTCATTTATCTGGTAGTGCTCTGCAACCTTTTTATCACTGCGAACCGTTCAACGTTTGATAATTTTACCGCTGCCGCTGAGGGTGGGACACGTTGATTGTTTATATTTTAGATTGTTTTGATTTAATTTTAATTTAGTTACATTTATAAATATGCCTTCAGAATAAAATATAGTTACACAAAATAATAAAAAAGTGATTTCCGTGGAAGTTAAGCTAAACGAGAAATGCACCACTTTAAATAAAATGGCAATAGTTTAATGTTCTTTAGGCAGCCCAGCACCATTTGATCCATGAACCGGGGGTTACGAATCACTGGTCTATGGGATTATAACAATGTATTTTAACATAGAGGTTCATGGGAATTGATCAATGTTTAGAATTTCAAAGTCCACCTCCAATAGTCAGTTTATTAAATTATTTAAATGGCTTTAAAAAGAAATAAAGAATATCATTAAATATTTGTTTTTTGTTTGTTTGTTTTTAATAAAATGTACCACACACTTGCCTTGAATATTCATTCAACATTTTAAAAATGCAATGGGGTTTTCATAAGAAATATGTGAATTTATGATAGTTTTTTTTTAGAAGTTTTTAGTTTTAATAGAAAGACAAAGAAAAAAAATTGGGAGTAACAAATTTATTAACTATTATATACTATATTAAATTAACTATTGTGTACTATAAGATTCAGTTTATATCATTTGAAAAATTGGGAGGCAAACTATTTATTGATATGTTTCAATATTTATAACTTTTTGACAAAATTTACAGAAGGCTCGACTTTCATACATAATAGGTTCAGAAGTAGAGGGTGTAAACAAAATATGCACCAAATACTGCATTTTGAAATCTTTCCCATCTACAATAATTTTAGACAAAGAAGCAATTAATTCTTTACATCTTTATCTGCATGGGCCAGTTCTCCAGTTAATTAAGTGTGTAATGAACATCTCATTTTAAATTTGTCAAGATAGCCATTTCTTGTTTGAAACACTGTGTTAGAATCGTCATTTTATTTAGTTCTTAAATCTCTTCATAAACTAAGAGAGATAGCCTGAATAATTGAAAACTCATTGGAGCCTTTTATTGTTGATCATTTTTTATTTTTATTCCATGATGACAAAGATTTTTCTATCTCATCTATTGTTGTGCCGTGCCTTCTTGAAATAATGTTTGAAAATATGTTTCCTCACCTTTGAAGATATATTTTGAGCCTATTTATTAAGTGTACACTTATTGTTCATAATTGAAGAAAAAGAATTTGTTTTTGAGACTAGAAATGTTTTAAAAGTTCAATTTTTTAAAAATGTGTGAAATAGTGATTTACGGGAAAGTCAAGGGCCATTTAAAATAATTACATTTTTGTGCTATTTATGTTTGGATTTATTTAAAAAGTTATACTTCTGATTTTCTTTTAATTTTATCTAATAGAAAATCTGTTCTTTAAATGAATTATGTGTTTGCATTACTATTACCAAAATGTACACAACAAAATTTTGCCTTGGAACTTTTTTACTGAAGCCAGAATTTAATGCCTTTTGTATTTCAGAGCATTATATTTTTAAAATACATCAAATCGTTTTACAATAATTCTACATATACATAAATTAATAAATGGATCAACACAGAATAAATTTTAATCATTAAATCTATATTAACAAATTTCACATTCCCTTTTAGAATTGTGCATTGCAATCTAGTTTCTTGTGTATTGTTAACATTCTAAAATTTTCTCTCTTCTCTTTATGCTTACGTATGAAAGAGGAAATAATATTCTCTTGAAGGACTACCTTCAACTAATGTCAAAGAATCTGAACCAAAATTGGAACACATTTTCAGGTAGACAGCTGTTCCAGTTTTCTTATAAAAATGTAAACACCCATATATTATGTGTCTTTAAAATTTGGAAACATTTAAAAACTAAGTATTTTCTCATTGGGTAAAACTTAAAACCTATTTATCATTACAATATAGGCAGCAAAATATGGAACATTTTATCCAGAAAAATGGATGTATTCATGCACAAATATGTAGCTGTCTAAAAGTTAATGAAGTGAAATATAATATTTATACTCAAGCACTTTTATCACAAAAAATGTTCAGATTCTGGGTCTTATTCTTTAACTTTATGTAAAGATAGCCTTAACTTATTCAGTGTTCATTTTTACAGGGGTTATCTATCAATAAGATTTATGATGAATTTGTGTTATCTGTTGCATAGAAGGTGATTGAAATATGTTTTATGAAGGACAAAATTATTAGTCCCTCCTCTTCCAAATTGTATTTCTAGTTGAATAAAATATTACTTTTATAAGGGAAGCAACCTCTTTCTCTTAATTTCAATATTCTTTTGTTTATCTTGCATATAATGAATCAAATTATTTCAATGAATTAATAACTGCACTAATTTTAGTTTATCTATTTTATATATATATAAATTTTTTTTGTACAAAAAAGTAATTTTTATGCCTATTATCTTTGTTTTATTTAAATACTAGTCGTATAAAAAATAATAGGCTTTACTGTGATTAAACAAAATAGACTCAAAAGTCTCCCTCATTGCAGTATGAGGAGCATGTGGTGGAAGGTAACATTTGATGTGTCAATTTTAGCACATGACTGCCTTAAAGCTATGTGGTCAATTGCTAATAATTTTGCTGTAGCCAGCCAACTGCTTTGTGCAGTTTTAACTATGATTAGAAGATTCTAGAATAAAAGAATTGGGGTGGGGTGGAGTATGCCTTTCATAGACTAATAGGACAACAACAAAAAAACCTATTCTATTTTGTAAACCATTTTCATGATTTAGGTATGCAATTTCTGGGGAAAAATATATTTTGTTGAAAATTGTCTAATTTTAGAAAATTTTAACCTACATTCATATATCTAAAATATTTATTTAAGAATATTTATTAAAAAATTACACTAGGACATATTAGATATGCAGATATTTCAACGTGATTGAAAGAAATTTAGGAATTGTTTCAAAATCAAATTATTACTTTGAATGTGCCTCAATTAGGCTCTTCCATCTATAAATTTCAGCTCCAGATATTTAAATATTTTTAGAAGTTAAATATAGTATTTTAAAGCAAATTTAAGATATATAGATTAACTACACATTATGTATGATAATTGCATATTTTATTTGCTGATCTTCAAGTTTATTTGTATAATAATATAGGGAAAAATGAAATTTAAATTCTCATTTTTAGTAAAATTTTAGAATTATATGTGCACAGGCTTATTAGAAATTTTAACTTCCAAATTCCTTTTCACATATTTGTATTTGTTTCCTCAAAATAATGTGTATTATTGTTATTGTATTCTGTGATGTATATAATATTGTAGTTTTTTGTTTGTATTAATAGATTATTTAATATATATGCTAATGAAATTCGCAGCATAACTTGTTTTAAGAATAAAATTGCTAAAATATTTGATTTCATTGTCATCTTGTATAGTTTTGTTGATTATTTGACTATATAATAAAAAAAATTTATTTTATTTTTCCAACTGTGTATGTTAATAAAATACATGAATTAGATTTTATTTTACTTAAGAGATTAATTTAGTATATTATCTGTAATTACATAAAAAGCTTTTTTAAAAAGTGTGCACTTTATTTGTTTTTAGTATTACACTCATTAATGTGCTCCACCACTGAATATCTTATCACTAAATCTATTGACATTTTTCTGTATGTATCTATTAAACGTTTATTATTTTGGTGAATTGTGTCATGCCTTAAATCTCGTTTAAAGTATTTCCTTTAATATACATTGTTTATACTTCTTTCCAAGCACTGCAGCCGGTTACCGGCCAAGGCTGTCTCAGTCAGCTTTCACCATCTTGATCTATTTGATGCTATATTCTTCCATCAGTCAACTCCCAAGTCCTTTTCTACTTTATCCATCCACCTTGTCCTTGGTTTTCCCTCTAGAGTTTGGAAAGTTATTTTCTGAACAATATTTTCATCTCTATATCGAAATACATGCCCCAGCTAGCATATTTGGGAAGCCTTGATCACTGTGACTATGTTGGGTTCTCTGTATTTTGAATGAAGTTCAAGGTGTATCGTATTCTCCAGCTTTCATTTTCTGTAACTGCACCAAATATATATTTAAGATTGACACAAAACTTGCTGCAACAGCGTAGTGATTGTTTTAGACTATACAGGATGCGCTTGAGTTTATGTACTCTTTCTGCGCCATTTGTCCACTGGATGGTATGTTTCACTGTAATTAATGCCTTGGCGTTGACTGAAGACCCTCGTAAGAGGTTTGGCTTTATATTTATAGATGCTGTCATCTGAATTTGTTTTGAGTCTATAAACCCACTCATATGGTTTTGCTTTGGTTCCAACTGGTAGGTCAATTAGCTCCCAAGTATGTTTTTCCCTCAATAAATTCATTTCACTCTCCATGGCTTTCTTCCAGTTTGTGCTATCCTTGGAATTAGCTGCTTCATATGTTTCAGGATTATCATAGTCATCTAAATATGATTCTACTTCCATAATAGCTGGGCTGTTTTTCCGCTTAGGCACGTACCTAGGAAGAAAAAGAAAAAAAATATTTTAATTACAGCAAACGTACCACACCGCCTAGCGAGTCATATATGTTTGTATATGTGCGTGCGCGCAGAGCGAAAGAAGGGGCAGTGCAGTCAGCCTGATTGATGATGTGCCCAGACTCAGTTTGACGCTACTACGTATGCAACACGTTACACTCTTCTTGATGCGAGGATCCGGGTACAAGGAATATAAAAGACAAGGTGTCCAAAATGCTTAACTCAAATTAAAATCAAGACTGAGAAGCAATTTTTTTTAATTCTGAACATTGTTATGAAGGCGTCAAAATTAAACGCAAACTTTCAACAAGTTTTTTTTGGCGAACTACCGAGTGGAGGGACTGTGTGGGGCTCCTCTATTCAGAATGAAAAGGGCAGGTGTTTTGTTTCTATTGCCTTTTCTTCCAGTCTGAGAAAAAGACAGGGGCTTTAGCAACTGGTTGTAACGATTGGAAGAGCTTTCACGCTTACTTCGTAGCATGAGAGGTCAGGCAACCATAGGGCTCAGTCCAGAATGCTACCCAAAGTCAAAATCGCTGAGAATTGAAATATTGCCGAGATCTTACTAGAGCTGCCTCTGTTGTAAAATTTTTAAAGGCCCTCCATTGAGGGGCGACGACCAAAAACTTGGATCTATATCAAACGGGTTTTTCTTCAAATGCCTTGATTTCATAAGTGAGTTTGTTCCATTTCTTGCCCAAAATATAGCAAGAAATGTAAAGGGACATCTTATCTGTCGTCTGAGACATTTGTAGCCAGTTCGTAGACGTAATGGGCAAAAGAGTTTTGCAAGAAATCTTACAGATCAAACTCGAACGTCACTTTTCACATTATTGACTACAGCTGACGCTTCACACATCGACCAGTTGACTGTAGCACTTCAAAACGTTTTTGTCAGTAAAGCCTGCGCCAGTGAATGTCTTGTACTAGTGCTATCAGATGTCTCTCATACAGCTCAAGGTATGGAAGAAGCAGATCTCAACATGTTTGAAGAACTTGAACTATATTTAAAAAACTGTCGGGGAAAAGTTACGCCAATGCTTCAAATGTGTCGGGAGCGTACCCAGGTCTTCAGTCGAGAATACGAGAAAAAAAGATGTTCTTGCTTAGTTTGTACCATGTGCAGCCTATTCCTTAAACCAAGCTGGTTGTTTTGCTGCGGGAAAAGCTCGCACTGAAGTTAGTGTATTTTTCTTTTGTACAAGGGCATTACAGTTTTTTTCGTTATCTACTCATAGAGATCATGTGCAAACAAGCAGTGAACACAAAAGGTGAAAACTGAACACATATTTCTTATGTTGAAATCATTGAGTGAAACTAGATGGTCTGCAATGGCAGATGTTCTGAGCTCAAGTTACAAGTCAGAACGAAATCAACAACGCCCTTGAAGATTTAATTGAAGACAATACTTAGACACCTAAAACACGAGTCATTGCTGAAAGATTCCGTAGAACACTGGAAAGTTTTCAGACTACTTTGTTAATGATGATTTGGGATGAAATCTTACAAAAAGGGGCGGGCATAATCAGTGAGATACTACAGTAGGAAGCGCTTGGCTCTACTAAAAAAAATACAGACGTTATCTTCATTTTTATCTAAAAAAAAAGATTCAGCTTTAATGATTATGAGGCAAGAACGTTTCAACTAGCTTACGTGCCTAAGCCCAGTTTTGAAAATATCAGAAAAAGGAAATTTTTTTAGATGAGAAAATATAACCAGATTTTGAGACAATGACTCCATGAGAGGGATTTCGAGCTGGACTTTTCTTACCATTTATTGAAAGTCTTGTAACATAATTAAACAATAGAAGGGACATCTACGTAGTTATCAGCAGAAGATTCCATATATTCAGAAATCTTCCTGAAAATGAACAAGATGTAACAAAACAGGCGAAAAGCTGAGCTCAAAGTTACCCCAAAGACATCGATGAAGAGCAGTTTGTGTAACAGTTGTGTCAATATTTAAAAATGTATATGAAGATGAAAAAAATAGTAACAAGAGGAATCTTTTCCTGCATCAAAGAAACAAGATAAAAAGTACCTTCCCAAATTTAGAAGTCGCTACGAGAATTTATTTGACTCTTCCTGTGATAAACTGTACAGCAGAGAGAAATTTTTATACCCTTAAGAGAGTGAAAACTGAAATGGAGATCTATTTTGGAAAACGAAAAGCTTTACAGTTTAATGTTGCTATGCGCTCAAAATGATATTACTGTGGAAATTGATAACAATAATGTCATTAATGATTTTCCTTTGTTATACGAGTACAATAAGGATGTCTAAAAGTAAAAGATATTAAAGCGATACGCGATGAAAAAGATAATTAACAAGTTGAAAACAGTTCATACAATGATGCTATACTGTAAATGCAAACGATTTCATTAATTTACTGTACTAATTCACAAAAGGAGGAGTGGTCAAATTCTACTACTATCCTTTCCTTAAGGCTGCTGGTTGCCAGTTTGGGACACGGTGGGTCCATAGGTGGTGAATAATGGAAAGATAAAGCAAAAACAAAGAATGGGAAGAGAGGTAAGGGAAATCCCTACCGAATCAAAACTCGCAAGGTAAGAACTGAAAAGGGAAAGGGGTGCTCTAAAATGGGGGCGTAATAATTTAAAAGATGCTTAGGGTGCTGGGTAGGTTAAAAACGGCCCTGATAATATGATCCCCAAACCGTTTTGGTTTTGCTGAAATGAGCGGTTCCTCAGCTGTCCATCTGATGTAGATTCAGCATCTTCCTCGCTATCAGTCTCAGAGTCACTAGTCTTCTTGGCTTTGATTATCTTCTGTAGGATTTTCCTTAATTTTTATGATCTGCGTTTCGTACTTCCAGATCTCCATGAAGGAATGTTGTTGATACATCAAAATGCGTCAAGTGCATCCTTTCTTCAGTTGTAATGCTTAACACTGTCCGTATTGTTCCTAATTTGGCCACTCGACTGTATGTTTCACTGTAATCAATGCCATGGCATTGACTGAAGCCCACACACACACATACACTCGTCTGGCTTTATATTTGTTGAAGCTGTCATCTGGATTTGCTTTGAGTCTATATATCCACTTAAAGGTATAGCTTTAGTTTCAACTGGTAGGTCAGTTAGCTCGAAAGTATGATTTTCCCTTTATGAACCCTTAATTCTCTATTGCTTTCTTCCAGTTTGTGCTATCCTTGGAGTTAGTTGCTTCTTATTATGTTTCAAGATTATCATAGTCATTTAAATATATATATATATAACTACTTCTATATGATCATCAAACCACTTTGATTTATGCAGAAGTGAGTGGCTCTTCAGCTGTCTATCTGATGTAGATTCAGCATATCTTTCTCACTATCGGTCTCGGAGCCACTTAAGTCTTCTTGGGTTTGATTATTTTCTATGAATTTTTATGAGCTGCTCTTCATACTTTCTTTGATTTGTATCATCTTGTAACCTATTTTCTAATTTTATGTTAGAACAGTCATCGCATTTGCCTGCCTTTTCTTCAAAGATTACATATCTTAATAAAAATTACCCGGTGCTCATCCTTTAGCTGGATTCTGTAAGCTCTTATCTCTATCATATGACCTTCTTGTCCATTTTTCTTCTCTTCTATCATTTTTACCGATGACTTTCCTGTTCTGTTAAGTCAAGAACACTGAGTGGCCAAATTATTATGAACACCCCTTCAATATAATTTTGGACTAATGCCTTAATATTGCTTGGATTCTTCTTGACATAAACTTTATGAGTTGTTGGTAGATGATATGGGGAATTTGAGACCATATACAATGAATTGCACTTTCCAATGTCTTCAGATTGGATAGTACTGGATCCAGCTCCCAGGTGTCTCGTTTGATCTCATCCCATAGATTCTCAATAGGGCAAAAATCTGGTGATTATGCAGGCCAACTAAATAAAGTTAAAAATTTTGTCAAGTTCTTTGAACAATCTGGAGATCATGTCAGCTGTGTAATAGGGAGTCCATGTCCTGCTAAAAGTATATATCTCTGACAGAGTACTTTATTAATATAAAAGAGAATACACTTGATGAAACATGCTTAAATATCCTTCGGCATTCAGGTGTTCTTTCACACAAGTCAAAATACGCATACAATGCCAAGGAAACATTCCCAAACCTCCTCCAGCTTGAAGAGTTGTGGCAACGCAAATGGGGTTCGTGCTTTCATTCTCTTTTCTTCATATTCACATTCTGCCATCTTCATGGTGAAGTCGAAAACGGGATTCATCCGACCACAGGACCTCTTTTCCAGTCATCTACAGTACAATCCTTGTGCTCATTTGGTAACTGGAGATGTATTCTTCAACTCCAACAGCAGAGGCTTTTGAACAGGTCGTCGGCTGCTATAGCCTATACGATGTAATGGGCGGTGAACTGTTCTTTCAGAGACACGCTTGCAGTTTCTCTCAGATTAAGCTTTCCTGAAATTTGAAGCACGGTTGCTCTCCTATTGAACTGAGCAACTTTCAAAACTCTCTTTTCGAGCGAACTCGCAGTAGCCTGTGATGATTACACACCTGACTTTGAGACCCAGTTTTCGGCTTGGTAATCCACTCTATGTAAACATTAATAACTGCTGCCCAGCCATTTTACTGAGCTCCTCCATCATCCCGCGTTCAAACACAGCTAAACTCCTTTTTCTTCCATTACTTTACAAGCAACACAGTGCAATTAATGTTTCACTATTCCTGCATTCCCTGTTA
Organism: Trichonephila inaurata madagascariensis; assembly: GCA_019973955.1. Lineage (NCBI taxonomy): Eukaryota > Metazoa > Arthropoda > Arachnida > Araneae > Nephilidae > Trichonephila > Trichonephila inaurata. The sequence goes on along the minus strand of BMAV01013513.1, from coordinate 129,064 downwards.
ATAACTCCGTCAGACAGACTGAGGATTAGCCACAACAATAACTATCTCACTCTCTAGTGGCAACTAAGAGAAGAGCCATGGCTTATATCTGTATAAGTTTCTTTCGGTCATAATAATTTCACCACTCAGTGTGTATGGCAGAGTTAACTAATTCAGCCTAGATGGCTTCAAGGAAACTGACTTAATTATTTGCTTATTTGAATGTTCAGGCTATCTCAATTACGGATCAGCTTTCTCGTTCTTTACGTCTATTCTTTTAATCACCTTTCAGCAATTCCATTTGAATGTAAATCTCCCCGAACATCTTTCTTGTCAAGTTCCCCATCATTACCACTGATGAGTTCTTTCAGAAAATATCCCAATGTCCTTGTATGTGCAAGCATGTAATCTAATACCTTTTTGGCTTCTGACTTCTCTCTTACTAGTTAAACATAGCGAAACTTTTTTTTAAATATAACCAGATATCTATTTTTCTGAAAATATTCATCCAATTGTGTGTCCACAAACATCTGAAATCAGTTCACCAAACTCAGGCGCTTTTTCCTGGTTCCAAAGGATAATCGGCATGCTTTACCATAAACACATAGCTCATATAATTATTTGTCTAGCTTTATGCTAATTCCTAGTTCCTTTTCAAGGAGGATTCTGGTGTGGCGTTCGTCTCGATTGTCCATCTTTCATGATACAACTGTAGCAAGGAGCTGTCTAATACAACAGTATCAACTTTAAAACCAAATCGATCCAATACTTGTTTTGAATAAGGAACCATTCAGATTGTGAGAGAACCATAGAAGGCCACATCACTCCGTTGACTTTTAACTGACATTCTGTGGAAGTCGATAAAAATTCACTCTTTTGCTTTCTGTCTTGAGCAGCAAGTACAAAGAACACAAGTTTCTATTAATCTTCCGAAAATATCAAACAATCTTTTAGAAATACCTCCAGACATTTTCCAATAATAGTTTATTTGGCTTTTACAGTGTATTGCCCCAGTGAAATCAGCATTTTATTCCTAATAGCTTTAATGACACAAGGACTATTAAAGTTCGGTCATCTTTCCGCAAGTACACTCGACCCAGGAGAGGATAAAGTCAACAAAATATATCGAGCAGTTTATGATATGTCTAGTAACTCCATTGTCAATCCAGTATGACGTCGAATTATTCTTAGATGTACATACTTTCTCAGATATAATTATCAATTCCATATATTTGTGCATCACCCGATTTATGTTTCTTTGATGGTCTTCCATCTGAAATCCATACAGTCTTACCCAATGACCTTTATGATTATATTAATTGCAGGTGTCTTCTTGACTTATATTTACCCTCTTCTCTAAGTCTTTGATTTCGTCGTTATTAATGCCTCTTAAGCTGTTTTTGTGATGTCTTCCCCTTTAGCAAAATTTCTTTCAAACGCACAGATGCACTATTATTCTTCAAATTTCCTCTTGTCATCTCCAGACAACAACATGCAACTGGATTTAACTTTTCAAATTGACAATGCTAAATATGTAACACCTTACAGGCTGGCATTAAATTAGACAATTTGTTTTCTATCTAGCCTCAAGTCCATTATTCCATTTCAAAAACTTGCTAGCTTTTAAATGTTTCTAGAGATATCCTCTCCTTGAAGCTAGCTTAATGAAAAAAACTGCAAATTTTAAACAACCGATCCTTTGAAGTGGCTTCAAATTACTGCTTTAATAATTCCCAAGCTTCAAAGGCTGTTTCCTTGTACATAATTTCATTGTTGTACAGAATTAGTGACAATACTTGCGATCAATGATTTGCATGGCTTTGAACTTTTCTGTACAAATCGCAGCATTCTTTATGCTTTCTCACCGATTCTTATGCATCGACTTCTACCGGTTCTGGCTTTTTCATTCTACAAACTGTGACCCCAATCGCTCTCTCATGCTAATCAAGTAAGTTACGTATTTAACATTGCCCACATGATCCAATCTACTTCTCCAGTCAGGCATAAAAAGACAGCCTAAATCCATATTTATTTTCTTTCTTGAAATTTAGGTTTGTTGGTGTATTAAATTATCTGGATTAATATTTCTAGGCTAAGCAACATTAAATGTTCTTTGTTTCTTCCTCGAACTTCTCAAAATAACAATGTAGTCATGCTTTCTTCCAACCAAATTGTCGATCAGCGAAACTTTGCCACAACTTGTAGCTCATCAAGAAATAAAGTTCTTTCTGCAATTTTCTACCGTTAAAGACTCATAATCTTTGATATTTCAAGGGCAGTTTAAACTTTTGCTAGTACCCATTTCCTGTTGAAGTTTATGACTTATGGGACAATAGCAGCGAAACAAGACAAACTTCACACTCGGTGACAAGAGCTAGAGTGATTTTACTTAAAGTATCCGACTGGTTTAAAATCATCATTTTCATCAACAAAAAAATCGAAAGTTATTTTATAGCCCATTTTTGTAGCCTGTTTAATAAGCTTTCTAAAAATGTCGTACTTTTAATTCTGAGTCAATTAGAAAAAAATTTACAGCTGTTTTTATTTGAGGTAGTAAGCCCAAATTGAAACCGGAAGTGTGAGTTTTCGGTTGATTTTCACCGGAAAAATGAGATTTTTATTCATTTAAAATATTTTAAAGAATTCTTTTTATGTATAGTAAACTTTATCTCTCTTTATAAATTTTTAATAGATATATTTTGCTTGAAAATAGGCAACGGTTAACTGATTGCAATGTTTGCTTTCATTTAAACGAGTTGCTATCTTTTTATCATTTGTGTTCAAAATTAGATCTCTTTATAGCCTTTTTATTAGTACTTTTACATAGAGTTATAGTTATTTTTAATTAAATTAAAGTTGACACGCGCGCAAAAAACAAGATCAATGAGGCCAAAAAAGAAGAGATTTGCAGAGAGCAGAATTTGTTGGAGAAACGTTGAAAGAAAAACCAACGGATCTTTCAAATTCAGTTATTAATTCTATTAAAAAGACTTATAATTAACTTTGAGATCAAAATCTAAGAAAATGTCTTCACGGGAAAGCTCAGAACTGCAATGCGAGTCTTAACAATGTCGTGTGGAGTATAATCTAGAAAGACAATTTTGTTGAGCTACAAACACTCTGTTTAAGAAATTATATCGCAATAATACTTTTTAATTCTAGATTTGCTGGTGTATTACCTCTACTTTAAAAGTTAAGAATGAAATTATGTTCTGAAATGAAAGGATATTCTTGGTACCTCGACAAAACGAGAATTGTTGATTCTACGAGGCATTCTAAACCAGATAAGAAACTGTCTCGTAAAAAAAGAAAGACCCTTCAAAAATGTTAAAGTTTGAAGTATGAGGTTCAGGAAAGCACACACACAAAATACAAATCTGGAGAGTTTTAATACCTTCCTAAAAATCTTTAAAAAAATTTATTGCAAATATAAACTTTATTTTGCATTTTCTGAAGAATGTTGTTTTTGTGAACATAAAATGGTTAACGGTAAGAGCAATATTTCTTAAAGTAAACGAAATATTTTTATGAAATTTTTAGAGTTTGTTCTTTGTATTATAAGGAATGCTTTCTACTAAAAGTTAAGGATAATTTTAAAATTAAGTTATTTTTTAATGTAATTTTATATGAAAAAAAAACTTTTTTCAGAAAAATTCTGTGTTTCTTGTGTCGAACACCTGTATTTCATAATTTTATTGTAAAAATTGAGTTTTTTTTAATAGACAGCATAGTTAATCATTGAAGAATTGTATCCCTGCAAAAATTTTATTTATTTTTGAGATATATAATTTTCTAGAGTTGTTAGCAAAAGAGCAATTTTTTGCAATATTTTGGTACAAATTTCTCAATATTTTGAAAAATAAGCTTTCAAAAAATTCTTCATGTTGTATTTTCATAGTTTTGTGCAACACATACTTAATTAAAAAATAACAATTAAATAATTATTTAAGTTATATTTTAGAAAATTGTCTCCGACCCAGTCGGATACCTTAATGAAGGAAAGATGCTACGTATACAAAAGATAAAAGCGTCTTCTATTGGCCTAAAAACAAAATCATATTAACACACACTAAATGTAAAGTAATTATCATTATATAAGTATTTAATATTTATTGGACATATAAAAAGGGTGAAATATTATTTTTTTATTATTTGTAAATGCCATTATCAGGGAATAACTTAAATTATATAATATATCATTATCCAAGTAAGAGCTATGACCAGGTTTATTTTAATTGCCATTTCTATTACTTCAGTTAATTTTTTTTTAATATTCAAATCTGTTTATATGTCTGAATTTAAAGCAAAGAAGCTCTCATTCTGTCCGAAAAAGGTCTTAGGAAAAATTCTGAAAATAGGCATACAAGAAATCTAAAAGTTTATTTTATAACCATAATCTGTGCATCTGTCCAACGCAACTTTTCGTTTGCTAAAGTATATTTCTGATTTTTATTCCCTCCCCCAGATCTCTTACTTTAATAACAAAGCGAAAACACATGTCCATGCACACATAATTAAAACTATTCAAACACGGATGCGGCATTCACACCAAGGCAGTCGGCGTTGAGCGTCTAGCCAATCAGAAACTTTATCTCGGGCGAGATGAAGTCTCTGATTGACTAGACGCTCGACGCTGAATGCCTTGGTGTGAATGCGGCTTAAGATGAACCTACAAAGGATATAATACAGCGGTGGTAGTGAAGTATTCATGACTGGTGTTGAGCTGGAGCTGGAGTAATTAAGCATAAAGATTTACTCATGGTGGTTCCACTTAGGTTTTTTTAGAATTATAAAATCTCCCATGAAAATAGTCTGTGTACGCCACTAATATATAGATTTCATGTGTGATACACAGAACCAGTTACTTCGATACTAGAGTAAATTATATGTATTCCTTCAATGCAACTTTAAACTGAATTTCTTGTTTCTATTCTTCAAAATAATGAGAAAGATTTTTCATTATTTTTAATGTTTTTGATATTTTCAGCATTGAAAGTGACTCTGAATGATTTTTGTTCTAACCAATAAATAAAAGATTAAAAAATTTTATTTACAATAACTGATACCTTTCTTAGATTCATGTGAATTCACTTTAACTGTGGAACAAACTTTCAATTTTAAAACCATACAAAATAATTTTAATACCTTTTCCCTTTTAAAAGTGTGTGATATTCATTATAATGAATTCACTTCTTACCTTACGACATCAGAGACAACCCACCCACCCTTTTGTAAATTAGTACAGTATTTTTATGAAATCGTTTGTACTTACAGTATAGAGTATACATTATTGTATGAACTATTTTCAACTTGTCCTTTTAGACATCCTTATTCTTTGTTAAGTCACTGTCATTGTACTGGTGCAACAAAGATTTTCTTCGAGCTTTGGTCATTGCAAAATCATTAATTACATCCTTGTAATCAATTTCCATGGTAATATTATTTTGAGAGTATAGCAACATCAAACTGTTAAGCTTTTCATTTTTCACAGTAGGTCTCATTTCAGTTTTAACTCTCTTAAACTCAGAAATGCTTCACTCATGACTCGCTAGATGGAGGTATGCTTTTTTTGCTGCACTTAAAATTTTTTTCACTTTTTTCGTCCTCCAATTTTTTTCTCCTCCAAATCTTTTGTACCCTAGTGGATGTACCCCCTCCCCTTTGTAATCCAGTGTGCCTAAGCGAAAGGCGGCAATACCTCGGAAACTTAATTTTTGCTATATTTGCGCCTCCAATTGATCTGCCCTTAATACCGCCCGGTAAATATGAGTAACGCATTCCCGATTATCTTTACCTCTGTTTTCGACCCCTTTTATCGTTCTAAAACTGTTGATAATCTTATTTTATGGAACCTTTGCTATAATACTTATAAACATCACAGAGAACTGGACATATGTGTTCTTTATTTGTGTAGAAATGATATTGTTGATACCTAGTTGGAATTCTCAGGATCTGTCTAAAGATTTTCTTCAATTTTAAGAATAAACTTAAGAATATATATATATGTTCTTAACTAGATGAAAGATCAAAAATATTCCCACAGTTCCAATAAAACGATTTATTATAACATAAACAGAAAAATCCTTATACAGCGCCTCATACTAGTAGTAACCAATAGACTATAAGTTTCAAAACAAAAAATAAAGAAACAAACCGAACCAATTCTCGTGGCTTGACCGTACTGTTTTCTCATTTAACTTGATGCTACTGTTGACCCTGGTTAGTAAAACAGTCCGCTACCACAAATGATACTGTTTGTGGCGTGCCTCGGCACCCACCTAATTCCTCTTAACTGGAACCAACCGGCGAGCAGGAGAAGTGAACTGATATGAACGGACACTCGCTCTAACTTCTCTCTCTGACTCGCACGAGGAAAGACGTGCTTTCCCTTTATTCAATTTCCATGTTTCAACCTAAGTAATTAGTAATTCTTATAATATTCTATAATGCTGTAAATTAAAAATATGTTTAACCTTTTTTATCATTCATTTTTACTATTTATATGGCGTGGAATAAACCTTAAATATATTCCCACTTCACGCCATAATTGGTGACCTGAACACGCGTGAACGCAATCCGTTAACATCCAGTTCATTTTAAAGATAATAACGTTAACTTTTTAATTTTCTAATTTTAATCTCACCCTTGGATTCTTCGCACCATCAGTTTATGATCATTTCATGCCTGAGCTGTCGCTGGAAAAACAGTAAGTTTGTGACGGGCTCACGCGTCTTTTCTGCAACATAGCCTCTGGGTTCTTTGACGGCCAAGATTAATGGCAAATCTTTTCCAACCAACATCCAAGAAATGAAATACGATTATGAAATGCAAATAAGATAGCTTTTAAAAGAACAGAAGTTTCAGTAAGCAGTATGGCAATTTAGGGAGAGTTATGTTTGGAAGAGATACGAGGGTGAATTGACGGCCTATCGTAAAGTAACCAAGATATCGAGCCATTGTTGCAAGGTGCATACCATTGCAAGCGTGCCCAGGTGTTTCTGTACTGTGATAGAATCTTAGTTTGGATTAAGGTAGGACTGATTATTTGATATTAGGACTTGTAATATTATCAGAATTGAGAGTAGGCGGATAATATAATTATTTAGATAAAGTGGTATAAATTACGCAATTCGGTTTAACTATTGCTGTGTGTTTGGTTTATTAGATTCTCACTTATATAAATTTATCTAAATTATTAGAGGTTTAAGTTATATTCTTAATAAAGTCATATTAAGAATTTTAAAATGTCTATTCATTTTGAGAATCCCACACCTCTAATTCACGCTGACAATCAAAGATATGGTCACCAAAGAGCGACTATATCACATTGGCGCCCGAAAAAAATGTAATTTATATGATCCTGGGGTAGGGAACTCGAGTGGGTTTGGTATTTTACCAGAAGTGTGCTTTTCCGGGTCAGAAAACGTGACAGAATTTCTGGAGGCCATAGACAATCAAATAAAATTACTAGAAATACCTAGCGATTTAGCATGTGCTTATTTGAAAGGTCATCTCCGGGGAAGGGCCCGAGATTGGTATCAGATATTCGGATCAGTGTTAGTGCAGGATACCGCCACTGATTTCGAGCAGCTAAAAGCTGAACTATCAAAAGCATTCCCCGCTATAAGGAATAAGAAAGATTTGGAGGCGCGGTTTTATGCCTCCCAGCAGGGAAGGAATCAGGAGCCAACGGATTTTGTTTACGATTTATTAAGAATTCACCAGAAATTAGAACTAGGGATGTCGCAGGCGGACTTGGTAGATCACATTTTTGTTAGACTCGAACCACAAGTTCAGGACTATGTGGAGGTCCAAAATCCATAAAATACGGTACAACTTTTGGAAATCTTAGCTAAATTTGAAGAGAGGTATTCTTACAAATTAACACGGGGTTCGCAGAGTAGTGATAATGTGGAAAGACAGAGTCGAAGTGAGCGTAGGATGTCTAATGTTGATGATCGCAGAAACTGGAGAAATTCTGAAGTTGGGCGTAGACCAAATAATGGCAGAAATGATTATAGGGGTAACTATGCGCATGGCCGTCAAGGTAATAAGTAGTTCGAGAGTAGGAATAGATTTCAGAACGATGACCGCAGATTCAACGAAAGGGGATACCAATTTCGAAAGGAAGATCGAAATGATGATTTTAATAGAAGGGACCGCAGAAATAGGGGTTCGAGTGAGAATTTCAGTCGAGGCGATAGGATGCAAAGGGGACGATTGAATGTTTTGAAAGTTAATGAAGTTCAAAGTAATTCTTATAATATTCTATAATGCTGTAAATTAAAAATATGTTTAACCTTTTTTATCATTCATTTTTACTATTTATATGGTGTGGAATAAACCTTAAATATATTCCCACTTCACGCCATACTGTTGGCCTTGGCTGGGAAAATAGTCCGTTCGCACATATAAATTGTTACAAATTTTTGTGGGTGTAAAAGCAGCCTACGACTGCAATTATTTGGATAATACCGGAGAAAGTATGACTAGAACAGACAGTGTACAAAATAACAACTGAATGAGAAAATGCGCTAGCTCTAGACAGGGCTATCAGAAATAAAAGTATCATCATTGGCGTTCTGGTGGTTTATTTTACAGCAATTTCATTGGAAAATATTCTACCCATTTAACATTTATCTCCTCATGGCGACATGTCTGAAAATTACAGGATTTTTTTTTTTTTTATTTCTTTTTTTCTATTCAGCTTTTTTACGGGTTTTGATTTTAGGAAATTTTTCAAGAACAAAAGCAATCTTGTCCTATACACTTATCGGCTTATGTTTGGAAATATACAGTACATGCATTAAATATAAAGATGTATTCATTTTGTTAATTGAAATGTTGTATAGTTGTAACAATTAAAAACTTTAGAGATATAAATCATACGTAATATTTAAATAAACATTAGGGAATTTTAACATCAGGAGAGAGAAATTCTGTATCCTCTTCGTGCCTAAAAACAAAAAAAGCAATAATTATCCCTTTCAACATTCAAAAATAGAGGAAAAACAGGGGGAAATGTGATGAAAAAAGTACAATCCCGTGTTATAGTGAAGGAAAATATTAGTTATTTTTATAAATTACGAAAAGTTTCTATCGCTCTCAGTACGATATGTATAAGTAATGAAGACACTCTTGTTGTGCAGGAATCGTGAATGAATCTGTCAAAAAAATTAAGGGGACTGCCTGCCTTGAAAATGTCGTTTTTCGTCTACATAGGGCATTTTTTTTTAATTCATAATCTTACATTTTTCTTTCCAAAACATTTTTTCTTTTTCCTTTACGCGAAACAGAAATAAAGTTATAGTGATTTTAAAAAACATCACTCTATGTAAAAGGGTAGTAAGATAAAAATTTAAATGAGTTTTTCTCAAAATTATGTTTTCGAATAAAACACTTTACCAGATACATGATGTGTCTTAAGAACCAAACCAGATAACGTTTTGAAATTTTGTGGGAATGTTTATTATACTATTTTTCATAAAGTGGACCATAAGTTTTGTTGTAGGTTAAATATTTTTTCATTTAGGATAGTTTTTATAAAAAAAAAACTTTAAAAATATCAAAATTTTCGTATTATTATGTATAATTGTCTGTAACATTTTTGTATTTTAATATTTCTCTCAGATTTTGGTTCACTTTGAACAGCACCATAATATGTATGTTGTGTATAAAGAAAATTATGATAATTGCATTAGAAATTTTTATAAAGTGTTACCCGTTTTAGTAAAAATTTGGTAAAATTTCCTTAAAAACAACCAATTTTTTTTAAAAGGTACAGCATTTATTTAAAAATTTTATGTATTTACATATTTTTTTTCTTCCCAAAAAACACACTGAATTTGTTTCAAAAATTTGTTTTTATAAAAAAAATTGGGTCCGAAGGTAGGCAGTCTCACCTTAAGGTTTAATCCTTTTAACGAGAGGAATCCCGAATAAATCTGTCTAAATATAGGTTTTAACCCCTTTAACACCAAATGAAAGGAGACCCGCGTTTTGAAATAGGGTTTTCTTAATTATTATTTAGATAAAAATATATAACATATTAGAATTTTAAATAAATATTAAGTAGTGCTTGATATATAAATGAAGCAAGCATGCATACGTTTAACATATTAGGATCATTTGTTTAATATTCAATTTTGTTGACTTTGAGTCTTGAAAGCAATGTTTATTGTTCAACATTCTCGTTTAAAATTGAATTTTAAATATTTGTGTTAATTCTTAAACAGGGGACATTAACATGAAGGCTCAATAATATATTTATTAACACAAAACATACCACTTTCAGAAAACAAGAAAAATACTCTTATTTAAATTACTTTAATTAATATGAGCAATTGTTATGTGTTTAGGCAGAATTAATGAGAAAAAAAACAGATTTTTTTAAAAATTTCTGTAGAACATTATCTCTGATTAATTGGAGCTCTAGGTCATCCGAATTAAACAAAACGAAGGAACATATGTAGAGCTAAGTACTCTGTATACTGTAAATAAAACATATGAAATAAAACAAGGCAAAATGGTGAATAATGCCACAAAAAAGAATTCACGTCAAAATACACATGACATGATATATATTCAATAGGGGAAGGGGAAACTGCTTAGAGCATGATGGAGTGGGTTTTATTGTTCGCAATATTTTAATAGCTTTCTTTCCAAATTAAGCAAGATTTTATGGGGCTCTGGAACAATTGAAATCTTATTGTTTTAGATTAACGATTGATTTGGATCCCTGCATTTACTATGTCTTCATCGAAATCAGGTATAGTAAATCTGATTGAAAAAAATTGCTACCGAAAACAAATCAGCAAATATAGCTATTCCTGAAAGTGTTGATAAAAACACAAATATTATAAGTAATATTATCTTTAGTCCTGTCAAGAATATTGAAAAATAATTTTATCGCAAAAAATTAAAATAAAACAAATACTCTTTTTATGTAAATCTAAAATGATAATTTTTGCAATTATTACTTTACTTTTATTGCTATGACAGGTATAATCTACTGAAATAGTATTTTGTGTAATTTTATATTAATCACACAAATCAACAATACCATTTTTTCTATTATTAAATATTTCTCTTTTTAAACTTGGATATCTCACAAGTTGGTTTCTATGACGTTGTGAAGTAAAAGGTGACGACGTCGTCAGCCTCCGCACATCAAATGGTCAAGAGTCCAAGCACGGGAGTTGGATAGATAAAAGTAATAAAATAAATCAAAAGTTTGTTCAGGGTAAAGTTGTTTCGCTGAATTAAATGAGAGGAAAAGCATATATAATTTAAGCGATAAACTTAAGACTGTTAAACAATAGTTTGTTGGGAGAGAAATGAATAAATAGATTAAAAAGCACACACTTTTAACAATCTTTAATTGCTTATTTAATAGTACAGAATCCTTGTGTTAAAATATTGCGAATAAAATCTGTTGAATTATTGAATTACTTATAACCAAGTGTCCCCTTCATAAAATGAGTGGAATTTAAAATTACAAGCACTGGCTGTGAGGGGGCCCTGTATCAAAATTCCTTCGGGGCCCTTTTTTAGATATGGGAGCTCTATTAGTGGGACTGTAGTTAAACATGTTGGGTCCCCTGTAGCCTGAAGGCCTCGTATCATTGATACGGCTGCTACGGTGGTAGCTACGCCCCTGATTAAGAGATTTATTATTTAGGCAAAGCGGATTTTTGAATTAAACAGAAATAAGCAGCCTTTAATATTGTAGAAACTAAATTAATCTAAGTGGATCAATTTAATGAATTTTAATATAAAAGCATCAAAATCTTAATTGAACAGCAGCAATAAAGAAAAATTACATCAATACATTCACTGTGTGGTATCAAAACGCTTTAATATTAAAAAAAAAAGCAAACATTTTTTTCTCCAATTATATAATGCTAATAAGCATTTAGTACTTTTATTTGAACAAATTATTATTTAAATTTATATATGAAGTTGGTCATAAAATTTTAATGGTGATATTATTGGTTTCAATAAGGACAGCCCATCGATGGTAGTTTTCTACCATCTGGATTTCAATAGAAAAAAAAAAGAGTAACACACCACAAAACAAAATTAAAAAAAAAAAACATTTTGTTCCAGTATTTTTAAACTCATCATATATAGTAACGGCTATCGTTTCACACACAATGCATAATATAAATTATAGACTAATCACCCCAAAAAGATATTGCAGAAAAATGTATACTTTCACCACACGTTATTATTATTATTATCCTTATTCGAGACTAGCTGGTATACCCGTTCTTCGCACGGGAGAACTGAAAAATTAAACAACACAAATTGATGGATAAAGAAGTTTTTAATGAGTTAATTTTACGTGAATTGCAAATTAAACAAAAAAAGCTTTTTGCATACCTCAGCTGAACAAAAAAAAGAGAGAGAGAGAGAGAAACACCTTTGTTAAATTTTAAGTATGTAGATCTCTAATAGCTGATAAAAAAGATTTTTTTTATATTTATAACTCCCCGTAACACTCTTGAGGGTCGATTCGCCTTCCCCGCTAAAATACTCATCATAGAACCCGTGCTGCCATATATCTTGGAAGAGTGGATTTCAAAGAATATTCCTGCTAAGTATTGGTAGAATATTCCTTCTAAGTTGGAGTGGTGTGGTAGTTAGGAGAAGGGGGTGCCAGCTGAGGTGTCGTCCACGTCACTTGACCATGGTTCAAAATTACGTGGTCCATTGCCAAAAGCCCTCGTGTAGCTGAACAGTGCGACGTTAATATTCACTCACTCACTCCAAAAAATACAATACAGTAGTTATTATTTTTATACTTAAAAAATGCAATATAATTAACGTTATAATCATATCTAACGTTATAATTATATTAACGTTTATTATAGCTTTATAATTAACTACTAACCACAAACAAATTATGTAGTGTGAAAGACAAAGTTTATTTACTTTAAGTACCAGAAGCGATAAAAGTATATATCTTGATATAAGCATTAATTTCTTATGGTTCACGCATGAAAAGAATCAATAGCAGCCATTCAAATAAAGAGAGATTTAAAACAACCTCTCCCATCAAAGCTTCGCATTTTATTCTGACATAAAAAAAATAGAGATTACACTGAGCACAGGAATAAATTACAAGCTAGCGCCTTGCGTAGACAAAACAAAAATTTTTCTTCATAAATAAAATATAGATATTGCTGTCGTGGTCTTTTTTGCAGCGCACGTCATAATTGCTTGCAGATGACAGTATTTTTTTCTACTTACTTGACAAATATCGTTATATTTTGGACAATTCACACAATATCTTTATAAATTACAGCCTATGCTATAAATTATAGCCTATGTCTTATTCTGATGTATAAGCTATGTTACTGTAAAGTTTCATTAAAATCCATTCAGTTGTTTTTGTGTGAAAGACGTACAAACATCCTCACAAACTTTCGCATTTGTAATATATATCTAGATTTATAGTTATCAAATAGATCTTTTCTGTTTCAATTCTAAAAATAAAAGTAAACCTGAAATTATTAAAGGGATCAAAGAGATTAATTTTTGTTGAAAATTTCTGCCTGTGTATGAGATTAAAATGCATTTGAATGACGTCATTTAATTAAATGAGAATGTACCTCGAGGTCTTATACAGCTGTTAGAATTTTTATATCAAATAGCCCTCTAAGGTTTAAATTTTAAATCTTTTGCTTCACTTTTAAAGCGTTATATTTAAATTTTAAAAGAAGAATCAGTTTTCTCAGTAATTTAACACCTAAAACTACATAATTGTCTATCCATCGAGGTGATTGAATAGTTTTTTTTTTTTCAGTGAGGAGGGACTGCAGAGCTTTCTTCCGGGAATCAAATAATAATAATAAAAATAAGTCAAAGCCCTCAACTCAGTCTTTCGTTCGCGTTTCTGTTTCAGTATTCGTAGGAGGAAAGTTCAAGAAATATTTGGGTAATTTTACAATATTTTGTATTCAAAATTGTTATAATGTTTTATCTAATACCTTCAAAATGTCAAAAATCGTAAATTGTTTCGGTAAGCATGTAGAATGATTGTTATATGAAGTGTTTTTTTACTCTACTATAAATTAAAGACCTTTACATGTATAAAAGTATATGGACGTTGTTTACCTTACAAATCCTGAGCAATTTGAAAAATTATTTCGCATTTGTTCATTTATCATATCTGTTAAGGAAATCTGTTTTTTGTGAGCCTTTGTATATTAGTTTTCTTTATATGTTATTAGTTTAATCATATTTTACGTGTGATGTTACAATTTTTTTTAAAAAAAATTAATGTGATTTTTTTTAAATGATGGATTAATATATTTTATAAGTTCAAACTTTATGATATTTTACATCAATGTCTCATTTTTCCATGAAAGTAAAAAGATATATTCGTAGACCAACTGTTGCAAACAAATTATTAAGAAAACGTTTAAACTTCCTGGAATTTTCTCTACCTCATTTTGAAAGATATTTCTAGAAATTTTCTCTTTTGAGGAATTGTATTTTGGTATAAATTTAAATATGTTTTATTAGTAGCAATATTTTTTCTCTTAAATTTGAATTGATATTCAAAAAATAGTATTCCTTTTCTGATATAGCTATGTTTATTTTTATGTATTTTTAAAAAATATATAAACGTAACTGAATGCAAGTTTTTAACACTGCATTTTAAAAATCAACTTTCTTTTTTAAAAAATTTATATATTTAAAAAAAAAAAAGATGTTTGCAGTATTATTTAATATAATTTTTTTAAAGAAGTTATATTTGTAAAAAGTTTGCCATTTGTTTAAATGATAACCGAAAGATTTAATTTGATTCTAATACAACATTTAAGAAGCAAATTTCAATTTTTATCTTTTAAAAATATTTAAAGATTCAATCTCTGGAAAAACTTTTACATAATTCCATATTTTGATGAATTATTTTTAAGCTATTTTTATCAATAAAATGATTTCATCCATTACAAATCAATCATATTTCAAGTAATAATGAAACTAAGAATTGGATTGTTATTTTTATTGAAAAAGAAATACTGTTGCAAATTGCATGTACAAAATTTTATGGCTATCGAAATCAAAATTAAAACAATTCTCAAACTTCTGCTTAAGATGTGTACCAAATAATATTTTTGAAGTAGTATTGTTTAAAAATATGTGTTTTTTGAGATTTCATATTTATTTTGTTATTTATTGCGTGGTATTTTTTTTAAGCCATCAAGAGGCTGTTTTAGATATCAAATTATGCTTGATCGCTTTTTCAAATGTCTTTCATCAAAAATTAATTTAATTTTAACAAATATTATAAGCACACTATACATTTCTTATACTATGAATTCCGTTAAACTCATACAAGAATTAAATAATTTTTTAAAACCATTAATGTACTATAGTAATTAATATGTAATCAGGAATTCACAAAAAATAATTAGAAAATTAAGAATTTTATGATTTTCTAGAGGCTGCCATTATGCTTTTTCATAATTTGACATTCAAGTCTAAGCATTTTTTTTATTTAGACTATTTAGGTAAGAAAGTGAACAGGGTGAGAATTATGTATAGTGATCACTTCGTATAAAAATCTTACAATGAAAACATATTCATTATGAGTTGTTATGTGTAATTAAAGTAAGAGGGAAAAATTTGATTGACATATGAAGTATATTGTTTTAAGTTTTATAAAATTTGAATTTAAAATCTCTTCATAAAAATCTGATTATTAAAGACCTTGAATATATATGTATATTTAAGTTTATATCCTCTTACTTAACAACAAAAACTATTTTTGTAAAAATTTACATTTTTTAAAAAAATACTTTCTTTTTGTATGCCATATATAATTTTGTTGTATTGATCCATCAGCCCACAAATTATGTATACCATTTATGCAAAATTCTTTTTAGGGAAGCTTTAAATTCTATTAATGATTTTTTTTTCTGGTCTTTTGTTAAAGGAGTTGTGCAGTTATCAATTTCTTATATCTAAATATAAAATTATTCAAAATCTTATTTTATTGTAAAATAAAGACCAAGTGTAGGCTGATAAAAAATATCTTTAAAAGAATGTTTGATAGTTACATGTTGTCTCTTGACCATTATTGCCAAATCAAAAACTGTCATCAAATGTCATGATATATACAGCTAACTCTATATGGAAAATACAGCATATGTGAGAATGTGAAATACATCCTCACATATACTGTAACACAACTTTTTCTTCATAACTTTTTTTTTGCCATGTATTTTTTTGAAAATAAATTAAAATTTGGGACTTACTTTTTCAAGGAAAAAAATATCGTGGCGTACTTTTAAAGTTATGGCATCATTCTATTGGCTCAAGTGTAGTAGGGGGGGGGCACTTTGGATTTGGCGATTTTTATCTAAATGTCATGGTGAGATAACAAATTCATTCTAAAATAAATTATAAATAATTCAGAATAAAGTACCTTGGTGACCGCTTAGTCCCCTCCCCCAAAAAAAGGACTTCAATAAGTGCCCCCATCTATACTACACTTTAACCCATTCTATCATAGAAAAGAAGGGGTACTTTTCCGTTTTGTAGGCAAATCTAAACAAAAGCAGGTTTAGGGAAAACAAAAAATATATGCATTAAAAAAATTTGATAAATGTTAGTTTTCATTGATTTTTCATCTATGTTCCATGAAAAAGACATTACTGATAAGAAAAGACCACAACTTGTTTTGAAAATGTGGTGGCAAAAGGTTATCAGCTGGAATATTCAGTTTGGTGTCAGTTGTATCATTTTTAGCAACGACGCTTGCAACGAAAAGGGAAAAAAACCAAAAAATGTTTTAAACCCGGGTGAATATGTTTTTTTTTTAAAAAACTGACAAGTTCAAGAATAAAAAGTTGTTAAATATTTCATTTATTTAAAATGCAACTTTTTATTAAGATAAAGGAATTTAAGTAATAGAGTATAGTTTAAGTTTAGTTATTTTGGCAAATAAACTGGCTCAAATTTTTCGCCAGTGTCTTAGCTGATGGGTTAATATACAAATATTTGAACATTCCTATTGTGAAAAGTAAAATGTGTATTAATATGTTTCAACTCTATTATCTTTTTATGCTTGGAGATGGAGAAATAACTTTAATCTTGTAGGTCACAAAAGTAATTTGATTTAGTATGAAAAGTTAACTTAAAATTGCATGCTGTTTTTTAGTATTCTAATAGGTAGACTTATTTCAGAATTCTTTAGATTGAATTTAAACTTTAAAAATGTCAGAATGTATTGAAAATTCTTATGTATGTCTGTATATATTTTAATTCCCAGTTATGTAGCTACAAAACTTAAGAAATTTTCTGGAGTGTGTTAGTAAATGATATCTCAAAATGGTATTTTAACTCAATAAACTTTTGATTATTGCTTAAAATCAAATATGTTGGTATAATGAAAATGAATGAAATATAGCAATGAGAATTGGAATATTTTCTGATGGGATTTGAATTGGTTCTGAAGTAGACAATGATGTGGAGAAAGTTGCATATAGTCATAAGACTACATGAATTTTTATCATTAAGTAATTTAATGGCATTATGTGATATATTATTTGTTGTGACCATCAGTTAGAGATTGCTTTTCCAAGTAGTTGCCTATAAGAATATTGGCAATATTATTTAATAAAATACATTCTCTATAGACACAATGACTGAAGAGAATTTGGTGTGTTTTCTATGTGTGGCTCAGTGATCATCGTAACTAACTGATAAAAATACCTATTTTGACCCATCCTGTTATATGATAAATAAAAAAAAAAGTTGTATGCATTAAAATAAATCTTAATATTGGGGTGTTTTAAAAACATTGTTCCCTTTAAAATGAAGAAATTATTGATCACATAGTTTTTCAATTATTGTTCCCATTATATAATGCAAAAGAAAAAGAAAAGTAACATTAGTATTATAAGTAAAGTACCAATGAGTTTCCATCGTTTTTCACCTCCATTCATATAATTTTTTACCCTTCTCCATTTCAAGGTTTATTTACATTTTAAAAGTTCCTTTAGTTTATTAAAAGCTGTTTTTTTCTTATTGAAGATTGAAAAATGTAAAGAATATAAACATTTTTTTTAATCTAATACTTAAATACAGAAATGTTTAGATTCACTCTTCATTAAAAAAACTCCTTTTATTTAAAACATTTTTATACAAATTTAAATAATATATATGAGAACAGGAAATCTGATAGAATGCTCAATTTGCATTAAATTTCTCTGTCAAAATATGCTCAAGAAAATTTTCAGTTATCATTGATTTAATATAAAACATAAATATTATATATATTGATTTCATCTTAGGGATTAAATTTTTTGAGAATTATGCAAAAAATAAGCTGTTATTCGGAGAAAGTACCCTTGAAACACTTTAGTATGTTATTTAAATAACTTAAATCTATATATGTATTTTACTCAATTTCATATACAACAATTTCTGGATTTGATAGATAATTTTGCATGTAATATGTAATTTGACTAAAAAAAATTAATTTGTGTATAAATGTGGTTTAATGTGATATTGATATTTTCAATAATATATTATGGATAATCTTAAAGTCTTCTCTTCCTAAAAAAGGTTTACTATGGGTCTAATTTAAATAAGAAATCCAGGGGAGATATATATATATAATACAGTCAGACCTCTAACAAAGTCTCTAAATCCCCAAATTTCATGATATGGAAAATTCATTTTTAAAGATAGATTCATCTTTCAATATACTTTATAAGCTACATAAAACAAATTTAAAATTCACAAACATTATATATTATTAAAAAAGTAATTACTTGTACATTTTTATATAAATTTATATCTATTTATTTTATATACCTTATGTATAAAAAAAATTAGTAGGGAAAACAAGAAAAAAAAGTAGTCCATAAATGCATTGTATTTTCAGCTTTAAAAAAATAATTTTATACTAAAATTGAAGAATTTTAATATATAGCATCTCTGTACCAAGCTATTCAGAGGCAGTTCATCTTGCTATCTTTCTTTATAGAAGAATTTTTCTTGCTCTTTTTACAACTTTGTTACAATTGTTCGTAATTGGGTGGGGATATTTTTCGCTAACATTAACTAGTTGTGTGCACTTTTTTTCCTTATTATTAGCAACTTTCAAGAGCTACTGGCTCCAATTTTGAAAATAAATACTCCATTCATTCAATAATTTTACGCTGCCCATGATAGATGGTTTTTTTCCCTTTTATTCCCTTTGTTTTTTAGAATACTTGAAAATTTCTAGTGCAAATAATGATAAAAAAAACTTACAGAAAGACTGAGATGCAGAAAATTTTCATAATATTGATTCAAAATTTGGGGAATAGTATTTTGCAAGACAATAATGAGACTAAATTAGATGTATCGGTGAATTTTAGGGAGGAAATAGATTATTTTTGTGGGAAGAGGTAGAAGAATCGGAAATGAGATAAACATATTCCATTTTTAAGAAAGGTTGATTTAAAAGTTCATACGAGCAATTATAAAAAATGAATATGATTTTTTAAAATTGTTGTTCACTATACTGTTCATTTACTGTTTTTAAGGAACATGAAAGAACAAAAGCCTTAAAAATAAAAAAAATTATTTTACCATACAAACATTATGTAAAGCCTTATTAAACTTTCTATAATATTTTTCTCACACTAAAGCAATGAATATAGTAATAATGTTGTTTTAGAGTAAATTATTTTAAGAAATCAGTAAAGCCTGAGGACAATATGATTGAAAGAAATAGAAGTAATAAATATAATTTTTTTATTCATATATAATTACTGTCTTTCATATAAATTATACTCTCTTAGTACTTCTGAAGTGCTGTTCATCAAACTCTAGAAAATATCTATTTTAATTTTAGAATTTACTTAAAGACAGGCATATTGAAAAATTCACAATACTTGCAAAGTTTGCAAGTTATTCAATTAAAAATTATAATCATAAATTTGGAAAAAAAATTTGTGATATAATAATGCACCAAATATAGGGATTTTATTTAACTGGTGAAAGATCACTGACTAAAAATTTCAGCAACCCTTTACCTTCTTCCCTTTGTAACGTGTAAACTTCAACAATACCAACAATGTCTCAAAAGTGGACATTCAGGACTTTCCAGTGGGGAAAGAAATTTCCTGCTCAGACCTGAAAGCACCAAATGGAAAGGATATTTTGAATCAACTTATGCCGAGTTCCAGAGGTTAAGTGCACAAGTTATTTAAAACATAATTTTTTTTTATTACTGATAATTTGAAGCAAATATTACCACATGCTTCCTTCAATTTAATTTCCTTAATTTACTGGTTTAGTATGGTAATTATAATTTGAGTTTTTGGGAAGCATTTTTCTCTTATAATATGCCTTGCATCTTTGCAGTGTACCAAAAACTTCTTCAGGAGTTTTTTTTTTTCCATACTGAAATTTGCATCAAATTGTTTCAAGTGATTTTATCATTTCATCATACCAAGGTCCAGAAATATTTTAAAAATAAGGAGAAAAAAATTGTATCACAAAAAAAAGTTCTTTAAATAGAAAATGCATTTCGCTATTTGAAAATTGTAATTACAAAGAAATTCGTAAAATAGAGGTTCTTAAAATGGAGGTCAGACTGTATATGTAACACTTTTTAATATTATTAATTTTCAAAATTTTTTCATTTTTGTGCATTTAGTAACAGGGTTGTGCATTTAGTACAGGGTTCTAGGGGGACCAAAGCCTGACTGCGGCCAAGTACCTACCTTTCGTAAAAATCCAACTTGGCATTTGTAAAATTCTGACTTTGCAAGGGACCCACATGTTCTCCATTATGCTACTGTTTATTTCATATTTATATTAAATTTTAACTACAGTTTAATTGACAGTTTTTATATACAAAAATCTTTGTCGTATTATTTAAATTTGTTTATTATTGTATTTCTAGAAATATTTGAACTCATTGAAAATATTGTGACGTGTTTTAAGTTTTTAGCTTATGTTAGCTGTTGACCTAATAATAAAACAAGAATAATACTTATTACTTTAATTAATTTTTGTTTGAAATTTGTTTAAATCAAATTATTAAAACAATAAAATAATTTTATGAAGGAATTAATATGTTAAAATTTAGTACTCCATGAAAGGAACATGCCTACCAAATTTCAAGTCTGTAGGTCTAACAGTTTAAAAACAGGAATATTTATCCTGGTAATTGGGCTAATTAAGCCCCCGCAACACCTTTTGGAGGTCGATTTTCACAAAAACCATTTTGTAGTGAATCTGCACGCCATGAAACATACATTCCTTTTTATTTATGTAGGTATATTTAAAAATTTTTTATTTATGAATTATTTTTATAGCATATCTACATTTCTGATAAAATATATTTTGTGTTTAAGTATATTATAAATGTTTCATGTATTTCTTTTTTTGTAATTTTCTTTTTTTCTTTTTTCAGGTCATGCACTAATAAACATGTAGTTTTTAAATACAGCATAAATTTAGTAAATTCAGCATGTCTGGAACAAAATCCTCTTCACGTTTGGCTCCCGTGAAGAAAGATAATAATGTTCGTTATCCCACAAGATTTTTTACGGAAAAGGGTAAACGCAGTTATCCAAGTAAAGAAACAAATTCTTCAAAAACATGTGATTGTGTCCTGAGATCAGATAGCTGGAAAGGAATGAAACATGTTCAGAATGCAAAATCACCAGCAAGGAAATCAAAATCTAAGTGTTGCATGACAAAAGATAATCGGAAAAAGGGCAGCAAAACAAATCATAGCGAAAAAGTAGTTATTGTTTCTAAACGTTCATCATCTGTAAGTGTTGTAAAATCGTGCAATTTGCGTAAATCTGTGTCCGTGAAAAAAGTAAGTTATTCCACATCTGTGGTACTGTCATCTGATGAAGATATCGATAGTGAAGAAGAATCTGAAGAAGAAGAAAAAAAGGAATATTCAAGGAAAAAGAAAACTGTTGT
The DNA here is from genome assembly GCA_019973955.1 of Trichonephila inaurata madagascariensis. Classification (NCBI taxonomy): domain Eukaryota; kingdom Metazoa; phylum Arthropoda; class Arachnida; order Araneae; family Nephilidae; genus Trichonephila; species Trichonephila inaurata. The sequence continues at coordinate 107,128 of BMAV01013513.1, read as the reverse complement.
GAAACGTACAACTTCAAAAGTGAAGTCTCATGTAAGTAGATCAAAGAAAACTGAAAATAAAGCAGCCAAAAAAGCAAAAGCCATCAAAATATTATGTGACAAATTATCAGCTCCTGAAAAGCAGAAAGGTCGCAATTCTGCTCGTGAATTAAGGCCCAGATTTCCTTATACAGTGTTTAATGATTGGCCCCCTGCCAGAACACATCGAATGGCAAGTTTAAATGCTTTAGCAAAAGTTCATGTTTTATATGAAAATGAAGGAAGAAATGTTGGGGAAAATTTAAATGATGCAGATGAATGTTCCCTTATTGACTTCTTGAATGAAAATTCAGATGATGAGGATGACAGAGAAGTAAAAAGTAAAGAAATAAAAAAAGAAACAAAACCTATTGTAAATGCTAATGTTAAGAAGAATGAAAAGGCAAAAAGTAATGATAAAGAGAAAACAAAAAATATTAAGAAAGAAAAAACACCACCACCCAAAAATACTCAAAAAAAGAGGAAATTACCTGATATAGAAATTATTGACACTAGAATTTGCAAGCGTATGGCCAGCCTAAATGCTCAAGCTATACTTGCTGCAAGTTATATGCAGGAACCCAGACCGAGAAAAAATCCTAGAAAGAGTGGAAAAAACGATGGATCAACAAATCTTGATACAATGAAATGTGATATTGTTATTAAACAAGAAATAATAGATGATGAAACAGAAGAAATAACTTTGATAGAAACACAACAGCCAAAGAAAAATGAAAACACTGAACTAAATTTATCAAAAGCATTGAATGAAGATACAGATCCTTCTACATCTGGGGTAAATAAAAATTCATTATCAGAAACTTCAAGTCAAAATAATCAATCCATGGAATCAGAAATATCCATTGTTGAAAGAAATAGAGAAGAAAATACTCCATCAAGTAGAAAATGTAATATTGAGAATAGTGTTGTTACTTCAGCTACTGCTACCAAAGTTGGTGTAACACAGTATACTGAAGTTACAAAAGTGCAAATAAATACCCAAAAAGACACTGAAATTGTAGAAAAGACCAAACCTGAAAGAAAAATAGGAGAAATTCTTGCAAGTGATGATGTGGCTATCACTCAAATGTATCATTATCAATCTAAAAGTACCAATGAGACTTATTGTTTACAATTGCAGGCCACATACAAACCTGGTACAAGAAATTTGTCCCCATCAACGTCTAGATCTAGTGGTGATGGTATTCTTCCATATATAAATGAATCTATGTTGCCAGGTAGTCAACATTATTACAACCGTTCTATACTTCCACCTCAAGCATATCCAGTTAATCCAACTATGGGACCTGTTCCACCTATTGTTGGTATGGACAGAAGGCTTCCTCATCAGTTTGGTGGTAGTGCATTTACTGTACCACATTATCGACATCCACAGCCTATGCAATTTCCTCCCAATGATTATGGTAAGAGTTAAACTATTTTGCCAGTGACAAAATAATAATCCATTCAATTTCTTCCCCTCCCCCCTTCTAAAAATTAATTAATTTGGAATTTATATTATATGCTTCTAAAAAAATTAGGCTTTTATTATTTATTTTAGCAATTTACGTATCCAGGAGAAAAAATCGGGGCCATACTGTTAATGGCACCAAGAGAACAAACCAAATTGCAATGTTAATGGACCTATTTATTAACATGATACAATAGCTTATTTTTTTAATTTTCCTGTTTTTCAATTTTAAAAATAATTATCTGGGATGTAAACAATTTTAAAGAATGTTGAATAGTAAACTTTATATTGTTAAATGTTACAAATATCTTAATGTTAAGAACCCCCATTTTTTTAGACTTTCATTTAGTAGAAACCATTGAACATAATTTTATCAAATTAAAATTAAAAAAAAAACATCTGGACATCACTGAAAAAAGCATTCATAATGCAAAAATTCATTTTTCATTAGTCTAAATGACGTCAGTTCCTATTAATCTGTTTATGATTCAACTGCAATCAAAATTACTTTTGATATAACTTTTAATATTTCATTTTTTCCTTCTTATACGACCATACTTTTAATTTATTTTGTGTAGGTATTTATATTAAAAAAGAATTTATCCTGTTTCAAAATATTCTATTTTAAAGACCAATTTTAACTAAAAATTGATGTTTTTAAAAGTAATAAAAAATTTATGTATAATGATTTAAAATTTAAAAATAATTTTTTTCGATAAGATTGTTATATATATGCATTGTTTTAAAATTTAATAAAATAAAAACTTTTCTACAAGAAAATCTATTTGTATAGATAAAATTAAAGCAAGTATTGTTAATATTATGTTATAGAATACATTTGAGATTTAACTTTTTATTTTTTTTAAGATTTTGTTTCTTAAATTATATTTGGATTTTTTAAGAAATAAACATTTGAGAGTATGATTAAAAAGATTTTAAAGTAAAACGTAATTTAACTAATTGATGTAAAGGTTCTTATAAATTATTTTAATACATCATCAAATACTTTTTATGGTCAACATAAAAAAATTCTTAAAATTAAAAATTAGTAAAAGTTTTATTATGAAATTCAATTCTAAAATAATGTAAGAAAAATAATAGCTCTGAACTTTTTTGTATAATATTTTGTATAACAAATTAACAATTTATGGGAAAATCAAAACTTTTTTGTATCAGAAAATGTTTCATAAATTTCTTCACTGATATTTGCTATTTTTGTACTAGTAATAGAAATGATATAAGCAGACAGTTAAAAAAATTTATAATTTATTATTTTCTCATTATAAAATTGTATTAATATGATAGAATTGCTAATTATATATGGAACTAATTTCACTAAAGCATGTAAAGGGTATACAAATTATGTTATTTAGAAGTTTTTATAAAAAAAAAAGTTTATATGTACATTAACTTAAAAATATCCTCAAATATGTAAGGCCATTGAACACAAAAACAATTATATTATAAATATATATTGCAATTTAAATTACAAGACAAAAATAACAAGATCTAACAAAATGTGTATCCAAGCTTAAGACTGAATTACAGAGTTTCGGTTCAACCAGTGATCCCGGGGAACCCTGGTCCGGGCGACCGGGTCCGACAAATGGTGCCGGGGCCCTAAAAAATTAAACTATTTTATTTTATTTAAAGTGGTATTTTTTTTAACTTTTCCCCGGAAATCACTTTTTTATTCCAGTTAAATCACTTATTCATTTTTGGTGTAACTATATTTTATTCTGAAGGCACATTTAAATGTAACTAAATTAAAATTGTTAAATCAAAACAATCTAAAAAATAAACAATCAACATGTCCCACCCTCAGTGGGCCGCGGTAAAATTATCATATGTTGACCGGTCCACAGCGATAAAAAGGTTGCGGAGCACTGGTCTAACCTTTTTTTGCACAAAATTAAAGTTATCAATAATGAATAAAATTAATTTAAATTGCCACACATTGTTTATTTATATATGTGTGCGAGAGGAAGAATATCAACAATATTTGTATGCAATTTAAATAAATCTATGATTTTATATACCAAATTGGACGAAATTCTGCACTCGACATTCAAAACAAGGAAAAGGTTATTAAATACATAAAATTAAAAAAAATCACCCACACTCATAGCTTATACATTAGGATTGCACTCACAATACCCATCTTGCTTACTTCTGTTTCACAAATTACTTTAGCATTCTGGAAGTCTTCACCGACAACCCATTATGGAATTATTCTAGTAACCTGATGATCGGTATAGGTGCTAATTTTTTGAATTAAAATGCTGATTTGTTGTCATTTTGCTTTTTGTTTCATCTATTTTAATTTTTTTCTTTGATAAGTATACTGAATGCCTTTATTTATTATTATTTTGTTAAAAGAACATTTGAGATTTCTCTGCAATTTTTTTTTCAGATTTTTAGAGTGGTTTTATATACATTTTATTTATATATTTTTAAAATATAAATTTCAAAGGAGGCTCTCCAGTTAAGTGGAATGCCAGGTATTTTAACTCTCCAAACAGATAACTCAAAAATGTGTACCCTCAAGCTTTACAATAAAAGATTTGACAAAAATGTTTGTTTTCTATCTGAATAAAATCTGTTTTATTTTAGCTTGGTAAAGTTTTGCTCAATTCTCCTTAAATTAAAATAAGAGGATAATTATCTACCTAAAATTTTGGAAAACCAAGCCCATCTCTAAAGCTTTTTCAATCTTCCTAAAGCAATGCCAAGTACTTCAACTTGTGAGAAATATACACACATATACTCACATACACTTGTGGCACTATATACCCAGTTTATTGGCATATACTGGGGGAAAATGGGGGGTGACTCCTCCATAGACCTATAGATTTTTAATTTTTATCACAGAGATTACCTCTCTTTGCGCTTCCATCAACATTTTTTATTAGACTGTAAACTAGGGCTTAGAACCGTAATTTTTTTCATTCTGGTTCAATTAAAAAACTATCAGTTCAGTTCCGGTTTTTGTTCCAACAAAATTAACAGTTTTCAGTTCATTTCCGAATGAATAATTTTATTTTATGCATATTCTTATCTTAAATCATCTAGTTAATTCAATAGAATTAAATCTGCCTTCTACAAGTAGTTTTAAGTGAAACTGAAGCAGAAAAGCACTAGTGAGCATCAAACAGAAAATTAAGAAGCAATGTACATGTAATGATGATAATTATATGGTTGACATTAAATTAAAAAATATCAATAAGTTGGGTTACAGTAACAAAATGACTAAATATATATTTTTTCAGTTCAGGTTTGGTTCGGTTTCCATTCCGACCAAAATAACAGTATTTTCAGTTCTGTTTAGTTTGAAGCCCTGCTGTAAACCTCCTTCTCTTTTATAAAAGAGGTCTGTGTATGCTACTGAACTGGTTTGATTCTGTAACTCATTTCTAAGACTGAGTATGCATTTGGCATTTATTTTTTATAAAGTGTACAATTAATACCATTCTCTATGTACTTAACTGCTTAGAAGGAAGGCTAGTATCATAAAACTTTACAATTCAATCCTGAACCTGTATGTACATTTTGCTGTTAGATCCCTTCATTTGTCTTGTTATTCAGGTGTGTCTGTGGAATTTATTATTAGTATAATAACTTTTATGTCTATTAGCATACAAGTATTTATTTTAGGTCAAATACATTTAGAATTTTTATGTATAGATTTGCATGATTTGAATTGGTTTGAACTTAATTTTTTGCAGGGTATTTTCAGCCTGCTGGACCATTAATTCAACCAACACAAGATCAATTAACTATCCATAAACCTGTACCTTATCATCCGCAACCTAATCCTCATCAACCTCCCATGAGGCCTCAACAACCATCCTCTCAGCGAGAAGGATTTCAATCTTTTGAATCTCGTCAATCGCAACAAAAACCAGCTCTACCTTCTCATGCTGTTTCATCGCAACAAAAACCTGGTACTTCAACTGGACCTCCTAATACAGACAACCTTCAAAAATCCAATCCATCATCACCAAAACTTACTAGACGTCAGCCTGCGGATGATGCAAGGTCCAGGAGCTTAAGCCATACCAGTAACAGTACTTCATTTACTCAGCCTTCAAAACATGTGCGTTCACCGGTAATGCCAACTTTATATTCATCTCAACAAAATTTTAGAACTTACCAAACACAGAAACGAGTGCCAAGCACTTTTAAAAATTATCACCCTCATGAGCGTAAAGATAACTTCTCTAAACAGAGAAGCTACGACTCTTCATCATTTAACAATTCTACATCAAATATCTCCAATAAAGTTTCATCTCTTGAATCACATCAACCACATAGTTCTGTGATGCAACCCAAAAATAATTCAGCTTCACATGTTGGAAATCATTATAAAAATAATACAGATCATTTAAAAGAAAGTAATTATGGTTTTAGACATAGTCAAGAAACACCTTCAAATGTATATCATTCTGGTGTAACATCTAGCATGAATACTTCTGCTAGATCTTCAAGCATATGTAATTCTGGTACATCCTGCAATATGTACAATTCTGGTGCATCTTCCAGCGCATATAACCCAAGTACATCTTCAAGAATGTGCCAGCCAAGCACATCATCAAATATTGTCTTTCCAAATTCATCTTCAAGTGTGGACCTTACTAATTCATCTTCAAACTTGCAGCATCATAATTCATCAGATGTGCATAATTCTAGCCTTTATCCTAATATGTGTAATACAGATCCATCTCCAAATGTATATAATTCATTAAATGTTCACCCCTCAAATTCATCATCAAATTTTCTACCATATCACCACATTGCAGAAAAAGATGTGCATTCGTACCATGCGTCCACCTATAATTGACATTTCAGAAGATAATCATCGTGATACCAAAACATACATTCAGTTAGAAGTACCAAAAAATAGTCATCGAGAGAAAATTGTTGTAGTTGATGTTGAAGATGATGAAATAATTGAGAAAAAACACATTCAATTAAGAAGCACTGATAAAGTGAAGTCATCTGATAAGTACCAGAAGACTGAATCTCGGAAACCTGAGAAAACTGAGAATCAGATAAACTTGGAACCAGAGAAAAAGCTCAGTTTAAACACTACTGACAATACCAAACAAAATGCTGCTGCTCCTCATGATAAGGTAACTCCAAAAGAAGAAATAGAAACTGTGAAAAAGGAAAAAACAGAAGCGACGAAAACCATTAAAAAAGAAAAAGAAACCATTAAAAAAGAAACTATTAAAAAAGAAAAAGAAACCACAAAAACTGTTAAAAAGGAAAAAACACCAAAAGAAATAATGATAATTGAAAGTATTCCAAGTACTTCAAAAAGTATTTCTGACACTGAAGAAATAAATGAAAAAACTAAAGCTGCGTCACCAGAAGTTACCATATCTGAAACTAAAAAGAAAAAGGAATCTGCTGTTGTAAGAAGAGCTAAAATAAATGGGAAACAAAGAACTTACAGAGATTTTTATAACAGACCATTGGCCCAGTTATCTAAAACTAAAAAGAATGAAGGTGATTCAACTGCACCAGAAAAGCAATTGAAAACTCGAAATGTATCCGTATCTATACCTCGACTTGTGCTTCCAAGATTAGAAAGACCCCCTCTGCATGGATGGTCTTGGGAAGGTACTCCACGTGATAAAAAAGTTTATGTGTCTGTAAGTAATAAAATTTTTCTTTAAAAAAATTATTTCATATGATTTGTTTATAAATACCAATCCGCAGTCCCAATAGATTTTTAAAAAAACGTTTTGTGTGTAAATATGTTCATCAGAATCATTGGAGTATACTACTTTCTTGAATTAACTTCATTATGGTAGTGGTGAGCTACATTATAGTAAATTAAACACCAACTTCTATATAGTACACTCATCAAAAACAAAATAAAAATTGGCACAAATGAAGGAACTTCCGTAGTTTTCATTGTAGTTGGACAAAATTGATGTTACTCTTAGTAACTGATGAAGAATTTTATGGTGTTAATAGGTCAATTTATTACTAATTACCACAGTTGATTTTAACTTGAAAATATTTTTTTATTTTGGGTACACCTAATATTTCATTTTAAAATTTGCCTAAATTTCAAATTTTACAAGATTTTGAAATTTCCAAGGTAAGAATTTTTATAAATAGGTACTTTAATATTAATGAGTATCTCTGGAATTTGACAATGAAACATTTTCTACACAGTATTATAAAAAGTTTTATGCAGAATTCTGGATATTTTTTCCCTAGTTACACAACCTTTGACAATAAAGTTCTGTGAATGAAGTCAGAACGGCCAATCTGGCAACACTGGTGAAACAAAACGCTGCACATGCATAGTGGCAGCTGTTGACCATCTCTCCCCACCAGGGCCGAACTGTGACTTTTGGGGGCCCCCTAAATAATTAAAGTTTTTGCAATTATCCTAAAAAAAATTTTGAGTGGGAAAATTGAAAATATACGAAATTTAAGGTTTTCTTTTTATTTCAAACAATTTAAATATGTTATGAACAATAACATAATTTACAAAAAACTTTTTTACACTTTTGTGCAGCAAATTCTTTTATTTGCCCATCACATTTTAAGTCTTTGGTGAGATTAGTATTAATACAAAGAAGTAATAAATAACTAAGCCTAGTATATTTGTCATTGTTCTTTATTTGTTTTCTATACAGGACATTTTAGAGTTACTACTTCCGCTTCACAACTAGTAATAGGGAGCGTTAGAAAAATCTTTAAAATGGTATACAAATTTCGAAAAACGTCAACAAGTTTCTTTTCAAAAATTACATTGAACATATCCCTACTAGTATAGTACTCTAGCTCAGTTTGTTTTAGATAAGTTTTGAATTGAACACCTTTATTTAATAAATGTTTGTCTACGTCATCTGATTAGTAAACAATAATAACGCGTGCATTCTCCAGGTCGACGTTCTTCTTACTTTGATCTTGCACAAATCCATCAAAAATTTTAATTTCTTACTATATTCTTCTATTTAAATCAAGGGTTAGCTTGCCTAATGCAACACACACACAATAAGCGTATCTCTTTTAAATTTTTCTCTCCCATACACAGCTTTTTCTGTGGATTTATGTGCAAATTTTGAAACAATGTGTCTTGTTCACATCGCTATGCTCTGTTTCTATACTAGGACTTAATTTTTTGGCTGCAACTTGATACTTTAGTTTTTGATGTGATTCATATCATACATTGCTTATAAACGTTTTTTAAATGACATAATTAAGTTATTTCCTTCACAGATGTCCAAACCAGGAGCCTGTAATTTTTTGTTAACTGAATTAAATCTTTGTAAAATTTCTTCCCAAAATATAATTTTAAAATGGCAGTTTCAAGTTTTGTTAATTTATTAAATAAATTTACTGCCTCTTTTCTAAAATCAATTTTCTCATTTCATTGTCACTAAATGTCTTAAGAATATTCATGATATTACCATAATTATCTTTTAAGGCTTCAGCAGCATCACAAAGACAATACCATTTGGTCTGACTTAAACTTTTTAAAGTAAATTTCAGTTTAATTTCAAGATTTAGAAGTTCCCATCGATGGGTCGAAGCAGAAAAGAAAATATATATTTGTTGCAATAAACCAGATCTCAAACTTTTCATCTCATAGACCCCTTGCCATGTTTTTCGGTTTGGGGGTCACCCCTGCTTACCTAATATAGAATTTTTGTAAATTATCAACTTAAATGTCTTTGCGACTGCTGTTATAGAACTACTTACTTTTTAAGATACTTAACTAAAAGATTTACATGTCTAACTGTAGTGAAGTACAGTGTTTATATATAAAACTTAAACACATGCTAAGTAAATTAAAATTTAATTGATACAAATTGAACAAATTTTTATTAAGGGAAGGATAAACCTGGTGCCTCAATAACTAATTTTCAACTTTTAACATGAATGTCTTCAGGTATAACCCGAAATTTCCTCGGTTAGTTGTGTCCAGTCCTTTTCTTCCAGAGCTTAGCAACAGCACTGAAACTATTTTCCACTAGGAAAAGCAATTAAATATTCCATAATTCGGGATACATAGCAGGCATGTCTCTTTAAAGCCAAAATTGCTGACATCCATTTTTAAATTTTACTTTAAGATCTCAATTACTACCCATTTCGATCAGTTCCTCTTGTAATATGACATTTTTTTTATCAATAGGACCATGTGTGTTTATTGCCCGCTGTGGTAATTACCATAGTCAAAGCATTCTCAAACCTAGTTTCAGAATCTGAATAAAGGGCGTTTAAATGTTGAACGTAAATTAAAACGCCATTTTCCTAGCAGATTATCCGTGACCAATTGAGAAACTGGGAAAATTCTTAAAGTAAATATTATACTCCTTAGGCTTAACTCTGGCACATGAAACGCTGAAATGAGGGTCTTTGTTTTAATAAAATATATACTGTCACCTTGTAACTGCAAATTAACCTCATTTAATCTTGTAAATAAATGTTATAAATATGTAAATTCTGGTTTCCATTTGATTAAATTTTCTTTTAAAATTTAAGTCACTATCTGGTTTAATGAGAGCAGCTATAGTATTTAACTATAGTATATAGTAACCCCATTTACATCTCATGGACCCACAAATTATTCTTTTCGCTGACGTGGACCCTTTGTATGTCATCATAGACCCCCCTGGGGGGTCGATATAGACTACTTTGGGAATCACTACACTAAACCAAAGAAGTTCACGATTTCAGTCGCAACCTTAACTAATTCTGCACTAACCAGATTAAGAGAATGTGCAGCACACAACACATAATTGTAGGCCAAATCTGGTATTGAATCCATCACAATTGAATTGTACTTTATGTCTTCGTTATTTATTTGAGTTGTAATTGCTTCAATGATTTGCAAGCCAATGATCTCAAATATTTGCTCATATATTGTTTTTGATAAACACGATATTAATGATTTTGGTTGTAGTTCTCGCCGTTTAATGTATTCACGAATGAATGGGTCGAACTCTGTTAGTAGTTCCAGGACACTCATAAAATTACCACTATGAGGAGAACCAAAAACTTCCTAAATGCTAAACCTCTTATAGCCAAATACTTTACTACCGCAATAACACGTTTGATGACATTGTAGTAATATTCTGTATCTTTTTTAGTTGGGCCTATTATTGTTTATCTAAAACAGACTTATTTTCTTTTCGTATCAGCCAAACTAACATTAAATTTTTATGTTAAATAGAATTTTCATGATTTTTTTAAATAACTTGTTAATTGTTTCCAATCAGATAAGCCGGTTGTGTATTGAGAATTTAGTTTAGAAAAAATTTTGCACGTCTAACAAAAAACACTATCAATACTAATTGAATAACATAGCTGAGATCTTTCCAGCTATCGGTAATTTTTAAGTTTTTTAATGAAATTATTATTCAAAAATAATCTCTTTGATTCTTTGTATTCTCTTACCGAAACAGAATATATATCATCATTTGGATCTTTATTTTAAAAATAACTCATTTCATGTGAAAGGATCTACACTATTAAAATTCGTAGGTAAACAAACGTATGTACGTCTATCTTCTCACGAACCGCACGACGCAGAAACTCAACAAATGTACCAAAAGCTCGGGAATGATTAGAGGAATCCCCGTTTTTACCATTTATATTCCAATTAGTTAAAAAGATGTTAATTAAAAACTTTAAAACGCATAATTAGTGCCATTTTTCACCGCCAGGGGCCAAGTTCAAAATCTCGGAACTTTTTTTTTTCAGACGTTTTTAAAACGCGATCTAATTTTTTTCATGAGACTCAAACAAAATATAATTACAGAATCGGAAAGATCATTTACTTCGCCACGATACGATATCATTTATTTTACAAGATAATTATATTTTCTATTTTTTACGATTTTTTAAAATGAGTCAAAATCGATGTTTTATTAAAATGATTTGTAAATCGTTCCGCTTGCATTTTTGCGCTAACGAAAAAATATTTTACACTAAAAGTTCATGCTTTTTTCTTTTAGAATTAGTCATTTAAAAAATTAAATATCAAAAAATGTTTTTGCGAGTTTTTAAAAAATACTCAAAATTTTATTTAAACACTTAATAACTTTATTTATAGAAATAATCTCACGAAACTTTTTTTCAGTGTGTAGAACGATATTATACGTTATCTGTACAAGATTGATAAAATATCTGAAAAATTACGGGGTTTTTTTTTTAAAAAAATTGTGTTTTTCATTTTTTTCCCTTTTTGCGAGAAATATTTAAGCATTATTTTTTTTAAGTTTTTGTTTAAAAATAACCGTTGTTTGCAATCGATATATGAAGTTTGAAAGCATTAACTTAAAAATGAAATCCGAAAAAAAATCTTTTAACTTTAACAAATAACGCAATGTGAAATTGAATATCTCTTTCTTTTATTTTAAAGGTCTTTTCACTGCTTTTCTCCCAAAGACAAGTAGCTTAGTTGTTTAACGCGCTACTTTCTAATCGGTGGTTTCCAGGTTCGAAGCTGGGTCTTTTGGCGAGAAATATTTTAGCATTATTTTTGTTTAAAAATTACCGTTGTTCGCAATTGATGTGTTAAGTTTGAAGGCATTAGCTTTCAGCCCGTTATATTTGATGAAAGGTTACACTAGAAAAGAAGGTGCGCCTATAAATATTGAATTGAATACCAAAACTATTTACGATTTTTTTAAAAAAATACCGAAAATTTAAATACGTAATAACGTCTTTATTTATAAAAAATAATTTCACGAAACTTTTTTTCCTCGTGTAGAACGATATTATCCGTAATCTGTACAAAAATTGATAAAAAATTACGGGTTTTTTAAAAAAAAATTGTGTTTTTCGTTTTTTTCCCTTTTTGCTAGAAATATTTAAAAAATTTTGTTACATTTTTTGTTTTAAAATTACCGTTGTTTGCAATCGATGTATGAAGTTTGAAGGTATTAACTTAAAAAGGAACCCCGAAAAAAGAAACTTTTTTCCGTGTGTAGAACGATATTATCCGTAATCTGTACAAAGATAGATAAAAATTACGGTTTTTTTTTAAAATTGTTTAAAGTAAATTGTTCTTGCACTCGAAATTAAAAAAAAATTCATAGTATTTCGGGTATTTTATTTTGGATTTGTATTTTTTACTGGTTTATATTATTTTATTACTATTTTCAATGTAAGCATCTTTTTCTGTTTATTATTTTCGACGAGGAATGGGGATCCCTAGAACCCGGGGGCCCTGGGTTTAGCCCATTCGTAGATCCGGCCTTGCTCCCCACCATTGTTCAGTTGAGACTCATTTGTGTTCCTTGTAAGACTTATTTACAAAATGCTTGTTTAGTACATTGGTTTTTAACTGAGAACAGGAAAATGAACGAACAAAAGATCTATTTAAAGTTTTGTTTTAAGCTTGACAAGACACCAAAAGAAACTTATGAGATACTGGTACATGTTTATGAAGATCAAGCACTGTTCATGAAGTGTGTGTACGAGTGGTTCGCCCGTTTTCGAGAAGGCCGGGAAGATAACCCCCATAGCGGAAGACTTGCGATCTCCGTCAGTGACGAAAACATTGAGAAAGTAAGGTGATTAATTACTAAAGATCGTCAATTAACTGTGCGCATGATAGCTGATGAACTGTAGATTAACCGTAAATCCGTGCGACTAATCGTTACCCAGAATTTAGGCATGAGAAAAATGTGTAATCTATATTGACGATATTCCTAACATCCAACGAAACGTGATGATGCTTTTGAACTACACCCCAAAAGAATTCTTGCAAAGTTTCCAGGGCTTATGTAGCAGATCTCGGGGGTGCATAGTTATGGGAGGTGACTATTTCGAAGGACAGTAAGGCAACTTTTAATATTTCTTCTACGGTAATTTTACTGGACTATTCACCGAACTTTATTGTTAAAGGTTGTATATCAAAATTCTATACAATCTGTAACGTCTTGTCTCGCAGCTGTGGTCGGTTTTTTTTTGTGGAAATGATCATCACACGTGCATCCTGCAGCTGCTTATCTGGGTTGTTGCGTGGTCCGCAAAGGACCTCCCCCGCAACCCCTTGACCCCGAGGAACCTTTATTCCCACCCACCAGTAGAAAATGACGAGATGCTGGGGGCCGCCGGCCCCTGATCACCAAGCAGAGAGAGATTATGCTCTGAACTTTCCAGTGAGCGTTCGCCGAAAGGGATCCCTCCTCTCACAAACAACTGTTTTGAACTCTAATAATATTTTAATAACATCAATATATAATTCTGTAAATAATAGCGGTGACGTAAATAAACTCAATATTTAAATGAATCAATATCACGCTACCGTTATTCATATTAAACGTCACATCATACTGTTAAATGGTGTCAGCGCTTGTGATAAAGAGATAGCACTCAGGACCCGTGAGAAAAGGAGGTTTTTTTTTCTTTTTACGGACGGAGCGTGAACCACACGGAGCTTGGAGGACAAGAGATCTTCGAAGCCGTGCTTCGAGTGAATTCATCTTCAGAGAGCTGTGTTACTGTGAAAAAGGAAAGCGTCTTGCTTGGAGAAAGGTCAAACTGACCACGAAAAATTGAAATCGAGTGAATTCATCTTCGGAGAGCCGTGTTACTGTGAAAAAGGAAAGCGTCTTGCTTGGAGAAAAGTCAAACTGACCACGAAAAATTGAAATCAAGTGAATTCAAGAAGGTCAAATTGACCATTGGGAATGGTGAGAAAGGAAAGCATTTTTGCTTGGAGAAAATTCAAAACTAGTAGTGCCATAATAACTGCACATAATTTGCTTCCTACAGCAAGCTGAGTACTTCAAATGGGTGAGTACTGTTATATTTTTTGAGTTGCAAATTTTACACATTGTATTAGAAATTTTTGGTTAAAATGTTCTTTACGAATTTTGGAAATACTTAGTGTTTTTTTTCTGGAGAATTGTAAACATGAGTATTGTTTGCAAATTTAACTTATAAGATTTATTGTGTTTTAAGTCTCTTGACAGATTTTGATTACCTTATAGTGTTAAATTTTTCTTTGTGTATTTCTGTGTATACATAGGACCAGTGTTATTGTATTACTAGAGAATAGTAATTATAGTGTAAAGTTTAACGTAACATTTATTTGAGATTGTTTGAAAATGGCTTTCTTCGGTAAAGGGGAAAAGCAAGATATGTTGCAACTTGCTGAGGAATTAGGGATACCGCTTCAAACATGACGGTCCTAGCATAAAAATTGTAACCACTAACAGTGAGGGTTATGAAGAGAAATTTGTTAAAAATCTGTATGAAACTATCATTGCAAATAGAAAAATGGAGGATTTAGAAAGGGCTGAAAAAATTAGACTGGAGGATTTAGAATGGGAGCACGCATTGAAAGAGAAAGAATTACAACTGAAATTTGATTTAGAAAGGTTTAAACTAGATCAATTAAAAAAACGCGCCAATGCTAATGTGAAAGATAATTTATTAGATAATCGGGCAAACCTTAAATCGGCTACACAAATAGCAGGACCTTTGAACAATTATGAGAATGTCTGAAAAGTAAACTCGAAACCCACGGATAGAATTGGCAGGAACGATAGCAGGTTGACAACCTCCGGGATCAAAGAGAACGACAATAGATTCGGGAAAAACTTCCCTTAAATCAGTATCTTCTCATCCGGAGAACACTAGAGAGAGAACTTTCGAAAGACGCGTGATAAAGAAATGTTGTCATTGCTACATGCCCGGAACTAATAAAAAACGAAGAAATAGAATCCCTCAATCATATAGGAATAAAGGAAAACTCTCGATTTCTTAATGCATATATGGGCTATGTAAATGGTAAACAAATAGATATTCTTCGGGATACGAGAGCGACAATAAATTTATAATGCGAAAAATGCCTAAATCCTTCCCTTTCCGATGAAAATATCTGAGTAAAACAACCGTTAAGCCCAGAATTAGTTTGTTTACCTTTGGTGGTCATTTAAATTTCGGAACGGTGCAAACTCAGGCAGCGGTTTGTGGAAATCACTTAAACCAAAACGGTCGGTATTTGCTGAGAAATAAAACGGCCTAATAAAAGAAAATTTAGGCTGTAATTTCCTTCCAGTTGAGTTAATCAATGCTGTCCAGACAAGGTCTCACACCAAAGCGGCAAGAAAGGAAAGGGAGGTAAATAGTTGTAGGGATAGGAAAGGGAAAGAAGAGGCTATAATTGTTTCTTCGAATGCAGAGGATCAAATTTTAATCTGCACTGCAGGAACATGTTCCGGAGTTAGTGCTGCTAAAGGTTACTCGAGAAGATTCAATCGAAGCTCAAAAAAAATAGCGAGGAGGTTAAATCCTTATACGAACAAGCAGTCAGTCAGGCGCTAGCTACAAGTAAGGCTTGTTCTCTAGAAAATGGATTACTGGTCAAATCGCGAAGATAAGTTAGGTAACATGGTTAAATTAATAGTAGTGCTGGGGAAGGGCTTACGCGTACAAATTAAATCGTTGTGTCGTGGAGGAAACCAAACCGCTGAGTTAATTAAAAAGAAGTCAGGCTAAGATTTTTCACGAAAAACGTTAAGGGAACCAGTTCTTAAACTGAGATGGATAAAACTAAAGATATGAAGGGGGGCAAAAGAATCCATAGGTTGTGTGATATTTCGAGGATGTTACCCAGATTAAAACTTCGTATGATTATGATAATGAAAAAAATGTGGTGAAAAAATGAAACTTCTTTGGCGACGTTGGAACATTGATTATTTGCTCTAATATTCCAAACTGACAGTGTACATGTCTCAATCGCCTAATTTGCATGAAAAGTATTCGTGGCGAATTGAGTCTTTTTGATACAAAATCCAAAGTAGGAAGATATTCTGGAATTTCTGGATATACAAAACTATTATATTTTGATAAATTTGGTATACTTTTCCTACTTAAACTTTGTCGGCAATTGTAACATTCTTTAATGTCTTCCAAATTAATTTCCAGTAAAATATTTTTCTGCTCAGCAACAGGCGTTCTCAAATCATCTCTAAACCATAATCTATCACAAATCGAACACCAGTGATCGAAAGGATTATCAACGAATAGCTTTTGAAAATCTTTGTGAGCATTTTTATGGGTGAGTGAATATTAACGGCGCACTGTTCAGCTACACGAGGGCTTTTGACGACGGACTTCGTAATTTTGAACCATGGTTAAGTGACGAGGACGTCACCTGAGCTGGCACTCCCCCTCTCCTAACTACCACACCACACCAACGGGAGGACATTTGAGCTCTCAACAGATTCAACGTGCATCGCTCCCCTACATGGAGGGTCTTAAGTGGTACTCGGCTCGAACTCATGACACGCCAGCCACGACCTGATACTTTGACCACTAGGCTACTGTGGCCACGCATTTTTATGGAAATCATAGTCTTTGTAACGTGAGATAGAATTAATAATTTTATTTGCTAATGGTGGTTAATAATGTTCTCTTGCTAAGGATTAGTAATTGTTGTTAGAGAGTAAATTTTTTTGCTAATGGTTAGTAATTGTTGGTAATGTTCTGTTGCTAAGGATTAGTACTAGTTATTAGTAATGTTTATTTGCTAATGGATAATAATTGTTGCTTATGTTTTTTATGGTTAGTGGTTGATAATTGTGTTAATTATGTTTAATTACTAATACTGTATATCATATCGAATGGAGAAGCATGTCAAAAGATAAAGCCATGAAAAGTAATAATATTAATGTGCTTAAGTTTGTGTATCTGATGTGTTAAAATAGACATGATTATTTAGATTATGCAAAGGGATTGCGAAGAGAATATTTTATGTGTAAGGTTGTGCACTTAGCATATGATGTCAACATGTTGTTAGTGTAATTTTTAATAGGCATTGTGATATGAGTGTTAATATTTTTATTTAATGATGTAGTATGTTTTCTTTTATTGTTATTGATCATTTTCGTAATTTGAATTTGTTTAAGTTCCCTAGCAAGAACTCTCACTGACACTAGTGATAAGCAGTTCCAAATTTAGTTCAGCGTTGTTTTTTTTTATATATACAGTTTAAATTGCAACTCATAAATATTGTGGTACTTGATGAAGTGATGTGTCGGGGTAATCTGTTAGTCGTCACCATAATTCTACGTAAAGTTTTCTCAATGAAAAATTCTGTTAAAGAGGGCGAAAGTTGTAACGTCTTGTCTCGCAGCTGTGGTCGGTTTTTTTTTCTTTGTGTGTGTGTGTGGAAATGATCATCATGTGTGTGCATCCTGCAGCTGCATGTCGGGGGTTGTTGCGTGATTCGCCTTGGACCTCCCCCGAAACCCCTTGACCCCGAGGAACCTCTATTCCCGCCGACCAGCAGGATGTGATGGGAAGCTGAGGGCCGCTGGCCCCTGATCCCCGAGCAGAGAGAGATGATCTGAACTTTCCAGTGGGTGGTCGCAGTAAGGGATCCCTCCTCTCACAAACAACTGTTTTGAACTCTAATAATCGTTTAATAAGTTTAATAACATCAATGTATAATTCTGTAAATAATAGCTGTGACGTAAATAAACTTAATGTTTAAATTAATCAATAACACGCTACCGTTATTCATATCAAACGTCACAAGTCGGACCTCTAACGAAGTTGCTAAATCCTGAAAAAAGTTCGTTATATGGAAAATTAGTTATATAGAAATTAATCTTTCAATATACTTTATAAACCACATAAAACGAAGTTTAAATTCATGAACAGTATGTATTAAGAAAAGTAACTATTCACACATTTTTTGTAAATTAATAACTTTGTTTTATATATCTTACCCATCAAAAAAGGAAGAAAAACTGCAAAAAAAAAATATCGAGGAATATACTGTGTTTTCAACATTAAGAAAATTTTATAATAAAAGTAATGAATTTTAAGGACATCTTCTAATTTAAAGCACACAAATAATTTTAAACATACATTATTTTATAACTAGAAATTCTTAACATGCATTTCCACAAGCGTCATTAAATTTAATTATTCATAAAATTTGTTAATTTTTTTTTTTGAAAAAAATGCTTTGTTTCATAATACGCCTCACATCTTTACAATGCACCAAAAATCCTTTCAGACGTATTTTTCCGTGTCTTTTCTTAAAGTTTTCTAGCCATCCATTGTTACCTTGAAACTGGTCGTATTTCAATGCCTTCGCAAATTGAAGAGCTTTCTCTATTACGAAAGGTCCAGAGATCGGGATATTTTTATATCGCATTGTGTGTATCCGCTTCAAAACTGCCTCGTCGACATCTTTATAGACACATGTTCTTAAACGTTTTGAACAAGAATTTGATGAATCATAATTTTGTAACTTATCTCGATTTTTTTATAATAGTTGATAAGCTGTTTGGAGGAATACCAAATTTTAAAGCAATATCCTTTATACTTTAAAAATAGGGAGAAAAAAAATTGAATTACAAAAAAAAAGTTCGTGATATAGAAAATGCACTTCGCTATTGGGAGGTTATTTTACGAAGAAAATCGTGAAATGATCTTGGTTCCAGGAAAGAATTCGCTGTATAGAAAAATTCGCAATGATGCAGAGGTTCGTAATATGGAGGTTCGACTTTATTAAAAATGCTTTTTTTTTTCTGCAACTATAAAACAGAATAAATGCTGTAATTTTTTTTCAATGTATATTTGGACTTCTCAGGTAAGACCAAGAGATGTCTTGGTCAACCCAGATTTTAATTAACTTATTCCTCTTTTCCATATTTTCCTGCGATCCAACTCAGTTGAATCGCAGAATCACTCCGATTGGCTCTCCACTTTCTCATACTTATACCCTATTAGCTGAACTCTTGGTTCGGCCAATAGGAACGCACCCTCTCACTTACATTTTCCGATTTCCATTTTCTAATATTTTTCCCGCACTTTCTGATCGACGGTACCTTGCTGCACCCAGATTGGCCAGTTTAAACTCCGCCCACTTTCTGATTTTTCAAGTTCTGATTTTTGAGCTCTTAAAAGAGCTGTTTTCTTTTTTAATGTTAAATTTTATTTAATTTGTCTTTCATTAATGTTTTTCTAAATTTTTAGTTCTTTTCTAAATCTAAATTCCTCTTTAAAATGGGCATTGGTATAACTCGTTACAGTCATCTTCATTCCAGGATAGGAGATTAGAGTCCGACAGGACTATGTGCTCCAATACGTACCCCAACGATGATTCCTCAGGACACCAAACCCTTAAATTCAAATTTTCGTGTAATTCCCTTCAATAGTTCTGAAACTTGCGATTAGAAATTAGTCTGCATTAAAGCGACATTATATAAGCTGAAAGTATTTGGTTCTGTAATATACTTAAATTTCTGGGTAACGAGATGGACCCCAAAACCTAAGTAAATTTACTTTTTATTTACGATTTTTTTATCGTAGATTGACACATATAACTATTGTGCAATCTTTAGTACTTATAGATACATCTAGTTATATCCGATAATAGGTATCGTCGTCTATCAATCTTTTTCCACTAAATATCGTAGCGTTTAAGATTCGTCAAAATAGTAAAGAAGGGTTTGTCTTCACACCTTTCTCGTAAGTCTTTCCGCTGGTAGCTGATCTCTTACTAGTTTCTGTTTAAACCCCGGAGACCGCCCTCTCTCACGTCCCCTACAATTTCTGATTGGAAGTAACACAGATCTGTACACGGCACCCTAAGCCTTGGTCCCAACCACCTTTGGTTCTTTCGAGACAAAGTACCATTTGGACCGCGACCTACTTGTCACCGCATATCGAAAACCATATGAAGGAGCCATAGATTGACCTGTCTCTCCAAGAATACAACTCTTGGCATCCCTCCTCACAATAGCGAACCATCCCATCCACACACGTGTAGCTCGGTCACGTGTTAGAGAGAACAAAAGAATGGACAGCCGTTGAAACAGGTGTCTTATCTGTAGTTCGCTCTGAAACGTGGCGGTAGCCAGTGTATGGGTATCGGATCGCGGATTTCCTTTACGAGTTCGAGCCCTATCACTAAAGACCCGCCGTGTAGGGCAGCGATGCCTTAAATCTGTCGAGAGCTGAAACGTCACTCCCGTTGGTGTGGTGTGGTAGTTAGGAGAGGGTGCCAGCTCAGGTGTCGTCCCCGTCAC
Organism: Trichonephila inaurata madagascariensis; assembly: GCA_019973955.1. Classification (NCBI taxonomy): domain Eukaryota; kingdom Metazoa; phylum Arthropoda; class Arachnida; order Araneae; family Nephilidae; genus Trichonephila; species Trichonephila inaurata. The sequence continues at coordinate 86,602 of BMAV01013513.1, read as the reverse complement.
TTGACCATGGTTCAAAATTACGTGGTCCGTCGCCAAAAGCCCTCGTGTAGCTGAACAGTGCGACGTTAATATTCAATCAATCAATCTCTGAACAAAAGGCCATATGGCTCGACTTTTCGTCTCGGGGTGGTATAGAAGAAAAGAGGGGTAGAAAACAGCTGGTTAGCTCCCTTTCCCCTTAAGATGTCTATTTCACTGAACTTGTCATATACTGATACGCACAGAGAAAAAAAGGTTCGTCTAAGGCTCCCTTCACACCAAACGATTCCGAGTCTGTAGCGATCTTTCCAATTCACAGCGATTCTGAATGAACAGAGATTTGCCTTCACACCGCCATGGGTCAATCATTCTTCCATCAGTTGCTGACGAACATGGATGCTGTTTTTAATGTTTTAAGACGATTCACGTTTCAAGCTATTAATTTCACAACTGTATCCTTATTCATTTATTTTCAAATTGAAATACATAAAACAAAAAATATAAGAATGGTTTTATTTATTTATTCTATATTTTGCCTGTTAGTATCAAGTGTAATTATATTCTGAAAAATAGTAACAAAAAATAAATATGTATTGTAACTATATTATAATGCAATTACTTTTACAAATAATATATCTAACGTTTTTAAAAGGCATTTCAAATGTTGTTATATACTACAGCTTTTGTAGCATATAACAACTATTTTTTTGCGAATACATTAATGAATTAAAAATTTTACATGTGCCATTTACATTTTGTTTGTTTCATACAACAAAATTTGAGATCTATGTTGTAATAAAATGGAATCTCTTTTTAAAAAATTAAAATTATCGACAATATCTGTGTTTTATTTTATTTTAGCATTCTTATAAATATTTAGTTTTTTTCTCTCCCAAAATTAAATTCTCATCAAATTGATCTCTGAAGCTATTTCAAACATCCTTCAAAATATTCCCTCCCCTCCCAAAAACACACACACACACATTTTGCTTTAAAGTATTAAAAAGTTAAGTTCTCAAATTTCTATAAAATTGAATAAAATAATGCATGCAAAATTAATTTTATTATTTGTGCAAGAGATTAGCAGGGATAAAATACAGCCTACACACTCGGCGACAAGAACTAGAGTTAGTTTACATAATGAAAAAGAATACTATGAATACCAAAAATATAAGCGCCGTCTATTGGCATAAAAACAAACTCATATGCTAACCCTAACAGAGAAGTTCATTATCTTCAAACATTTGAAATCAGTTTCTTTAATAGAAACTTTTTGTGAAAAAATCACAAGTAACATAAAAAACAATAAAAATAAACACTCTTATTTGTTTGAATTCGCTTTTTCTTTAAGAAAATAACTCCCGGCTGCTGGTGAATGAATGAACAAAATCTGACCTGCCGAATCACGCGTAAGTCAGATTGACGGCGGATTGAACCGATTTCGGTTGGTGTGAATGCGGGAAATTACGAAGCCGAATCCTGGTCGATCAGACAAGTTTGATGGTGAATGAATCGGAGTCGTTTGGTGTGAAGGGAGCCTAATGAGCACTGGCGTAGCTAGTTTTGAGTGGGCCCTTTTTTAGGAATGAAAACCCTGTTAGTGGGACTATAGTTCCACATATTGAGACCTCCGTAGCTCGGGTGCCCCGTATCATTGGTACGGTGGTAGCTACACCCCTGCCAATGAGATAAACTAAGACAGCAGTTTAAGCAATAGGAAAATACATAAATATATGTACTTAACATTTTAAAAAATCTAAATTTCGAATCTTGAATTTTTTCTTTTTCTCTTTTATGCTTTTCCTTCACATTAATGCATTGATTTGATTTTTTTTTTAAATAAGACAAATACCACTATTATACTAATAAGACATAAAAAAACACGTTTTATATTACTGCATTAACTGTTTGACTTCATACACTTTACGAAGAGGAATAAAAGATTTTCAACAACACAAAATTCACTCCACAGGGTACATACAAAAATTTTTTAAAAGAAAGAGTAGTGATGTACTATCTCGTCTGCTTTTTCAATCGCATTGTTATGGAGCTTCCTCAGTCTATGTCTGATTTCGAAATTAAAAGGCTGCAAACTCAACGCCCACCTGTGCAACCTTGGGTTGGTGCACCCTATTTTGTTTTGTTTTAATGAATTGTCGGTTTCTATAAATTTTTGCCCGTCTTAATAGTGTTTTAAACGCTTTAGACCAAAAATTATCGCAGCTAACTCTCTACTGTGCTGTAATTTTTTTTTAATCCGTTTAAGAAAATTTCTTACTTAGATAAAGAATTGAGTGTTCTTCCATTTTTATCTTTTATGATAAAATCACCCCAGAGCAGTCATCTCACTCGTCTGTCTGCAAGATAAATTCCTTAGAAAAACCCAGGACGAACAATATCGGTTTTGGGACGAGTTTGGATTTTAGCTCCTCGAAAGCCACCTCACATTTCTCATCTCAATTTTCTTTCTTAATTTTATTTTCAGAGCGTTGGTTAACGGCGAAGATATAGCACTATAATTTGGAATGTAATGAGCATAGTACCCCTAGCCCACCTGGGTTTCAGTGGTGAACTGTGGGAAATCTTTTATTGTTTTTATTTTCAGATCGTTTGGGAATCTACTTCCTGAATTGATTTTATATCCCAGGAACAAGACTTCCTCCTTGCCGAACTTACATTTTGACCGTTTCTCTTTCAAACCCGCGCCTTTTTAACCTTTCTAATATATCAATATGCTATACGTGATCTTTCCTGCTTTTTGAAAAAAAAATAAATAAAATAAATGGCTGTATCGTCGATGTAAGGTAAGACAAACTGCTCTAACCCTTCTTAAACCTGGGCCATTCGCTTACAAAAATAATAAGGTGTGCATACAAACCGAAACATAATTTTTTCTAGATATGTAAAAAGTGTCAAAAGGCGTAACGAAAACGGCATGCTTCTGAGCTCTCGATGTGAAAGGAATTTGAAAATCCCCCTTTGACAAATCCATTACCTTGACATATAGTGCCGCGCTTACCTTTTCTACAATATCCCCCCATATTTGGCAATGGAAAAGACTCTGCTCCTGTCACCTCGTTTAAACGCGAATAGTCAACACACGAGCGGGGGTCTCTTTGGGATTTTCTACCAAAATATAAGGGGCGATGTGAAATCGGACCAGTGCCGGTTTATCTATTGGAAGCTTGGGGCCGATTTATCCATTGGAAGCCGGGCGCCCAGGGGCCCAGAAAGGATAAGGATACCGAATAAGCTGGCCTTAACTAGGATTTCTGGTAATAAATTTCAATCCGCCAGTGCGAAGGGGACCCGTAGATGTTCTGCGCCCAGGGCCCGAAATGATCTTAAATCGACACTGAATCGGACTATCCTATCTCGATTACGCCTGTCTAGTAAAAACTTAATTTCCTTTCTTAGGATATTAATTTGCCTCTTGGGACATACGATAAGGTTTTGTTTTAAGCGGCTTTTCTGTAATTCAGTGTCCATTTGCATTAAATGAGTCGTCCCAGGATCGGGGAAAACACTTCCTTATTTTTAGTAATAACATTTGTTAATTCGCCAATCTGATCAGGTGATAATTTATCTTGCAGTTGACTTTCTTGCAGTATTTCTTGATAGTCAAATTTCGCCCATTGCTTTACCGTTGTGGTCTTCAAACTGTGTTCCACGGAACTCTGGGGTTCCATTAGACATACCCAAAGGTTCCACGAGTCACAATAAAAAAAAATCGAAAAGAAATAAATATGAATACAAAATGAATTCGCGTTCTCTATGAAGTTTATATAGTTACAAGTACCTTAACCTCATCCTATTCAATAAAACTGAAAATTTTATTTATGTATAATAACTTTATTTTGCAATACTCTTTTTAAACATTTATTATAATATAATAATAGATTATTAGAACGCGTTTATCTTTATATATATATACTTCCTACTAGATTGTGAATATTCTATTGTTTATTATCTCGGATACCATGAGATAATTTTATTTTCGTCAGTTAGTACAAGGGCTTACAAAACTAGTTTTTTAATGGAAAGCGTACATTTTTGCATTTGTGGAAAAAACACTTGTAATGAAGGAGAGAAACAACTTATTTACAGATTCGATGTTAAAATAGAAAAATTTAAGCAAGAACAGCTTCTAAATTTTAGGTTACAAATTCATGGCAAAATACACGAGATTTCTTGCGTAAAATACGGTCGTCTGGAACTATTTGGCATAGTTACGGGAAATTCTCGAATTGGATTGAATATTCGGATCGGCAGTCTTGAAATACGTCAGGGGACCTGCTTTTTACGTTCATAGGTTTGCAAAATAAATAGGCCGGTGCCGCGGTCCGTGTATATTACGTTACTCCTAGAATCCAATTTCAGATTCTCATTCCCCGCCCCGAAATGCACACACGACCGACTTCAATTGCCCCAACTCCTGCAAGTTCAGCCGCTAGAGGGAATAAAAATCCTCACGCGGGACTTGAACGTGAAGCCATTTCACCTAATTCCAGCAATATTCGGCAAAGGTATGTCTAAAATATGGTCGTCCAGCATTATCCGGCAAAGTTACGGGTATTATTGGGAACCGGTTTGAGATTCTTAATCCACGCCCCGAAATACGTATGGCATTCACTTTTTGTGCATCTTGGCTTACAAAATCCGTTTCCGCAGAAATACGCACATTACGACATTTTGCGAATTTTCCCGTTTTCCGGATTCTTCACATTTCCAGCAATAAAAAAAATAAATGACGTCATTAATTTAGATAAAACTACACTATATTTTAAATTGGACGAAATGACACACAATATGCAAAATTATGTTAAGATCGGTTGATTAGTTTCGGAGTCCACATCGCGGACAAACACCGTAACAAGGGATTTTTACATGTAAAGATATCATATTTTAGAACGATAGAAAAATAGCCTTTTTAAGCATGCTGAGATGAATTTTTCAGTATCTGATGTATCATATATAAATTGGAATTTATCTGCTGTTCAATTTTTTACTAATAGTGGATCTTATTTATTTTTTCCAGAATGATAATCCGCCCTGTGTTCGGCGTTGCTATCCTTCAATGAAACATGTCCAAGGAGACGTCATTTGTGAGCGAGATTGTGTTTATCTCAGATCAAGTATTAAAAGAACAAACATGCCATTTGTTGCAAAAGTAACTGCATTGTGGGAAAATCCTGCAAATGGTAAATATTTTCTGATTTTATTTTCTTAAAAATTTTGTCTTTGTCATTTCAAATTAATCCCAGTAATAAAATACCCTTCCAAACAGTAAAAAAATTAATTTACAGCCATTAAAAAAAATGGAGCACTCTTCAATTAGATTGTTTCTACTCAAATGTACTATTGAAAATTTTAATGTCTTAGAAAAAAGCAGTTTATTATAAAATATATTTCTAAAAAAAGCTTAGTATTTTTTATTACAATTAATCTGAACTGTTACATAGTAAGGTTTTATACTGCAGTGACACAGAAAGGAATAGTGTATCATTATTAATTAGCATATTATTATTGAATAAAATAGGTGTCCTTAGACCATTAGTCATACAGACCTGGCTATGTAACCTTCAGGAGTTTTGCTTTTTTAGTGTTAAAGGGAAAATTTTAGCTAGAATCTTAAGTAAATTAATGATTGAAAGCTCTCTCTCTTTTGTATCCACTTTTTTTGTACAAACTTTTTAAAAGTGATGTTCTATAACATATGTTTGGGAACTCAATGCATTATTGGAAACGGTATGGTCATTGGTTCGAAAGAGAAAAAAAATCGCACACAAAGTTGTGATGGATTGGATTATTAATCAAATATTTTTCATCAAGTTGATTTTTTGAATAGAATAACTATAGAAAATAACTCTTTTATTACTTTTTAATTGCTGAATCATTATCGGAGCTGGAACAAAGTGTGTCTATCTTGAAAAATTTTTTAAGCATCCTGTTTTATTTCTGATGGAAGAAAAAAATTATTATTTCCATGCATATAGCTATCAATTTTATATGAAAGTGGTTTGTGCGTGCGTGTGAGAGAGAGATAGTTGGTTTGTTTGTTTGTTTTTTATTGAAAGATTTAATAATCTAAAAAGAGTTTTATTGAATTAATCACCTTATTTTTAATTTGCATTAAATTTGTTTTGAGTTTTATATTAGTCTAGTGTTCTATAAAAAGTAAATATTCTGAATCTTTATTCTTTTCATAGGGGAAATGACCATGAGTTTATTGTGGTATTATCGACCTGAGCAAACACAGATAAACAAGAGAATCCAATGTGAGCCAAATGAGATTTTTGCATCAAAGCACAGAGATGTAAACAGTGTCGCATGCATTGAGGACAAATGCTATGTTCTAACATATTCAGAGTTTTGCAGGTAAAGGTTTTATAGAAATTGTTAAAGCATACTACAGAGATATATATCTGTTTAAATTTAAGGGTTTTTAAATTGTACATATATGTATATATTTTAAAACTTATTTTAAGAAATCACTTACTAATTTTCACTTTCCACTCCCACGTTTAGCAGAATGGCACTATTCCATTGGGCAGGGGCATAGCAACCGCCCTATCAGCCATATCAATGATACAGGGGCCCAACATGTGTAAGCAAAAAATCGTAAAATATTAAGAGCCCCCATGGATTTTTTTTTACATTGCCCACTCAGGACTAGTTGCACCAGTGCCATTGAGTTTAAATTTCAAAAACAATTTTTAATTCTACATTGAAGATCTTCCTGGTAATTATATTAGCAAGTCCAAAGAGTTGTATTGTTTGTCTGTTATAAAAAAAAATCCCATTCCTTTTCTGAAGAATTAACTTAATACCTAATTTTATTTCCTTAGAAAACTCTAGCTTAAATGTAAAATGTTCAATTGGGTAAGGCTGTCTTTTATTGTATTGTTTTCAAGTAAATTTTTAGAATAATTAGCAAGCCATGTATATTTATAGCTAAAAGAAATTTAATATTGTGTGAAGATTTCATGTATTTTTTGGTGTAATATATTTTTTCTAATATATGTATTGAATTTTAGATTTAAAAAGCAACGCTTGATGTCAACTCATGATATGAAATTTGCTTTTTCTCTTGTACCACGAGGACGGAAATATTCAAGAAAAAATCGACTTCCACCTCCACATATTGCTCCAGAACTTGTTATGTTTTGCCACAAAGTTTATGATTATCGTAGGAAAAGGATGCTTAAAAATCCTCTGTAATGAGAGATATTATGGCTTGTATGGCATTGCTTTTGTGATGTTTTGAATATGGACCAGGATCTGTTTACACAACTAAATAATATATTTATAAAAGTGTGCATTGAAAGGATTTGGAAGTATATTTAGTAATGAATAGCTATGGTTGTGTTTTTAATATTTTAATTACATATATATATCTCCAATTAGAAACAAAATGTGTTGTTTTATTATGTTTTTAGAATTAGAATTTTGCGAACTAGTCACAAAAAATCAATATAATTGTTGAAAAATTTATTTTAAAAGGAGACTATAAAAACTTATTTATCTTGAACTAATAATCTTTCGGTATTTGAAAAATTATGCATAAATGTTTTTCCAGTGTTGTTAATTTCTTAAAAATCTCTAAGAAAATAATTCTAATATATTTAATTTTTACTTAAACATGTTAAAAATCTGTTTGTAATTAGAAATGTTTTTTTTTTAATTGTGTCTATTTTTTTATTTTGTTTTATGAAACTAGGGTTTATGAAAACAAATGGTACAATAAGAAAAAAAAAATTGCAAACTTCTAGAAATAGATAAAATTTGAATAAATTGAAATATTTTTGAAAAGTTTTAATGGAATAGAGTATTAAAGAGAATTTTAAAACTTGAAGTGTGATAAGGTTGTTAAATTTGAGGAGGAGAATAAAAGTATTTGAATCAGCATGGCAAAAATAAACTCTTATTTGTTTGAAGGAAAAAAATGTTATTTTTGTGTAAAAGAATAGCATTGTATTGTACAAAGAAATCTAAGTAATTGTCATTTGATAACTTGATAATATATAATTATAATTTTTCTTAATTATAATTTTTTTTAAAAACTTTCATTATAGTTTTTTTAATCACTTTCCACAGACTTGAAAGTCAGTTTAGCTTAAGTAATTATTCAATTCTAAAATCACGTTGATAAAATGAAATTTATTGTTTAAAAAAATATATTATTTTAGTAATTATCAGTCTTCTCTCTGTGTGCCAAGGATGTATTTTTTTAATTCAAAGCATAATTTTTTACATATTTGTAACATGAATTTCATAGAATTCTCCATTCTTTCTTTGAAATTGTTGATGATTGTAGGAATTTTATGCTTTTAAATCCTTGAGGAATACTACCTTTTACATTTATTATTGTCCTTATACAATTGCATTTTTGTATACTAAATGTACTGATTGTTTTGAAACTTTACTGTATATACTTTCAAATCAGTTCTATTAATGACATTTATATATTTGTGTGTATACTTTTTTTTAATTGTATCTTTTTCCTTTATTAGAAAAACTTAAAAATGTTTTTCTCTTTTTAACCCTTTGTGGTTCAGTGTTCCATGACATGGAACTCCAAACTTCACTCACTTCTCAAACTGTTAAATTCAGTTTCAAATAGATGAAGGTACATTTAAAATTTGTGTTAAACATTCTTTTGTAATCCTGGATGGCAGCATGAGTATTCCAATTTTTAAAAAATTCTGTTGTGTGTTATTTAAATGTTTAAATTTTTTAAAAAATGTATAGTGTTTTTTTCTTTTTTTGATGAAAAAAATTGTTTGAAAAAGTTTTTGTGTTATTTTGTTGGCTATACTTTAAACTTTTATACAAAAAGTGCATGTGGAATCGTCCAATAGATTTGGGTATTCCAGGAGCTGGAACACTGAGCCTCTTGCGCTACTTATACTACGCAGTAGATGCGAGAGAACAAATGTGTTTCACGTATTAGGAGTAATAAAATTGAGCTATGTAATGTTGATGGGTAAAGTTCAATGATTTGAAAACATTTAACACCCACTAGGTCCTATTTAATGTTTGGGAGGGATTTTTCAGTTGTCTTTGCATAGAACTAGCAGAATTTTTGTCTAAAATATGGGTTTCACTGACAGTGGTTTACAAAATTTCTAGATGTTATATGTGTTTATTACGGCTTTTTTGTGTTTATTCTTTGTTGTAGATATAATTATAGTTAATTCTCTTTTCTAATAATTGTTTTTCAAATGGTGTGGAGAGGTTGGAATATTTCCGAAACACTGAAAATTCTGTAGCGAATCAAAGTATGCAGATGGCAGCAATGCCAAGGAATACACTCCTGAATCATTAACGCAATATGATAGTGATAAAAGCTGTATCAGCTAAAGATGATGATTCATCTAGGCTAGTATACCTTCTACTCAGCCTTGAGTTTCGATGCGAAGTGCAGATTTTCAAATGTAGAATTTGTATATATATAAGAACTGTACCTATTTATATCATTTATGCATAGAAAATCATATGCAAACAAGACATTTTCTTTTTTACCTTTTAATTTCATCTCTTTAGTTCCCTTTTTTTTGGGGGGAAAGAATAAAATACCAGCCCCCTAGTGCCCCTACTAAATTTTTTGGTATAATAGGTTTTATTTACCCCTTTAGATGCTTTTGCTCATTCTAGTGCTTTACTATAATGCTCACTGCTAACTGTAATGCTAAATGCACTTCTTTTTTTTTTTCAGAGCTCACTGCTAACTAATGCTCACTATAATGCGCGCACGCTAACTGCACTTTTCAGAGCTCTGGTGGGAGGCCCAGGGGCACAGGATCAAAATAGTTCATGTAAATCTTACAAAAATTTACCTGTGTACTTACTCCTTTAAGAGTAAACTGTCTCTATTACTTTTTGTGTTAAAATTCCACCTTTTTAAAGGGTATTGAGCAACAAAAGATTAAAGATTTTTAGTTGAAAGGTTTTGTTACACCGATTTTGAGAACTTTTTTAAATTTTAAAAAAATAAATTTATTCTTTATGAACTTTTGTTTTTTTTTTTTTCTAATTTTTAATTCATTTTTAAAAGATTTTATGATAACTGTTTATATGCAGTTTATTTTCTAAAGCATTTGTAGTTCTAAAATTTTATGGGCGTGTGGAACAAAATTCTAAAAATGAATAATTATAGTGAATTGAAAAATACTTATTAATTTTTTTTTGGGTCTTAATTTATTTTAGTTTTAAGTTAATTTTTTTTTTTTTTAAATCTCCGGGTGATCAAGAACTAGCTGTTTTTTTTTTTTAACATTTGAAAATGTGTTAAGTTTTTTTTAAGATTTTCCTTTTATAGTTTTTATATTTTAATTTAGGAAATTTATGGTGATTTTATTTTTAACAAGTTTTGATTTTTATATATGTATATACAGAGTAATTTTGTAAAATTTAAATCATTATATCAAAATCAGTATTTATTATTAAACACTTCCTAATTAATTCTATGCACACTTTTTATCAAATGAAAAATTGATGTTTGTTGTTTCAATTTCATTGTTATGTAGTAAATTTTCTGTTAGATTAGCCAATGGTATAGTGTATTTTATAATGGCATGCTGATTATTTATCTGGTGTTGCTATTGTGGCCTCTATATATTAGTTGCTTTTTTTTAAAAAAGCATAAAATGTGTGTTTAAATATTTTTCAATCTAAAGATGTAGCACTCTGAATATGTAGAATATATGTGAGTTACTTTTAATATTGTAAAATATATATGCATAAATATATGTATAATAGCTTGAAGAACTTTTTAGTTTTTTCCTTCCCAAAGAATTCAGAGTATAAACAAAATACTGTTTACCCTTATACATCATAGAAAAGAAAACTTATCATTTTATTATTCCAGAAATACGTATTTTTTTATTCTGTACATATTTTTCTTGCTAAAATCAATGAACAGTGTTTAATATCTGAATTGATATGTATTAATGTAATGTCTCAAATGTGTTTCAAAATTTTTTGTTAAAGGAGAAATTTTTTGATGTTTTTTGAGAGGTAATTAATAAGGAAAAATATGTTACTTGGAATTCAATTTCAGGGTTGATTTTGTGATTGAACAGAAGGGGAAAAAATGAATTTTTAGTTAGGAAATTCAACCGATGAAATTGCAATGATTTTTTATATCATAAGTTCATATGTTGTATAATTCTTTTATTTAAATAAGAAATGATTTTACCACTTGTGTAAGTCCAAGAAACTGAGCTATAAAGCAACAGTAAATTTTGTTTATTTTTAATTAAATATTTAAGAAAGGTAGAAAACAAAGTAAACTTTCTTAATTGAAACATGAATGAGAAATAAATATACTTATTACAAAATGTTCAATGTCATTCAGTAATTGATGCTTTTAGAATATTTTCAAATTAAAAAAATAAGTTTATCTGATAATTCCATGGATTTTGAATTTCAAAAACAATTAATTACGGACTTTCAAAATATATTCATACTGCTGTGTATAGTTTATAGTATTTTTAGAAATATAAATTTTAAAACAAAGTTGTATGGGTGTTTGCATTATGAAATAATTGTTTCGAAAATTTTCTGTTACAATTTTAAGAACAATAACTGTTAGAAACTTTGAAAAAAATTGGGACCTATGATTGAAAATGTGTTTTTCTTATATATCTATTAAAATATTGAAGTCTATGAAGAATTTTGAGAGTTGGACTACAATGTAATTATTTTTAATTTGGCCTAAAATTCTTGAGTAGTTTTTTTGTGAAAATTGTTTATAATATAGCTGTTGATATTATAGAAATGTATTATGTTGCATAAAATTTTAAAGTTTTTACATTAAAAAAAGTTTTTATAAAAATATTTTGGTAGACATTTTTAGTTATTTGCAATTAGAATTTTGTTTTTAGATGATTACCATATATGTATACAAAAGGAAAATTTAGGAAATATTAAATAGTATATTCACCTATTAAAACAAATATAACACCAAATTCATTAAAACTTCATATGCATGACCCAAGTGTTTCAAAAATTGATTTTTTTTATATACTTAATTTTTATAAGTACGAAGCTTAGAAAGTAACAATAGTATAAATCCACATTATACTTGTATGTATTTTCATACACTCACATGAACACTTTTGGAAAATCTATAAATATTGGATATTTTTTAAATATGTGTACCTTTTTTTTATTTTACATTTAAATTTGTGAACCATTAATATAAAAAGAAACTTTTTTTATAGTTACAAGAAATTTCACCTCAATGATATTTATTACTATCTATACCATTGGTTTTTTGACGTACTATTCTTTTTAAGAACAAGATACTCTAATATATTTAGAAAATCTTAAGTTGCTATCTGATAATCATGCTATTTTTGTGTTGAATTAAATGGTTGTTATTTTGCCTTTATGGTAAGAATATATATATTTTTTCATGAAGATGTTGCAAATCATCTATAAAAATATATTATTTATTACTTAAAGAGGGAATTAGTTATATTTATTTATTTGCATGGTTTTCAACATTCTCTTTGTTGATAGATTTCAGAAATATATAATTTGTATTGTTTTATTATAGAGCTTTATTAAATACTTTGATATTAATTGTAGTAAAAGATATTTTTAAAAATTGTGATTATTTTAAAATGAAAATTTTGTGTACATAAATAGATTTTGATAGACTAGTATGGATATTCTGTATAAAAATAAAGCTACAAGCAACAGCTAGCTTTAGATATAACAAACTAGAAGTGATTTTTTGAAATTTTTTAAGGTTTCATATTTTTTAATGAATATATGTAAAAATTCTGAAATATATATCAACATTTTAACTGTAAAAAAAATTGTCTCAAATTTACCTTGAAATTATAATGATGAATACTGTTATTTAGCTATAGAAAATATAATTAGAATCGAAATTTGTAATTTATTATATAACAGTGATCTATTGTGATTTACTTTTATAATTTGATTTAATCACAAAATATCAAAACAGAAACATAAGGAAGTTATACTTTTAATTTTCAATTAAAAATCCATTTATTTTTTAGTATAGTTAAAATATGTATGTAGGCATAAATTTTATTCATAGATGTCATGATATTAATCAATATTGTATGTGATATAGAAGTTATTACATTTATAGTCTATCAAAATGTTTATTCAGCTAGGCAAAACTGTATGTTTGTTTGGAACTGCTAGCAATTTGCTACACATGTTAGTAATTATGCTTGTCATGCACCCTGGATTTTTAAATTATTTTTGTTGTAGTTGTGGAATTTTATTTATTTATTATGTACTTAATTATATAGACAAATTCCATTGTATATGTATTCAAAGTTTATTTTAATTTGGAAGGGTATTTATATTGCATGATGTATTACACTGTGTGTTTGCTACTGTTTGTAAATGTAATATTTTATTAAAGGATTGAAAAAAAGCATTACTGGTTGTTTTATATTTTCTTATCCTGCATATCCACATAATATTTTATGCTTACTTAGCTTTCACAGCTTGCAGTGATTAGCTATTTAAAGCAATACTAATTATTTTTTTCCCTTCATCCTACACCAGATTTGGGCAAGACAACCATCAGTCTATGATGGGCAGCCCTATACAATTCAGAAACAATGAAAACTACTAATGATTTTAACAGAAATAGCTGCTGCTATGTTGTTGATGCTTGATGGTCACTACACATGTCTATTGCGTTACATAAAGGGCAAGCTGGAAAATCTACTAAACTGAATCTGTACAGGTGCTTCATGAGGTAATCATGTCTAGTTATAATTCTGAAGTTAGGGATAATGACAGATCTAAACTTGTCACAAGGAATGGAATTTTCCATTAAGGAACTCCAATTTTAGCCCCGCACAAGTCCCCAATCTTTTCTAAAATGAGTCTAAAATCTAGTATTAATGATTATTTTAGCACTGTGAGATAAACGAGGATTTGTTCAGGGAAAGTCAAAGCAAGACTTGACCAGTGTGTTATCAAACTCATTACCCATGACTCCACAGTGAGACTTGGAATCCACTGCTGGGTGACATTGTAACCATTACCCAACAAAGAATCAAAAAATTGACAAGTACAGGTTCATAGGTTGAAGAAATTACTTTTATTCTTTAATACTGGCCTGGGAATCAGTCAAGATCACAATATTCCGATCATCTCCTTTATAGATTTTAATCAAAGCGATTTGGTCAACAGCCATTTCAACCTCAAAGTTGGTACAATTAGTACCAACCTCCGCATTAAAGCTAAAATACCAAGAGTAAACCCCCGCACACGCATTACGAACAGTGTTGGTAACAAAACCATCGGTGTACACCTGCAACCAGTGCGTCGTAGGAAATCTTGTCTCCAATAGTGGCCAAGGCGGCTATCTTCATTTCTGTCTCGGTGTAGGATTCCTTACTGGCCGGCAGAACAAAGTCTAAATTACAATTTGCCGTGTTAAAAAGTCGAAGAAACACGCCATTTTCAAGCAGGGGCGTGGCCGCGATAGCCTAGTGGTCATGGTAACAGAATCGTGGTCGGTGTGTCATGAGTTCGAGCCTAGTACCGCTGAAGATCCTCCGTGGGAGCGATGCACGTTAAAGCTGTCGAGAGTTCAAACATCCTCCCGTTGGTGAGGGGGTCCGTTTTAGCACTTAACCGTTCAAAGTTACGGGTCCTCCCAAAAAGCCCTGGGAAAACTGAATAGTTATTAATACTCACTCACTTAGAGAAATTGTACTCCTACTTTTTGAAAAGTTGAGATAAGCGGACTTTTTTTTCCCCAGAAGAGATTGTCAATTTCCACACTAAGTAAGCAATTTAATTAAAAGAATCTTAAAGAATTTCGATGCTATTTCATTCTTTTTTTTTTTTTTGATTCTGTTTCTACAAAATATTCGTAACTTGCAAATAATGATTTCCACATCATATTTTTCAGCTGTCCTCTAAACAGGACAGTGGGATAAAATGGGTTAACATTTTATGAATTGGGTAAATACATACTTGGCGTTAGGCAGGCCTTGGGCTTCCTAGAGTCCTGCCCCCCCTGGGCGGGGATTTTTAACACAATGTACATATCACAACACTATTCATTTGTTATAACACAGTATATTAATGCACATTCCGTTGCTTTTCAACGCGCCAACAACTCTCGCTTGATTGTAGACGAAACTTTCAATGACAGCGACAGTATCAATAATTTGATTATAAAGACGGACAAGAAGAACCGGAATTTTGAAAATCGGATGAAATATATACAGGAATTCAGCTTTCCAACAAATTGGAAAAGCATTTTTTTTAAAATACCAATTCCGAAAGGAGTATGAAATTTCAAAAAGAGCTTCGATCATGCACATATCTGGTTATCGTGACGTTTACAAGCAACTGAGTGACCGACCGACCGTTGTCACAAAAGCTTATCACTTCATGGTACCAAAAAATTAAATAATTGAAATTGTGTCGAAAGTGATTTTGAACTAATTCATCAAAAGATCTTGTGATGAATTAGTTCAAAATGCGCATTTTGGATTACGATGAGTGGTAGTGAATTATGCATGTACATTTTGAAAACATGTATACAATGAGAAATTAAATGTTTAAAATTTTTTGTGTGTAATTTAATTATTTATTTTGTTACGGAATCTTTCCAAAATTTCTAAAACGGCATTTTCTAAGTGCGACTTTTTTTTTCGGGCCCTCTCCACCCCCAAAAAAAATTTCCCAAAATATTTCGACGAAGTTGTTTTGTTATAAGTAAAAATTTATGAAATATATATATAAATATATTTTCGAATTTTTTTTTTTTTTTTTTTTTTTTTTTTTTTTGCAGTCCCCAAACATTTTACGTTTCTTTTTTGTATACTGTATTTTCAAAATAGGAAAGTTATTGCTTTCCCTATAAAGGGTAAAGTGGGAAAATTTTCAGCGAAATGAATAGTAAAGCCTTCTTTGAGGGATCATTCCTTCAGATAATTTTTATTATGACTGAAGTTATAGAGGAATTGAGAGAGGCAGAGTTAGTGTATACAAAAGGACGGGGGGCTCAACCCTTATTGACCAACAGATTTTGGTACTTACGTATTATCGCAACCTCTCTGTTGACGACATTATAAGAAACAAAAACGTTTTAATTCAGCGCCCAAGTCGGGGGGAACTCCTTATCTTAAGAAAAGGGTACGTTCGGAACCGTGATATTGCAAAAAACGTATAAATGGATAATATTTATGATTTTAGTGTCACTTGGTTAGAAAAAGCAAAAAATTGTTTTAAGAATAGTAATTACAATAAAAAATTATTTTAGTACAATATTTTGACAAAAAATGAACATAGAATGACCCATTTTCAAAATATTCTCCTTTTGCGAAAAATGCTTCTATTATAATATTTTGCCTGTATATAGCTCAGACCTCTGTACAGAGGTTCACCTAGAATTTTTGAAATATATAACTTAGAAGTGGGTTTATCCATGTTTTATGACAACAGAGGAGAAATTTTAAAAAAAAAATGCCGATAATGTTTCAATGGGTTGTAACTCTGAAAATAATGTGAACTTTTCAAAAATCACATAGTTGAGCCTCTGTACAGAGGTCTGAGCTATATACAAGCAAAATATTAGTATAATAGAAGCATTTTTCACAAAAGGAGAACATTTTGAAAAATGGTTATTCTAAGTTAATTTTTTGCTGAAATATTGTATTTATATAATTTTTTTTTTTTTTTTGTCAAAATGTCCTTAAAACCATTTCATGCATGTATTCTAATCTAAGTGACACTAAATATCATGAAAATTATCCATTTATGCGCTTTTTTAAAATCACGATTCCGAACGTAGTCAGATACCTTATAAGCTATGGCGATTGTTGCAATAATACGTAAGTTCCCAGATTTTTAATATTTACCACATAAATTACCGCTTTCGCGCCTATGTTTTATTTAACAACCTCCTCCTCCCCCCCCTATCTATAAAGAAGTCCGTAGTGTACAAAACTGTTGAGCGGTACAACTTGATTTCTCTAGTCCTGGGCCGTTTATCAAAGTTCCTTGGTGTTCTCTCTTGGAAAATAAATAAAAAAAGGATAGTAAAATTATTATCTATTAATAGAAATTATTTGAAAGTGTCAAAATATTTCACATGTTGGGACCCCTGTACCTTGAAAGCAACGTATCACTATGATACGGCGCTAGCTACACCCCTGTTCCCTAGGATTCTTGTGACTTGATAAATGGAATAATAATTATATATTTTTATATTTATGTATATCTATGTTTTCGTTTATAATAAAATAACATACATTTCTTATTATCCCAGTCAATAAAAATTTACAGTTAATTTTTTATTATTTAATGAGAAATGGCCACAAAACCAGTTTCGAATATTTTATCATCAATACAAGTTCGTAATATTTTTATCCTTATCATAAGAAATAGTAAAAACCGTTTTAAGATTTAAAGAAAGTCAGTTCTTGAAAACTTTGATCTAATATAAAGCACAAGTATTAGCTCAATGAATCCAAAATTATTTTCAAAATTTGTTTTATTTGCGGAACACGAATAAAAAGAGATTTATCTGATCACTCACATATTTTTCGAAAATTTAAGAATTAACGCGACTAAAAATAGAATATGAAATATTTGCCATATTTTTTGTGCAGCCTATTATCAGTGACGTACTAGAGAATATAGCCCCCTGCAAACTAAGGTTTAGGGTCCAGATGTACTAGCGTCAGTCAAGCTTTTGCTCCCCTTCCCGCTATGTGTGGAGGTGCTACTACGCCACTGCTTATGATACGTATTTGCATTACAATATGCTCTGATGTAAATTAATTTTTACAGTTAAAACTAAGGCAACTCTGATAAGTGAATTTCATTAGCATTACAATAAAAAAGAAAATAGAAGTTGAAAGATACTGGGAATTTCTCTCCTTAGGCCCCTAATGTATACATATTAGGGGACAACTGCACCCCAGAAAAATTGTACACGTACTCCCTTAAGCCTTTTTTCTTATATTTTATTACATTACATTATATTCTTATACCATTATTAAAGAAATTAGTCTCTAATCTTTATAATAAACCTCTTTCTTATATATTTGAGAGCTTTGAGCTGTAGAAAGAAGCGTATATTATTGCAATTTTATGGTACTTAAATACATAAATTTTAAGTAATTAATAAGTAAGTTAATGTGCAATTAAATGATGATTGAATGTAATAACTTTTGCAATAACAAATTGATTTGTATTGTAATTATAAAAATTAAAACGCCAGAAAATAATTTTCTTCATAGAATTTGTGTAAGTACTTTTCATGTTGTAAAGCTAGTTCTGATTATTAACAATTAGACTTACAATAATTAATAATTAGACTTATTAAATTAGACTACAATCTTTATTTTGCAGATATTTATCTTCTTTTATAAATATATATAAGCAGTGGCGCACACAAGTAGAGGGGGTCCTGGGGGTCTGGACCCCCCTCAAAGCCCTTGATTTTTTTCCGATTGGTTATAATTCTAAGTATATAATACGTAAAATTTAATTAAATATTTGTTATTAATGATTAACTTTATTAAATAATGATAATTACTATTCAATAGTTAGTTTTTTAATGTGTTTTGTTACTGAAAATCGACAAAATCAAAAATAGCTTGACACAAGAATGGTGGAAACTTTCAGCCCCGGAACCCCCTTTCGAAAAAATTCCTCTTTCTGTGTGCGCTACTGTATATGTAAGTGATACGTTGCAGATATTACTAATTTTCAAACAAATCTTTTTTTCATGGATTCAAAAAAAAACTAAAAATTTACTTATGTATTTTGCTATTTTATAAGTCAACTTTTTAAATTTTTTTCCTTACAATTTATAATACTTTTTAAAAACCATTTTTTTTTTTTAATTTTTAAGAAAATATATATGTTATTTTTGCTATTTTTATAAAGCTTCTAAAGTGTACTTCATTCATCGTGAACATTAAAATCAAATGTAGCTCAACACTCATATTGATCGATTTTTCACATTTCATGAATGATTCAATAATGATATTCATGATAATGATAATTTTATCTAAAAACCTTATATATTATAATAATTTATAAATTCTTTACACTTAACATTATATTTAGGTAATCTTAAAGCACTTCTTGTCAGTTTTTAATACTTTTAAGCGAAACATTGTTATATAAAAAATTTGAATCAGACTTATATCTGGACCCTGCTGCTGGGCGCACTCTATTCCCTGGTCTTTTCAGGAATTTGTCCGAACTCTTTCCCAGTATTGTTACACAATCCGAATTCTGGGAACAGACACGTGGGAGGACAAAAAATCGATAGCAGCATTCATGTCTTAGTACCCTCCAGGGTTTAATACATCCAGAGCCCCATCCCCTGTCTCGTTGAGGGAGACTGTTATGTGCAGAGGAAGATGCGTCGTACATGCTTACGTCTGAAGGTGAAAAAAAAGGTCATCCTGAGAGTTGTCATACAGCAAACGGCTCTTCCTGTTTTGCGTCAGCAAGCTGAAAATGCATTTGTGCAAGAGCGGGCTAGAAGCCTGGAAACCAGACCTCTCTGCCCGGGGAGGCATTTGGATCGAATTTGAAAAATATTTTTCTTTGTTACCAAAAATTGATATATTTTCTTAAAAATATTATTGCGGGAATTTGCATTTCACATTTAACGTATCTTTATTTATTTATTTATTTTTGTTCTCTGGGTCTATTTCCTAATGACAGTTTTCTTTACATTGAAAAACTTGAAGGATCTGAGGCGTATATATGTTAAAGCATGAAATTCTAATATATTTACACATCTTTTTCATTTCATAACCTTCTCCCCATTCCGGAGTGAGGTCACAACGGACCTTCATAGCTGTTTGGTGTTAGCTATCCAAAAGGGGGACAAGGGTAATAAGAGGTCTTCGTAGATAAAGAAGACATAGGAGATGTTTTATTTTAGTCTTGATTGTAACTATAAGTTAAAACAAACGCCTGTGATCCCCACCATCAGTAGAATATTTTTCGAATAAATTGGCCTGCTTAAATGGACGATTCCTTCACTTACATTTCACTCGCTGGAAATAATAACTAATAATTTCATCCTTAATTTCTGATTATTTTGAATTTTTGTGAGACTTAAAATACTATATATATATATAGAGAGAGAGGGCATTTTCTATTTTTGTCCGGGGTGGCAAAACTGCTAGAGCCGGCCCTGCATTGTGCATCTTTATGTATAAGAGATGAAAAAAATATCTTGATCGAATGAAAAGTTTCGGTATTTATATATTTATATGGTATGGATCAGGGGTTTTAAACATAGGCACGCAGCACAGCTTTCTGTGACACTGTACAAATTTGTCAATTTTTGAGCAAAGTTGATAATTCTGAACTAGAGGTACGGGAACTAACATCTTTTTTTAGAATTGTAGAAAGCAAAATGTACGGAATTCTTAAAAAAAAATCTGGCTGAAAGCTCTGACGATAAATCGACAGCTATTTTAAATTGTTAAATGCCATATCTGGAAAGATTTTAATAATTGTTTGAAGAAAAATTGCATGTATTCTGCTTTCAAGGCTTCGGTTCTACATATCTATGTGAACAAATCTTCTTCCTATGAATGCTCTGATTTTGAGTCTGCAAAGAAACCTGTTTAACAATTGAAAGTTCAGAATTGCGTCAAATTGAAATACAAATGCAAATTTTGTATTATTATTGCGATATTAGAAGTAAAAGAGTGCAAGGACAAGCGCCCGCATTAAAAATATTTTTTATTTACTATCTGTATTGAGGGGAAAAACTTATTTTATGTTGTTTATATTTTATTTAATTAAATATGTGTTTAAAAAATACGTAATAGATAATATGTTTACAACAATAAAAAAATGTATAAATTTTAAATTCAACTATTTAAAAGAAATAAATGTTTCTTTTTGATTCAAAACACATACCAATTTTTCAAGCGTTTCTTGTATTAATGTCAACAAAGTTAGAAAAGAAAAATATCAAAAACAGATTTGGCACCATTGAAAAAAAGTCTTAGCATTTTAAAGGAAGATAAAAGAGTTATACTTTTCTTTTTGAGATGAATTTAGTTTTTATTTGCCATTGGAATGTGAATAAAAATGAACATAAAAGTAATCAAAACTCTGAATTTTTTTTAGCTTACTGCTTACAAATTTTGTGAGATTATAAAAATTATATAAAAAATAATTTAGGCTTATATATATATATAGTTAGTATATATGGTTTTACATATGCTCATATATATATATATATAAATTTATTTGGATTTTTGACCGATTGTAGTCAATTCATTGATTGGGACTGTGTTCCCTTAAAAATTAGTTACCCAATCATATGCCTTTTTTTTCTCTATTGTGTAATATATAATTATTAGAAAATACATAATACATTCTACTTTAGATTGTTCAATTTATTTGTTTCTTTTAACACTACACTAGAGCTCTATTGGCTACAGACTTCTTGATTCTCAATCAAGATCTTCCTTGCATCCAGCACGACCGTACAGGGGTCGGCAACTTATGGCACGCGTGCCACATTTGGCACGCGAGTCAATTCTCAGTGACACTCTTCTTTACTCTACATATTTGTTACTTTTCGAGTGAACAGAAGTTGATAATTTCCAAATGGAGTTTATTGGACTTAAGGTATCCGACTACGTTCGGAACCATAGATGGATAATTTTCATGATATTTAGTGTCACTTAGATTAAAATACATGCATAAAATTGTTTTAAGGACATTTTGACAAAAAATTTATTTAAGTACAATATTTTGGCAAAAAATGAAATTAGAATAACCTTTTTCAATGTTCTTCTTTTATAAAAAAAAAATGCTTCTAAAATAATAATATTATGTGTGCTTATATAAAGTAAAGACTTCTCCAGAAAGTCTGAACTATTTTTTTTTTTTTTTTGAAAATTCACATTATTTTCAGAGTTACAAACAATTAAAATAATTATCGGCTTTTTTTCTGAAAATTTCTCCCCTCTGTTGTTTTAAAGCATGGATAAACCCACTTCTAAGTTATATATTTCAAAAATTCTAGTTGAACCTCTGTACAGAGGTCTGAGCTATATACAGGCAAAATATTATTATAATAGAAGCATTTTTCACAAAAGGAGAATATTTTGAAAATGGGTCATTCTATATGTTCATTTTTTGTCAAATATTGTACTTAAATAATTTTTTACTGTAATAATATTCTTAAAACAATTTTAAAAACATTTTCCAATCTAAGTGACACTAAATATAATAAATATTATCCATTTATACGCTTTTGCAAAATCACAGATCCGTACGTAGTCGGATACCTTAACATCTTTAGAATTGTGGAAAGTTTGTAGTTTGGTGGGGTGGGTGTACACTTAATCTTTCCGAATCTTCATCTCCATTCAGGACATTTTGGATGACATTGCAACGCTTTCAAATTACCCTTTTTAATGAATAATAATTAAAATTTTAAAAATAACTTAAGAAAAATAGTAAACAGAGAAATAACTTTAATATGAAAAAATTTACAAATATGATAATTTACAAAATAATGACTAAAATTGATGAAAAAAATTTTGACTTATGAAAGATTTTTGTATTTATTTATTTTTTCGTAATAGGAGTGGGAGGAGCGATGCCTAGCCAATCCGATTGCGGGAGAGGAGTCGGAGTTAGAAAGAAGAAAAATATAATAAGAGATAAAAAATATATATGATGTAAGAAGTTAAAATGAGTTGGTATCGAGTGGAGCTTCTGTGGATGGCTGATCAGAAAGGTCAGCCTTTTTTGCATTTAAGTTTAGGTGTGAGAAGCTCCAACAATCATTCCTTGCAAAATTATTATCTATGCGTCAAATTTAAAGATATACCCAATGACGACATACGCAATGTTTTTAAAATTACTAGCTTTAAAACTATATTCAGAATATTGCACAAATTAATTTTTTTAACGCTCTACCTGATACCAAAATTCTAATATGAAAAATTTAATTCCTTATCCCCCCAATGTAAAAAAAGGCCAAGAAAAATACTCTTGACTTTTATAACCCCCCTTTAATATTTTTAAATTTTAATTTTATTGCATCTTAGTCAGCTAATATTTAATTTTTTCTTATTTTTTTGTCAATTTTTTTTCTTCTCCCCACTGGACAACCCCCCCCATGAACTGAATCTCACCCCCCGGGGCAGAATCGGAGTCACTACACTGTACCCACACCCAATCGAGGACCTCAAAGCTCTCCCCCAAACCAAAATTTCTTCAACTTTCCACCCAGATGAAGCACGAAGCCACGCCCCCCGGTTTTTTCCCCAAAAATCGCCGTCATGCCACTCAGCAAAAAAAAAACCCCACAATCGTCAAGCTCCCCATCAAAGACTTGTCATGATATGGGATTATTTTTAATCGATGCCCAAAGTACAACGCCTATTCCAACAATCATTGAGTAGTAAATAGAGATAATTTAAGATTTAAAATAAAATAATATAGGCAAAAGAGAGCATAATTAGGAATTAAAGAAACGCAGGATCAATTTGGATTGATCTGGGTCTGTGGAAATTAAGATCAGGATTACATTTTTCGATGCTAATATATTTATTGTCAATTTTATTAAAGAAGTTGGTAACATTTCTACTGATCGTTTGTCTAATAGTGGGTATTTTAAAAGGCTCTGAAGTCTACATTCCTCATAAACCAGCGAGCGTTAAGAATTTGCTGACAAATAAACTTTGAGCACTTTCTAAATAATTTTTTCCGAGTCTTTGATGCATGTCCCCTAATAGGAGAAGCGAGGGGGATCGGTTTTTGATTAGCGGAGATAACATTTGTTTCGTTCTTAATTTTATTTTCTGGAAATTGGGGGAAATTTATGGTGCTTTTTTTAAAAAAATTTTCAAAAAAAGTTTCATGCTGTTTAAAATAAGAGTTTGGCAGTCCCAGGGGAGCCCCCACCCTTGGCGTGAATTATTTGGGTTGGCGATAATTGTGCCTATTGGTAACCCTACTTTGATACACTAGATATGGTAAACCTAACTATTTTGGAAATTTTGTATTTTGTCGGCGGGATTTCGAATTTCATTTTTTTTTGGGGGAAAGGGGGTGGAATGGTTGGTGTGTGAGGGAATATATCTTAGAATTTTTTACTTTGTTGAATGCGAAAGGTTAGAAAAAATTGATTTAATTTTGTATGAAGGAAGAAAGGATTGCTTAGAGTTATGAATGTCCTAAATGTAACGATCGGCATGATGTAACATGGTCGACAGCCTCACCGAAGGTATGTTCGATCATTACCTCGCAGAATAAAAATAGCGGCGCTCACACATGATCATTCACTTAGCGATGAGACCTTCAAGACTTTTTTAAAATCTATTGTTATGCTGTACACTCCACTCGGAAAAGATAAGCAGTAAGAAAGTAAGTGCTATTTTTATATATTTTTTTTATCTTAAATGTTTAATTTCTGTATTGTTTACATATATTTTCATTACGCATCCACCCCGCTATATTCACTTGCCGCCATTATCGGTTTCGCTTGGCGCCATCGCGTTCTGGCTTGGCGCTTTTTTTGTATTGTCGCCAAGGGTGTGGGCTCTCCTAGGATTTTACCTAAGAGTTTTATCCAGGATAATTCCTAGGTATTGAGTTTGATTAAACCAGGGGGTATTCTATTCTCTCTGATGTAGATGTCTCTGGTGCTTTCTTTTGTATCTAGTGAAAAAAATGGCTTCTGCTTTTGAAGTGTTGGTGGCTATTTTCCACTTGGTAAACCAGTGATCAAGCCGTGATAGGTATCAGGTGATCATATATGAGATGAAGGCTGGCTCTTTGTGTTGACAAAGTATCGCCGTGTCGTCTGCATACATGCAAATTTCAGTGTTGGGAATGTCATTGGCCACAGATGTTGAAGAAAGTAGGAGAAAGAAGAGACCCTTGTGGAACCCCAACAGAAAATTTTATAGTATTAGAGAGGGTCTTAATTTTGACAGAAAAAGTTCTATCGGAAAGGTAGGAATTAATTAGGATAATTAATGTAGTTGAAAAATTGTATTGAATTAGTTAATAGATAAGACCTGTATGTAGTCGAATGCTTTTTGTATGTCTATTTATCGAGAACATTTTCTGTTTTACTAGATTGCTCCAGTGCTGGAACTTTTTCAAAGATTAAGTTTAATTCCCATAAAGCTTAGATTACATTAAATTCAGAAGATGGCAGGTAATTTATATTTTTATTAGCGGGGTTACTACCACGCTTTTCAGGATCGTTGATTTTTTTCACCGATTCTGACAACCCTTCATTTTGTGGCGGCACCTGTTTGTTTGTATTACTAACAATATTAGCATAACTTAGTCCCAGGATGACAGACTTGGAGAATACGGAGGTTTAATTTTTTATTTTTGTTATCATTATTAGATTTGCCTTTCTTGAGCTTTGGGTATATAGGGCAGTCAGTCGAAGATGAGGCAACAAAATTTTTGCAAGAGGGATTTTACATCTTTTCTTCAATGGGACAATCCCCGGTCTTATGATTTTCCCCATACTTCAAGCAATCTGTCTTCATTTAACAGTTATGCGAAGCATGGTGGAAAAAAATTGCAATTATAAGATTGCATGACTTTGGATCCCTTTCTAAAGGGATCCAATTTAATTTGCATAAATAGGCAGCTTTAAATGGCATAAATGTCGTTGATATTTTCGTCAATAAATTTCGATCATAAAAATTGGCTAGGGATTTTTGGTTTTGAATTGTCGCAGCTGTGCGACTTTTTCAATATTAATTCTCTTATTAATCAAGTCCGTCTTGGAATTGCGGAAAGCAACATTTATGGAATTACGAAGAAATCTGTGGAAGATAAAAATAAATCGACAACTATTTTAAACTGTTGGATATCATTGCTGGAGTGATTTATTGTTTTAAGAAAATTGCATATAATTTTCTTTCCGCTTTTAGTTTTACGTATCTATGTGAACAAATCTTTTTTTCACTTGAAAAATATGGTCGTGGTCGCCTAGTGGTCAAAATAACGGACTCGTGGCCGGTTTGTCATGAGTTTGAGCTTAGTACCACTGAATATCCGCCGAGTAGGGGAGCGATGCCCGTTAAATCTGTCGATAGCTCAAACGTCCTCCCGTTGGTGTGATGCAGTAGTTAGGAGAGGCGGTGCCAGCTCAGGTGTTGTCCTCGTCACTTGACAGTGATTCAAAACTGTCCGTCTGCAAAAGCCCTTGAGTAGTTGAGCATTGCGATCTTAATATTCACTCACTCACAGGAAACATATTTTGAGTCTGCAAAGAAGTTTTTAACACTTGAATGTTCAAAATCGTGTCAAGTTGAAAGTCACACATTTTACATCTAATATTACGATATGAAGTACATTGGTATTAAAGCTGTAAAATATTTATTTTGTTATTTGACTGTATTGAAGAGGAATACTAAACGTAAAATCCGGCGTATAACGCGCACCTATACTTTCAAGCTGTATTTTTTTTAATTTTAAAATATATTCCCCGTATATATATATAACGTGCACCCCCTTTTTTTTAAAGAAGAAACCTAAAATGCGCGAGTGTGATTCTCTTATATTTTGAATAATTTATTCGAGGTATTATCCCAAGCTTTTGAAAAAATAGTATATTTCTAGAACTGCAACTCTTTAAGTATATAAGGAACATCATTTCTTTTAAATAAAGAGTATTTCGGCATATATTGAAGTCTAAAATCTTTTTATACTCATCCTTTTTTTTTTTTAAAGTATCACTTTTATACCCAGCGTATGACATGCACCAGCAAATTTCGATCCTATTTTTGAATTCCTATTATTAACTCACACTCTCTATATATTTATTTATCTTGGTGGAATTTTCAATCGTTAATAAAATACATTTTAAAGCGGTCAATTGAGCTGAAATTTTATATACATGATTATTTTGGATGACAGTATAATAATTTAATTATAATTAATAAAATGAATTGATTAAAACTAATTATTTAAAGAATTACTAATACAGCCACACGTTGGCATCATTTTTGGCGACTTGTGTCAAAACTTGAAAAGGCTTTTTTTTTCTCACGTTTTAAAGCATTCAGTTGAACTGAAATTTTATGTACACGGATTGTTTTAGATGACAATACGCGATACTTTAATGATAATTAATAAAAATTTATTTCCACTTAATGTTGTGATTCTGTTATATGTATATAAGTATTTATATTAATTGTAACTATTTAATAAAATGTAGCTAAAATAAAATTTTGCTTTGTTGATCTAAGTAGGAATTGACTTGAAATTTTTTTTTTATATTACTTGTTTTTCTCTCTGAACACATCGATGTTGATTTGAATTAGCATTACACTGCCTTCAAAACCAAATTCATGTCAAGTACTCGTTTTAATGAATCTTATTTTGTAACAGAATACAGATTTCACAAGCTGTCAATGATTTCAGTTATTTAGGCTGTGAATTGAGCACACTGAATGGCATAACCCAAGAGGTTCGCAAGAATTACTGCTGGTAACAGGTGTTTTTATGGACTTCAAAAGTATTTAAAATCTTATTTCATCAACAGAAAAACTAAACTACTAATTTACAAGTTATTGATTAGGCCCTTTCTCACATATGCTGCAGAAACGTGGACAATGACCGAGAAAGACAAGGAGGTTCTAACTATATTTGAAAAAAGAGAGTCCTTAGAAGAGAGAGTAGTTTTGGAGGTTTAAAATGTGATAATGTTTGTAGAAGAACCAATTTAAGAATTTATAAACTTTTTAAAGAACCAGATATGGTTATATAAATTCATTGCAATATAAAGGTTCACCTTTAAATTGCAATGATAAGTTTGGACGACAATCGAGCCGCGAAAAATATTTTGTAGCCAGACCATATGGTACTCGAAAAAGGGGTAGAGTAAGACTCAGGTGGATAGATTAATAGGTTTTAGATCTTTTACTATGTAATGCCAGAAACTAGAAAAGTCCGGTCAAGAGCAGGACAGCCAGGAATGGAATTCTTAGGCCCAACTGGGCTGTCAGGCCATTGAGGAAGAAAGGATACCACCGCATTTAGGCCTTCATCCCTTTATTTGAAACCAGAATTATACGAAGTGAGTAGTTGTAAAAAAAGATTAAAAGAAACATGCAAATAGCATGAATTTTTTTAAAAATATTCATATTTTCACTGCATTATTCACCAGCAAGTATATTATGCTTTAGTTTTAAATATCAGTCTTTTTTTTAAAAAGTAGTCGCCAAGGTTGTACATTATATTCGAGCACATAGACTTAATTATCCTCAATTTGCTTCATTTCTGGAAGATTTAGAATGTGATTACACCGATCAACGGAGTGAGTGAATATTAACGTCGCACTGTTCAGCTACACGAGGGCTTTTGGGACGGACCACGTAATTTTGAACCATGGTCAAGTGACGTGGACGACACCTGAGCTGGCACCCCCCTCTCCTAACTACCACACCACACCAACGGGAGGACGTTTCAGCTCTCGACAGATTTAACGTGCATCGCTGCCCTACACGGCGGGTCTTTAGTGGTACTGGGTTCGAACTCATGACATGCCTGCCATGGTCTGATACCTTAACCACTGGGCTACCGCAGCCCCCCACCGATCAACGGAATATTATACGGAAGTTCAATGGCTTTTGAATCATAAAATGTTGGAACGATTCTTCAAGTTGCCAGATGAAAGAATAATTTTCTTAAAAACAAAAAGTTACCAATGTGCTGAATTAAAAGATGGAAAAAAGAAAAAAAAAAAGGGGGCTATCTTAGATTATATTATAAGTCAACTTAATCTTAAGATTCAAGGCAAAAATCATGTTGTTGCAACGCTATTTGATAATACTAATGCTTTAATACAAAAATTATAACATTGGCGAAAATAAACAGAAAAAGAAATTTGTTTTACTTTAAAAAGGCTGTCAATATCTATCGATTAAATCACCTAAATTAAAAAATTAAATTGTTAGAAACGGAATTCAATCGAAGGTTTATCTCAAAAAGTATTTGTCTCTTAACAGTATTTCTTATTACAAATATTTTGTTTTCTTATAAAAAAAATATGAAATATTTATAAAGTGATTGTAAAACTAACATGGAATATGAAACAACTATGTATGTATATTATAAAATGCATTGAGATGACGTTGAGTGTAATAAATATGTATATAATCATTTTAAAAAAATCGTATTTTATTAATTTTGTTAACATTGAAAACATGAGGTCCCCAACTTAATGTAAAACAGCTCATGTGGCCCGTGATATCATATGAGTTTGACACGCCTGTCTTACACTGATGAAAATTTAAAAAAAAAAAATTCCCAACACCAAGAAAAAATTATTGTGGACTTATGAAACTTCGGCAATACACATATCTAATATAAGGTCTCTAGGTAACATTTAATTGTGATCAAACTTTCAAGATCGCAGATTAATGGAAGTGCGAAAAGAACGATTTCAAATGTGAAATTATGGTACATTTAAAACCAATGTAACCGCCAAAATTTTAAATGCAAGCATGCAAACGATGTGTCGTACAAGTGCCGAATATCAGTCTGTGGGATGGAATTGCATGTCTGTTGTTCTTGGTCAGACACACACAAAAAGGTTATTTAATTCTGGTTGTGGATGACGCTGTCATTGCTTTCCTATTCGTGCTCGATTGGAAGAAGATCCGGTGATCTAGCAGGCCAAGGTAACACGTTGACTTTCTATAGTGCATATTGGATTACAACAGGGTATGATGGCACATGTTAAGGCAAGGGGTGTTGGAAAACACTCCTTGAATAATGTTTATAAATGGCAGTGCAACAGTTTGAATCACCAGATTGACGTACAAGTTTGCAGTCAGGGTGTGTAAATTTACCTCGAAAGTGCTCCTGCAATAAAAAAAAAAAGAAATTCTCGTGCCATACCATAACTCTAGGCGCAGACCCAGTGTCTAGGCTGCAAAAAGGTTGTTTGCGGGTGCTGATCTGGCCTGCTAATCAATATACAGCCATCATTTGCACCAAGACAGAAACAGCTTTGATCAGAGAACATAACACATCACCAACGTCTTCCAATGATCTCTAGCATAACATCACTGAAGTCGCCTGTGGCGTTCATACCGTTCGAAGCTAATGGTATGAATGCTATAGGACATCCGGTTGGGAGCAATTGCTGAAACGATTGATTTTTTATAGGTCACTCTGGTGCAGGGGGGAAAACCTATAATTTCTGCTGTAGATGCCTTAAGATATTCCCCAGCCATGTGTTGAATACGGTGGTCTTCTCTGTCTCAGTGGTGACCCGTGCGTGGTTGGACCACAGTTTTCTTGAGGTAATAGTTTTCCTCCAGAGAACACTGCTGTCAAAAATCATGCGGAGTGGATACATTTTTAACAAGTATTTTTACAATATAGAGGAAAGAAAATCCACCTTCTTTTATCTCTATTATATGACCTCATTCAAAACTCAGCGAGCTGTTGATGGTGGCTTTTTCATCTTCCTAAAGTGTTTCTTGACTAAAAACAACTCACTACATCAAATCCCAATGATAAATAACACGAAATTTATAGTGCATGTTTAAAGTGCACTTGATGGTGGCACAATTAATGTGCCACACTAAAGCGCCTTATGCGAAATTCAAATCTAAGTCATCTTTCAGGTGTATAAACACACCTACCGAATTTCTTTGATACAGCACAACTCCTTCTTGGTGATGGTATTTTTATTTCCATCAGAGTATTTTACTAATGAGGATAAAACAAGTTATGTGATAAAAGATGTCTAGTTCAAAGTAAACTATTGAAAGCTAGTTGAATTTAGGCCTTAATAACAAGGGCGTAGCTACTGCCATATCAATGTGTAACTACAAATGTGTAACTACAGTACCCCTCTATATAACAGAGCTTTCTTTTCTAAAAAAGGGCCACAAAGAAGTTTTGATGCAAGGCCCACTCAGAACTAACTACGCCAGTGCTTAATAGCAAGATAAAGATTAATAAAAGTGGCCTTGGCTGAAATCCGTGGTACAAAAGAGAAAAAAGACCCCAATACTGGAGGGCAACTTCCTTTTTGAAACAGATGGACAAATATGAAACTTCCCACAAACCATAATTCGGAATATCATATATATTCCAGGGAATAAACACTATTAACAAATCATTGCAATAAGTTGATTGTGAATTATTAAAAAGGGACCACTCCCAAAAATTCTAAAAAATTATACCCAAAAAATTTCCCCAGAAATGAATTTAGAAAAATGGAACAAGGAGCAACTGATTTATCAGGACTGTCCTTTTTTAAAGAGAAAGCTGGACAAGCTCGTCGGCAGCAAAAAAAAAAAAAATCTTTTCAGTGTAAGTAAAGAAGGCAGTTATGAATTTTTGAAAGAATGGAAAATTTCATAGTGAATTCGTTTAATATATGCGATAAAGCAAGAGCAGAATTATCCTGAAGAACCGAGATTTAATGAAACTGTTATAGAACACTTTACTGTATTTTTTGACGACAGACAACTGCCTAACACACATTAAAAAGTCTACACAAAAAAACTAAAGGAAACCTACAAAGACGATATTGAAATTTTTTAATTTCTATGATATGAATTGAAACAGTTTTTACTATTTTTAAAAGAAAACGAAGCTACAATGAAATCTATCCAGTTGCAAGAGAAATCCTAATGTAGGAATACTTTCCCTAAAACAGAGAAACTATTCAAAATTTTTTTAACAATACCAATATTGAAATGCATCAGGTGAGAGATCCTTTTTAGTTTTAAATGTTAAAAATCATTTAAGTACTATGAGAGAGAAGACAGATTGAACAACATGATTATATCATATAAAAAACAAGATGTTTTGGACAAAATAGATATGACAAAAATAACTGATGAATTTGCTAAAAAGAAATCAAGAAGTAAAGTTGTATAGCAAAATTGTAAGCTCTTTAGTAAGGTTCTTAATTTATTAAACGCAATTAAGATTTTTCTTTAGCCCCATTGAGGTTTATTATTAGCAATACATTTTATTTTTAAAATTCAAAATCAGTGAACCTTTTCACTATTTTAGTTTTTCCACTCACGACTTCAAATTTTTTACCTGTTAAGGACCTCCGAATACCTTAATTTGCCTCAGCATGCAAGTGCAGCACAACATGTAGAACTGGCCAAAGAGTTACCTAGAGGAGAGTTACCATCAAGTGGGCACAACAGGTATAACCTTCAAATGATTCTAAGATATTTGTATTAAATTGGGTTTTATCCAGCAATTTGTCAAAACTTAAGATAAACAGTCAGCAGTCTTCAATATTGTTACGAATTTTGTGTAAATAGTGTATATAATTTGTATTTGGATGTTTAATGCATTTATTTTACTCTATGTTATGTTTATTTCATGTTAAAATTGTACCATTCATAAGCAATGCAGCCCCTTACGTTATAATGGCGATTGAATGAGAACTTGGCGAAATATTGGCGATAGAACCAAGTTGGCATCATTTTTGGAGAGTTCGGAACCCTCTGGAATCTTCTAGAAAGTAGTAGATCTCTCCACTAGTGTCACGTTCAATGACACGAGCTGATATATTTCTGGAAGTTTCTGTCGCGCCTATAAAAAGATGCTCGCCGGCACGGCGGGGAGTCTGAATTAAGCCAGCGAGTAGTGAGGATTGCTTTGACTAGCGATTAGCTCGGCTGTGCTTGTGAATGATCTTTAATTACGTGTATTTTTAAACACTGGTTATTGTGTTTGATTGCTGTTGAAGACCTTCGGATATTTACTCTGTGAATATTGCTGCTGAATCCTGTAGTTAAAGGATTGGATTTTTAATAATAAATTCGCATCGCTCTTAAAGAAATGTTTATTTTCTTTGTGACTGTTTTGCATAAAATCCTCGAACCCTCGCATCTACGTAACAATATTTTTATTAAAGATGATATTTTCATCAGCTTAGATAAAAAAAAAAAAATTTCTGGTGTGCAAATAATCTTCCCAGGAGCACCTTAAGAATGAAAAAGTAGCCTCGGAATATTTTCGTTTTGGTGATTAAGGGTGTCTTGTGTGTGGGCACTCTTAAATCCAAGAACTGTGCAGATTAGATTAAATACTGATGCAGAGCTTCAGCAAAATGTATAATGCCTCTGAAATGTGATGACCTGGATGTTCACTAAGATAAATTTAAGAATTACGTGAGATAATACTTGTAGGCAAGCATTTCCATCAAAATATGTTGAACTTAGAAAGTCGCTATCAAGATCAGTATAATGAGAATATGATGGAGAATATATTTATTTGGAAATTGATTCATGAGAGTTATTAGCAGTATATGTTAAAGATAATGACTTTACATTTAGTGTTAACACGATTTTGTTTTTATGCTTTAGCTCTTTTCACCAAGAGTGCAGACTGTGTTTAATCTATGCTAGTGTTGCATAAACTTCAACAGGTATAAATGCAGTTCTCTTCAATGTACATTTTAAAATCTTTCATGATAATTTTATTCACATGTATATCCTCTTACTACATGGGTGTTTGTCTTTTACTTTATGTAAACGAAAAACAAGAATTCAAAGATTCTTTCACTTAATGCATGTCAATTTTAAAAAGAAGAAAACTGTTTTGGTTTCAAAAACAAATTTTGAGGGGAATAGTAGCTCTTTTCTTCTCTAGACAGAAGCCATTAAAAAACACTAATTACACAGGAACAAAAATAATATCTCACAGAATAATTAGTTTTCCCATTGAAGGGGCAAAGTACATGTATATGCATAGAGTATTTCTCTCTCATTTAAAAAAATACAAGCATACTTCTACCATTTTATTTCCCACACACAAAAAAAAAAGTTTAAAAAATTCCTTTAGAGTACTGATATTCATACTATGATTTGTAATTATACAACAGGAAATGCATTAGAACCATAAAGCAAATGAAATCTAATGTTAATAAGATACTAATTAGGCTTAGTAATTTAACAACTAAACTTATTGAAACATAACTTTAATCTTTTAAGGCTGTCTTTGTCAAATGTACTAAACACACAGCATATTTTCATTTCAATCTTCTGAACTTTTGACAATTTGTATTAAAATGTTTATTATAATTGCACTTGAAGTACAATGGACCCATGCAACTTGAAACACATAGAAAAGTGAAAGGAAAAAAGTCAGACATACATCATTCTTCATCTAAAAAATACCATAGAATTTTTAACATGAAAGGTTTTAATTTTTTCAATAAATACAATGAATTTTTCAAGTTTATTTTTTTTCAATCAATTATAGAATTCTAACTACACAATAATACACTACATGAAAAAAATTTTAATATACGATATGACAAAAAATACAAGCTTATTTCATAAAGCATACAATTTAACTATTATCTATTTGATTGAATTTTCTTTTTACTTGAGACTTAGAGCTTTCTTTTATGTCATCTGCATATTCAGTAACTGGCTTATGTAAGATAGAAGCCAAATTTATCCATTGCAGAGCCTTGACTAATTTATCTTGTGGAGATGGAACAATGTCCCAGTTCCAAGAAGTAAACTCTTTAAAAGTTGCAACTTTTTTCAGGTCTCTTTTGTCATCAGATATGGACAGATTTTTATTTTCTTTTAAGACAACACCAATGTAACTATCTGGAATTTTTATTTTCTGTCCTTTCAGAGGATGGCCCCTTAAAAGAAAGTATAAAAATATTAGTTAAATAATCACATTACTTAAAAAAATATACCGTAAAATCCGGCGTATAACGCGCACCCATACTTTCAAGCTGCATTTTTTAATTTTTAGGTATGCTCGCCGTATAACGCGCACCCAGCTTTTTAAGAAATCTGAAATTTTAGTATACAATGTTCTTATGTTTTGAAGTCATTTATTCGAGATATTATGCCAGACTTTTGAAATAGTATATTTCTAGAACTAAAACACTTTTAGTTCATAAGGTATATCATTTCTTTTAAATAAACAGTATTTTGATATGTGTAAAAGTAAAATTTTTTTAATGAATCTATTTTGTTATTTTTAAACCTATCGTTTTTATACCCGGCGTATAACGCGCACCCTAATGTTTCGATCTCATTTTTTGTGTTCAAAGTGCACGTTATATACGCTTGATTTTACGGTAAAAAGTTAATAACAATCATTATAATGCATTTCAATTCATGCCATGTACTTCCTTCAAAAAATTTGCAACTAGTATAAAAAAAGCATAGTACTTTAATAGTTAAAATATATTATAGTAAAGTATATTAATATAAGTATTAACTTGAAAGTATACTTCAACTATTAAAATGGCCATATTTTCACATTTAACAATAAAGCGATTTGAGAAAATATTTTCTTTTTCACCACTTGAATACAAGAATCTAAATATACCTGTACATACATTACTCATCCATTTAAAACTTCCAATAAAAACTGTACATGTGTCAAATCTGTTTCTGTTTTTATATTGTAATTTCATTATTCATAACCTTAATTAAAAAGGATATATGCTCAAAATCAGTGACGCAACTACCCATGAGGGCCAGGGCTTACTATGCCCATCCCAATATACATGACCATTGGGCGATGAGGTGCAAGAGCATATGGTCAGGGTCAATCAGGTGGTCAGTCTGAAGCAAGACCCTCATTGTTTAGTCCCCAAGCAAGCTTGGTACTCATTTATCGACCCACTGCAGTAGGGATGAAAGGCTGAGTCGACCTAGCCCAGCCCGGGAATAGAACCCGAGCCTGTAGCACGATACACTACCACTGGGCCTTCAAAACGGATATATACCTAATTTATTTTACAGTAATAGTTATCAATTATGCTAATATATTAGATTAAAAATATTATACATAAACAGAATGAATTTTAAATAACTATGAATGGAAAAATTTAAACACATGCATAAACTTATTTGACAATTTAAAAAAGAGGAACTAGTTTGATATCCGGGGTAATGGGGCCAAGCAGCGCTTTTTTGTTGCTGGAAGGGAACCAAAAGGCGGCAAGCGGTAATTTAATGATACACAATAATTTTAAAAAATTGTTTTGAAATACTTGAAATGTATTTCAAATAAAGGATATAGGAAGAGTTGAAAAAATAACCCAGATAATCAATAATAATGAATAAAAATATTATGCAAAAAAAGTAACTTTATAATAATAGTATTAAAAGCAGGGCCCCTCTGGGGGGACAAAACCGGCCCCATGTCCGGGGCGGCTTTTGGACCGAATTTGAAAATATTTTTTTGTTAGAAAAAATTTGGGGATGAAATTATTTTCTAAAAATATTATTATTTACACATTGGGGTGGAACATAATTATTTTTGTCTTAGACTGAATTGAAAAGTCAATTTTTAGAAAAAATTTGTAACATTATATCTTTAAAAATAAAAATTGTATTGTGGCGATTTGATTTTTGAAGTGCATGGGCACCGCCATCGGGGATCAAGTAGACATTTTATCTTGACAAGATTTTCCTGCACTAATATAAAGGGATTCCGGGAAATCGTCAATTTCGTATTTTTTGTTTTCCCCGGGAAAGGCACAGGGCTTAAATATAATCCAAAAATTATTTTTACTGGACTGGGAATTTCAACCTCCCTAAATTTTACGCCCCTGCTGAGGCAATTTGGATCTTTCCCGGAAATTTCCCTAGACAGGGGAATTTTCTTTCCCCAGCTGTGGGTAAGCGTGTAATAAGAGAAAAGTAAACTGGAAGAAACGAGAATTTTTTTTAGCTTGTCGGGGAAAGAGTAAACCTTGCAAAATTTTTTTTCAAATCAGTTTATGTGGATAACGAGTAAACCGATGTATAACTCGCACCCCTTTTTTTTTTAAAAAAAATTTCTGTAAAATTTTATTTTAAAGTTTATTCGTGTATTACATTTTTGAAAAAAAGGTTTTTCCGAATACAACCTTTTTTTTATTAAAGTTTTAAATCGCCGCTGAAGGTAATTTTTTTTTTTTTTTAAAAAATATACTTAACCAACCTTTTAAAAATTTTTTTGTTTTTTTTAAAAGTCCGTTAAGGAATTTTTTTTAATATTAATACTTAAAAATATTTAATTTTTAAAAAATTTTCGGTATTTGTTTTTTTTATTATGAGGGTTTTTTTTAAATTTAGTTAAATTTTAAAAAAGGGGAAAGAACCACCAAATTTTTGGGAGATTTTTCTAAGCCCAAACTCGCACACACACACAACCTTTTTTTATTCATTATTTTTTTTTAACCAAACTTTCGTGTGAGATTTTACATTAATATATTTATTTATATTTATGAAATTAATCACAACTCCAAAACAAGAAATCGGTAATAAAATAAAATCTCTTAAATATAATAATTAATATATTTAACGTAGTAATTGTTCTTCCCAAAAGCAAATAAATTTTCAAGTATTTATATAGTACTATGGGTGGCCCGGGTTTCACGGGGCCTTTAACTTTAAGCTTTTACCTTGAAGACCCCCCTTTTGGTCAGCACTTCCTGGTGTGTGTGCGATTTCTATATATGGATGCTTCAATTGCCAAATTGATTAACTCCATAAAACAAGAAGTTGAGAAAAATGATAAAATATTATATTTTGTTTTTTAAAATTCTTTTCAAATTAAAAATTTGAAAATACGATGTGTGTAGACTATATTATTACAAATGCCTATTTGATGTGACGACAAATAAAAAGTATAAAATGGAATATACTTAGAGTAATTGTTATTACTACAATTTTTTCGTGATTGAGGGAGTTAATCGATTTGGCAAGTGAAAGTAAATTATTAATTCAAATTCAGTCTTTGAATTATTCTTTTATTACGGAAAAATGTCATTATATAAACATGTTTTTTAAAGAGTTTAGCACAAATGAATAATAACTATTCTGTTACTCGTACATAATATTACGAGTATTATTACTTTGTTTAAATTGCTTTATCGTCATTATAAATGATGTCACACCTTCGTTAGCTGTATTTGAGCTCCCATCATGTCGATTTGTTCTTAAAGTTTTAAAATACTCGTGTTTAATAGGAGGAATAAATTTCACAACAAGTCCATCATATCTTTCCTCTTGTCACTGTTCTACCTGTTGGATGCAACAAAGGCTGGATCATATTTTTCAGACATAGTGGTCTACCTGCTAGACTTTTTGGTATATTTATGGCACTAAATTCGGTATCTTCATTAAAGTCATACTTAAATTGTATCAGATGGGGTTTCGACTTTTCTAATTTTATCCAGTGCATTTTGAGCCAATTTACTGGCATCCTGTAACTGATACCTTTCTATTATTGATAGAATTTTCTAGAGTACTTGTACAGAAAAAGTCCTGATACGTCATTTGAACCATATGAAACGGTGCTTTCTTTTTACTATATTATACCAGTCATCTGGCGAAAAGATATTCTGAATCTTTTTTTTGCTAGAGATTCGATGATAGCAAATTGTGAATCATTAGGCAAGTAACTGTGTCCACTTTCCAGAAATTTCCTTTCAATTGATTCAGCTTTTATTTCTGTACTTTGAAGCAATTTCAATAAACTTAAAACAGTCATATTCATTATTTTCCTTACTCAAATAATTTTATTAACATCTTCCATCTTTAAAGTTATAACGGCTTATTTTTTTTTAAAAAAAGAATTTACAATAAAATTGAAAGTTATAAGTATCTCCACTTGTGGCAGTTCGAATACAACTAATTTATATTTTATTTTTCTCGTACTTATTTCGTGTATGCGATAACACACACAGCTGTTTTTTTATTTTTAAAGGGAATAATGAAATTAAACGAACAAGTTACAGATGTCTCCGTAGGAGAGGAAAAATAGTGCAGCTGGTTAAATAGTTGTTTATTATGATATAAATACATTATAGTATGGAGTTAATCAGATTGGCTTCTGACATAAATTATTTATTATTCAATTAAAAAATTTTTTATTTGTGGTGTTAATACTTATTATTAGAGAAATTTGTTTTGAATATGTACAGTTAGGAGCTAGTGAAGTGCTTTGATATTAAAATTTAATAAAATTCCAAAAATGGAGTTAATCGATTTGGCAAGTGAAGCATTCATATGTCATTAAAATACTTTTTCGAAGTTTCTTCCACATCTTTGTCCTGTCGGGCGGGTCTGTTTTCTAGCCACTTAACTCGGCATTGCAAGGGCTTTTTCCGTGGGCACAATTTTATCCCGATGGAAATTTTCCCTTTCTCTCTGGACACCCGGTACTTTGGTGGGTTTTCTGGGCGATGTGAGCGATTTCTACATTTATCTAATTTAAATCCCCCTTTCAGAAATTTCTTCCGTTTCTTCTCTTGTCGACAGGTTTCTTTTCCTTCGTGTAGCCAGCGTTGAGGGGTTTTTGGTATAAACCCCTTTTTTCATCGAGGGATAAGATCGTTTTTTTTTCAAACTTCTATTTTCGATTAAAAATTTACAAAGCTAATTCAGTGCTGTTCTCAAGAAAACAGACATTGTGCGGATTTATTATTAAATAAATAATTTAAAAAAATTAAAAAATTAATGAAAATATTTTAATTTCCAATTCTTAAAATTAAATTAAAAAAAAGAATTAGGAAGACCCTAAAAATTTGTTTTACATTCCTTGTATAAAAAAGATTTAAAAGGGGAAAAAGTACTATTTAATAAAAACAGGGGAGCATTTTCCTATATTTTAAAAGGTTTTTTAGTAAATCATTTCCTAAAAGAAAACTATCAGTTGCGATGTATTATTAAAAACAAAGATCATATTAATTATTTTACAATGAATACTTTCTTAAAATTCAAACTAATAAATTGGATTTGAAAAATTACTGGAAAATTCATTATTTACACTCATTATAAAAGAAAAAAACATTCAAAAAGAAAACATCTTTTTCTGACAGAAAAATCTTTTATCTGCTTACGTGCTCTCCGTAAGTGTTTTTTCCACATGTGCGCTATAAGCGCTCAAATTCTTGAGTTCTGATGTAGCTTTCCCATAATTAACTATTAATGGCATTTGGCGATTTTTCTAATTTTTTTCGTTGTATTTTTACGGCTCCCCAAGGCGGAAAAAATACATCTTCTTTACAAATATTTTTTGTAAAAGAAAGAATTTTTTTTTAATTCCAAAATTCCATATTCTTTTTGAAGTTTTACAATATTTTGTTTCAAATTAACTTAGCAGCGTTGGAAAAGGTTAAAAAAATGTATCAATCTACTTAAAAAATAGTTTTATCTTTTTTTAGGAATTTAAATTAGAAAAATTTAAGACATTGTAGAAATTGAGATTTTAATAATATATTTTAAGTTAATCACAAGTTAAAAGTATTTATTTTTTAAACAAAGTTAATTAATACAGTCAGTAGAGCAACGTCATGAAATTCCATTTTGGCTGAAAACTGATTTTTGACGCCATCTTTTGTC
This sequence comes from Trichonephila inaurata madagascariensis, assembly GCA_019973955.1. Lineage (NCBI taxonomy): Eukaryota > Metazoa > Arthropoda > Arachnida > Araneae > Nephilidae > Trichonephila > Trichonephila inaurata. Next base: position 46,250 of record BMAV01013513.1, on the reverse strand, counting down.
ATTGTTGTAACAATAACAGTGTTACAACAATGCAGACAAATCAAAGTTGCCGCACAAAACTGGTAATTAAAACTGGTTTTAATTAATATCTTTTTAGCTAATTGCAAAATAGGACCAAATTGTGATTCTAAACCATTCTCGAATCCACTTGAACTCACACAAAAAATTTCATCAAAATTAGTCCCGCCGTTTAGGAGGAGTTTAGTCACACACACGCACAGAAGATTTTTATATATAAAGATTATTTGAAAAGATATTAATTAAAAATGTAAAAAGCATTATTCGTCTGCATTTTTGTAACAATAAAGACCCAGTTTGGCTGAAAATTGATTTTCGACGCCATCTTACATCTTTTTTATAACAATAACGTTGTTACAACAATGTAGGTGAATGTTGAGTTGTAAATTTTGAATGTTTTTAATTAATATATTTTTAACTAATTGCGATATCGCACCGAATTGTGATTCTAAATATTCTCGAATTTACTTGAACCCACACAAAAAGTTTCATCGAAATCGGTCCAGCCGTTTAGGCACATACACACGTACAGAGAGAATATTTTTATATATAAAGATATTAATATTTATCTCTTAGTAGCAACATTAGAGGAATAACTGATTCATCTTCCGACTGATTAAATTTCAAAGTCACGTGAATCAGTAAAGGAGCATTAATTTTGGATGTGAATTTTTTTCGAGATTTTTAATTGTAACATTTTTTTTATATCGTTAACAATTCTTGCCTTGAGTTCTAAAAAAGATCAGTTTTATTAAATAAAATTATAACTTTGAATTTGGGGAAGATTTTTCCTCTATGTATATGATAAAGTTGAAAATAAAAAAAATCAAGGTGGTAACAGCATCTGCAGAATAAAGATAGAGTGACATATTTTATTATTAACTAAGTAAATTCTTTTGTATTCGAATTAGTAATAATTCCTTTTTTCAGAATAATTATTTATTCCTTTGAAATCCTTTTTCTACAGATTTTGTTACTAACTACATTTGAAAATTATTTATCAAAACATTTGGGTTGAAGTTCAAAGGTAGAATTTAAAATTTCTGCCTGCTTCACAAAATTGTACTTATTTTGCAGTGAGCATGGATGAAATACTTTTGATACACTATTTTTTTTAAACCGTTTACAATTTTATTAATTGTTTCATGACGTACATTTTTAATACAAATACAAACGTTTAAAAATCTGAAAATTTATGAGTCGAAGCTAAATCGAAAATTGAAGAAAAAAACGGTATATATTTTCTGTATTTTATATAATAATTATTAATATTATTTTTAAAAAAATCTGTTTTTAAATTTTGATGTATTTCCGGGAAGGGTAAAAACCGGGAAATCAGAAACATTAATTACTACGTTAGGGTGAAGAAAAAGAATACGTCAAATTTTTTTGTTAAAACAAAAACCAGAGAATTTTTAAATTTTTCCTTTTTAAACCATTTTGTTCGGCAAAAATTAGCAAATTTTTTTTCCTTCAAAATTTTTTGGGGCGGGTTTTTTTTAATACAGTTACAAATTCATGTTTCTGCTATAAAAAGGTTATTGTTTTCCTAACCTCTTTTAAATTCAAAAAAAAATTTTATCTTTTTTAAAAAAAAAACTCTTTTAATTTCATTGCAACATTAAATATTTGACGGGCTTCCGAAATTTTTACTGAAGTTAAAAACTCTTGTAATTTCCATTAAAACTTATTAAAAAAATTGGGTTTCATTTAATTTTTAATTAGTCGTTTAAATGCCGGGTTTAATTTCGAATTAATTTTAACCGCATTTTTAAGAACTAAAATTAATTTTTATCCCAAATCCGTAGCTTTTCTTCTAGGGGTACCCCTCTTGAAATATTATTATGGGTACTAACCAAAAACAGAAACTTAGAATACGGGAGAGTTTTTTTCTCTTGGGATGGAAAGGGAATTCCCAGTCGAATCTTCCCACATTGGTAATCTCTGATGAATAAGAACTCAACTTTCTGACCTGTGGCGCTTTACCGCAAGAAAAAAAATTTTAAAATTACATAAAAATTAATTAAAAAAATTTCCACAACTAGATTTCTCTTTAGCAAATAAAAAATTTTTAATAAATTTAAAAAATCATTTTTGCTTAAAATAAAACAAAAAATCTTTCGTATCCATCCCCGGGTAATAGTGTAGCGGGTATCTAAATAAAAAACCAGTACTTAGACATCACGCGGAGACGATCGTCTTGGCGTGATCGATTAAAGTACTGGCATTCGGAAAGGAAGGTGCCCTGTTCGAATCTAACTACATATGTATTATAAGTGTGTTATAAATAAATTCACATAAATGAATAACTATTATAACTGAAAGGACTACTGAGTTAAAAGAAAACTAGTTAATTCTGATTTCAATGAAATTATTTTGTATATACATATCTATAGTTAAGAAAAATCGAAAAATATTATTGACACGAAATTTTTTTTCATAACAGAGCTTCCATTTCCGGAACGAGATATTGCACAACCTTCATTAATGTTCCCAGAATTAAAAAAAAATTCATTCATTTGTCTTGTTTATTGTAACTTTTGATTCCGTTTTTCTGAATCATCATCTTGAATCAATATAACAGATGTGGTTCAGATTTCTTTTCTCTTTTTTCATACATCAAGAGAAATTTAGTAATACTGATTGGTAATTATATTCTTATAAATAATTGTGTTATTGCTGATTGCAGTATCGAAAAGGCATTTTATAAAAATTCTTTCGGAATACTTAAAGTTTGTGAATTAGGTCAGTAATAAGTGAGCTATTTTCAATGTTTTCTTCTTCTTTGATATAGAGAGAGTAATATTTTAATATATAAATATATTTCCAAATGAGATTACATATGATTAAATTTAAATGTTATGAAAAATATTTCGAAATGACATTTTTGAGGAAGCTAAAAGAATTTTATTTGATTGAGAAATATAATGTATTTTTTATTTTAAATATTGTAGTCTATTTCTTGATTATTTTTTATTAGAGTTAATTTTAGTGATTATAAAGATTATTAATTTCTAGATTATATTAATAAGATTAATAGAAAGTATTTTTTCTGTGGGAGTTGTACAAGTAGAACATTTTTTTTAGATTAAAAATTATGTGAATTCATTCTATATTTTGTGCGTGCTATGTACAGATGTATACGTGGGTTTGTTGAAAATATAAGTTAAAATGATTTCCTAATTTTAATACTGAAAAATATATTTTATTAGGATATTTTACTCTCTATATAGTTATCAATTCTAAACATATTAAACATAAATAAATACAGTGTTCAAACGAAAGTAAAATAAGGGCTTTTTATTCTTTGTTTTAAAGTTACCATAAGATTTTAGAAAATCTAACATTGATTTTTAACTAAAATTGGTCAATTTTTGATGAATTCAAATTCTTTGTATGAAAGCAAAACACTATCTCAATTATCTTCATATATACTTCCCTTACTTAAGTATATTTTTTTGAAAATATTAGAATGTTTGAGGGAGGACTTAAAAAACTATCTGGTACGCAATACAAAAGAAAGCAAATCGAAAAACAAGCTGGAAGTTTACTAAATACAAAAGATTATGATCTACCATCTGCTATGGAACTCTTAAGAAATTGTAGATTTTTTTTTTAATGATCTTCGATCAGATGAGGCTTTCACTGAAATGCTCTGTGATGCAAAAGAACTGGCCAACCAGATTGATATCCCTCCTAATTTTGAGGGCACGCAGCCACATCACAGAGTTTGCCGCAAAAATGTTAATTTTGATTACGAAGCACGAGATGATCAGGTGGAAGATCTTAAATTAAAATTCAAGATAAAGGTTTATTTTTTTACAATTGACCAAGCAATTAATGCCTTGGAATGCAGATTTAATTTAATGAGTAGCCTATGTAATTTTTTTCAATTTTTATATATTATATATGATTTAAAGGATACCCCTAAACATTCAATAATTTAAAACTGTAAAAATTTAGAAATGTTGACAGTAATGATGAATCAGTAGATAAAAATGCACTTGATCTAGCAGATGAAATAATGTTAGTATCAGCATTAGTAGGCAAAAAAGAAAGCCCAATATAAGTTTAAAATTTATTTCAGTTTTAGAATTTGTGCCAAATCTTGCCATCGCATTAAGAATTTTACTTTCTTTGCCAATAAGAGGAGAGAGGAGTTTCTCAATTAAAAATTTCTTACAGTTTACAATTCTTCAAGATAGATTAAATGGTTTATCTACATTGGCTATCGAACTGAAAATAGCTGAACAAATTGACTTAAAAGAATTAATCAAAAACTTTTCAGAGTTAAAAGTAAGAAAAAACATTTATAATTTTTTGTTTATTTTGTTATTTGTTTTAATTTTTAATAAATATTTATACGTATACTGCTGCTATGCGCAAGAACTATTCAAGTTTTATAGGTGTGTATTTATGAACAATTTATACATTGGGTTGGAGGGAAAGTTCTGTCAGGATATTTTTAAAAAGGCAGGTGATTTATGTGTAAATAAAAACATCTGGCTAGTGAGTCATTCGGGTTTTTGTTTTAGATGCTGTATAATATAAAAAGAGTCCTTTTACCGTTATAAATTTTCTTGTAATATTTAAAAATGAAAACGTGTCAGTAGATAAAGTGCATTTACGACACTGCATTTTTATGACTAAAAAGGAAGCAAGCGATGGTTGCGTAAAATTTATGTGCTGTATTTGGAAAAGATATTGTAAATGTTGTACTTGTCAAAGATGATTTAGCAAATTTCGTCCGGGAACTGAGCCTCCAAGAAAATAACTGATCTGGATGACCATCCAAAAACGATAATGATGTTTTGCGATCCATGTGTTGGAAAATAATCCACATTTAACAAGTCAAGAGATTGCAGAAGAGTTTGGCATTCATCATACAACTGTTGGAGATCACATTAAATCTCTTGGGTTTGTGTTAAAGTGAAGTGATTGGGTTCTACATGAATTAACGGAAAAAATTTGTCTGATCATGTAAGAATGTGTTCATCACATCTGATTAGACACAATGTGGAGCCGTTTTTGACAAGCTGATTACTGGAGATGAAAAGTGGATTCTTTACGAGAATATTAAGAGAAAAAAATCTTACTGCAAACCAGGAACATCTGCAACAGTTGCAAAACCAAGTATCCATTAACGAAAAGTACTGTTTTGTTTGTGGTGGAACAGGAAAGGTCCAGTGTACTACGAGTTGCTGAAACAGGAAAAAACCATCAACGCAGATGCCTACTGCAATCAATTGGATAAAATGAATGCAGCTATCAAAGAAAAAAGGCCAGCATTAGCCTCCAGAAAAGGAATAGTGTTCCACCACGATAACACTCGACCACATACTGCAATGGTGACACAATAAAAACTGAATATGTTAGGATGGGAAGTCTTTGGTCATTCACTGTATTCACCTGACATTGCACCATCTGATTATTACCTGTTCAGATCTCTGCAAAATTATCTAAGGAAAAAAAAGTGTTTCTTTTGAAAGTGTTTCTAAGGCAGTTGCTGACTATTTTAACTCCAAGGACGAGATTTCTACAAAATAGGAATTTATATGTTACCTGAAAGATGGCAACAAGTTGTAACAAATAATGGAGCATATATAATTGATTAATATTAAACACATATTTTTATAAATGCATTCACAAATGTTTTCTTTAAAATACAACAGAACTTTCCCTCCAACCAGATATTTTTTATGCGTTGTGGAGAGGGGCAGCATTTTCATTTTGTCGGCAAAACTGCTGAGCGCCCGATTATAAGCAGCATATATAATCTTATAATATTATTTTACTAATTATATATAATACTCATATACCGATTATACTGTTATTAGAAACAATATGTATATAATTAAATAGTAATTATTAATAATTTGTCAAATAAAAATGGGTGATATATGAATAGGCCTTCCTAAATTTAGAAAAATCGATTTTATGGCACGGTCATAAAATGACTTCTCTTCATGAGAACAAATTCAGAAGGGTTACCAGATTTAGCGATTATCGCGTGAAAAACACTTGGCGTTAAGCGCTGTTCACAAATCAACCAAAAATGCATAAGAGAACTCGTAATACATAACTAAAAATAAACAACATAAGAATAGCTATAAATAAACAGAAATAATTATAAATAAATAACAATATTAATTATAAATAAATAACAAAATATGTAATAATATTTATAAATAAATGCTAAAAGAAACAATTACAAATAACAATATATATGATTTTACACATAGTAATAATTGCATTTTTTTCATTATGAATAAAATAATTACATAATGTATGTTAAAATTAATTTATAATATCAATTACAAAGTAGTGAAAGCTTGCAATATGAAACTTGCATTGCAAGTTCCTTCAACGAATTTCATTGAACAAAGAACATAAAAAACATTTTTAAAACGAAAATAAACGATTTATAGCGATAATTAAAAGCACAACACTTATTCTTTTAAGAAAAAAATATTCTAGTACTCACTCATTTTAGAAATATCCATATTCGGAAATAGCCCAGAATTAAACAGAAGACGCAAACAATAGAAAAATTACACTGAAAATGGTTAAATTTTTAAAGAAATCGTCTGAAATTAATATGGTTACAGCGGGAAAAAACGAATAAAAGTTATTTCTAATATACGTTATCCCCATGGCAACCACATCGACAGACGATAAAGATATTAAGGTAACCATATTGAAATATTATCGCCCATCTTGGCGAACATAAACAACTTGGCGCTATTACTCCAGATATCAAACTAGCACCAAAATTTCAATATAATTTTTAAAATAATAAACAACAAAATTTTATAAAACTATGTACGGTATATACATATTTTTTTAAATATGAAGAAAATCTTACAATAACGGCATTTTGATAAAAACTTACAAAGAGGAAACTCTAATTTTGTGTCGACTTGATTTATAAAAACTAGTACACTAATTTTAATTAAAAAAAAAAAGCATATATATAGTCAGCGGTCGACAAACTTTTTGACCTCAATGGACCAGTAAATTCATAATTTAAATCCTGCAGACCCCTAATAGGATTTTTTTAAGTGTGTTAAATACATTTATAAAAATTTGTGCTCTAAAAACACATAAAAGGTACCTAGTTAATAAAATGAAACTATTATTTGTAAAAATTGTGAAAGCTTTATTAATAAACCATAATAAAATAAACAAAACCTGTAAATCAAAACAATTAAAAATGGTTTAAGTATATCAAACTTTTTAGCATTATACATTCCTAGTGTCATGGATGTTCATGCTTACTTGAAATAAGATTATGGATTTTTGGATCCAATGCTGTTACTGTAAGACGGAGAGCTGCATTTATTTCAAGCTGAGATCGGTACCATGTTTTGATGGTTGTGACAGATGAAAAGGCCTTTTCTCATAAATGAGTTGTGGAGTATTGAATCAGAATTTTCATCACCCATTCACTAAGAAAAGGGTTTTCACTTTTTATGGAAAACCAAAACTGAGATCTTGATAAGGATGAATGAAATTTAAATTTGAGAGTTTCACCCAACATCAGGTCGATGAAGCTTTCTTTTAGATGTATGCTTAAATCATTATCATAAATTTTCATTGAAAATGAAACTATTATCCACATATTACCATGTCTGTGATCTTCCTTCTTTGGTTAATAACGAGCAAATAATTTCCTGTAGGTGATTCTAAGTACTTTTTAACTAGGGTTACTACTTGCAGGTTAACATTTTCTTTCATATATTCATCAAAATTGAAAACATTTGCAAATCGTCTTCAACCAACCACCTTTGCCACAGTAATATTTTCTTTTGAAATGCACCCATTTTACTTCATAGATTAAGCACTTCCTTAAGTTGTCTTTGCAAGGATATGTTTAGTTCATTTAACAGGAAAAAAAACATCTGCCAGTTATGCAAGTCATTCATTGTTGGACAAGAATTTTTGCAATTTCAGATTATTTTGTTAATGGAAAAATAATTCGACTTCTTTTCTGAGGACTAGAGAAATTTTATCACAGACCACCACTTAGTTGACCCTGTAGTCATATACAGGAAAGTAATGACTTTACAATAAAGATGTTTAAAAAACACAGTGAAATAACTAAGCTTATAGATTCGAAGGGTATACTGAATTGTTTAAATTCATTTATAATGAATTGGCTTATATTTTCTCCAACAGAACTCTCATGAAATCTGAAATTTTAATCAGATCACTTTCAATTAAACATTTTACAGGATCAAATTTTGTGATTACAATAGAAACTGCTCATCTTCTAACTTTCTTTCATAACTCTGATGACATAAATACATATTTTTTTTTAATAACATAATCAACAACTTGGCACGTAGCACTCTTAACTCAAATTAGTACCACATTTTTAATGCATATATAATTGTTAAATAATCATTATGGAACCACCAAAATATTTATTTTTAAATTATAAGTTTTAGATGTGTTTCATTTCAAACTAATTATATATATAATTAGATTAGATACGGATTTGAATTAATAACTTAAAATATAAAACAAATAGCAAGAGAGAAACAGATACATTGGGTTTTCACACTGAAAATTATAATTTTTTCCAGGCTAATTATCTGTGAAATATCTGTTTAATTTAACAAAATTAAACATAAACCAGGGGAAAAAAATAGCTTACCTAACTGAACAAGTCAAATGATTTCCTTGCTCTCTTATATATGGAGTAAAATAATTAGAAACATTACACGCACCACTATAATTTATTTTACAAGGGAGCAAATGACAGTTCGCATTTTCTTGTATTTTATCAACAGGGATGTTTAAAGAGATAGTAGTCATTTCAAAATAAAATATAGCATAAAAAGAAAGACAAGAAACTAATCACCCGCGCATTCAGCAATAAACGAATACGGATCAAAATCAACCTCAATGCGCATGCGTCAGTTGGAAAAAGGCATAGTATTTTCACGTTTTCTCTCTTTTAAAAAGAAAATTTATTCAACAAAATATGATTCAGTAACAAAATATCAGATTATCGGAACTACTATCCATGTTGAGCTGAAATTTCCAAAAGAATTATTAAAAAGACTTAATTAACTTCTACACTTGGCCAAAAAATAATATAATATAAAATTATTCTTAACAAATATTTTATGGAAACTTTCCAAGAAATTGCATAAGAGATATTTTAAGTTTCAAGGCTCTTTTTCAAAATTAATAATTTTTAATTTTCTTGTAAATTTAATAATTTTTAATTTTCTTGTAAATTTAATAATTTATATTTGTTTGGATTATCACAACTAATATCAGATTTCCATTTATCAATCATTATAAATAGATTAAGAGTGATATATGTAGAAATGCTAAACATAATATCAAATCATGTGTAGTGAAATGGATGGCATAAATAGTCATTTGGCATGTGATAGAAGTATCATAATAAGATTCAAGGGGATTATCTCTATGGGCACACTAGCTCTTTCTCTGTCTCTCGGCGATCGAGTCCTCACTAATCTTTGGATTTAATCTTCACCAATCAGCACCGTTCATTTCGGCTCAATTTAGCTTGGGAGTTTGCGTTTGGACGAGTCTATTCTGGAACGCAGGAAAAATGGGCTTCTGGCAGCCATGTTTTGATGGATTTCTCCCCGCCGTGTTTGAGACTAGCGTCTCAAATACAACATGGCTGGCAATGGAAATTTGCGTTTGGACGAGTCTATTCTGGAACGCAGGAGAAATTGGCTTCTGGCAGCCATGTTTTGATGGGTTTCTCCCAGCCGTGTTTGAGACCATACTGTATTGTGTAATATGAATGAAAGCCGGTTGTGGTTTGAATAAGCTTTGTTTATAAAGTGAAAATAACTTGAAGTGTATCCAGAAGAAATGTCGTGTTATAAGTTGAAAAGCTATATTGTATGTTTATTTTATTTTTGTAGAAATTATTTATATTTGCAAAACTTTCAATAGTTTTGAAAAGAATTCGTTTCTGCTTAACAAAAATTTTTACTTTTACTTTGAAGAAGTAGGGAAAACAATAGTGTTCTCATCGGCATGTGGTATTCTGTTAAAAAATTCCTAACAATGAATGTTTTTATCTGAAAAATACCCTTCATAGTCACTGGTTGTACGATTATTTTTAAGTATCTGATATTTTTAAAGAATTTTACTTTTCTACAAATTGAATGAAAATTGTCTAAGTGTAGTATAGGGCTTACTCTTATGCAGTCTTTTTGGCGACTACAAAAGTGGTCGCTACAAGTACTTTTTGAATTATTTATTTTAGAATGAATTCGATATCTCACCATAAGCAACATGAAGATAAAAATCGCCAAATCCGAAGTGCCCCCTATACTACATTTGAAACTGAGACAAAATACTTTCTACCAATTTTGTCCTATGATTCAGAAATGTTTGAACTTTTTAAAAAAAGTCAAAGAAAAGAATTTTACTGCTTGGGAACAAAATTTCATTTCCATCGAACCTGATAACGACATGCAAATAAAATGACAATTTTACCGAGCACTAATTACAATGTTTAAAAAGAAAGTTATCAGCGTTATTAACTTCGTTTTTCGGCAAATGGTAATTCCTATTTAGTTTTAAACAATTTCTAGGAAGTTTACAAGTAAATCTTGTGATTTTAAAGCTTTTAATTTTAACCCTAATTACTTTAAAACCTTTCTGTTCTGTTATAGAAACTTCTGAGAAAAACACCATAACAAGTATTCATTTATTGGGGATGAATTTACACACATCTTTTTTTTCTCCATATTTTGTATGATAATGAAAAAATATCATTTCAAAAATGCATGAAATGATTAAAAATTTTCTTTCAAAATCAATAGAACTAATACTATTTCAAACCACATAAACATAAAATTTAATTTAACAATCCTAAAAGTCAATTATTTAGAAAATTTTGAAACATTTAAGCTTCTTTAAAAATTAATATAAACCTTGTTGCATCAAGAAATATCAAATTTTATTCCTTTCCTCTCAATTTCTAACATATTCACATTACTACTATCGCATTAATTCTCGGATTTTTCATCTCCGACTCAATGTTATAGGATTCTTCCTGTCCAAACCCCCTATTCCCTAAAGATTTTCCTGTCCCCAACGCTTAGTACTAAAATACTTCTGCTAGAAACCGATTTCTCCTGCATTCGAGAATAGACTCGTCCACACGCATTTGCAGTAAAAACTCCCATTGTCAGCTGTGTCGTATTTGAGACGCTAGTGACAAAATCTCTCTCTCGTCACGAGCAGCATAACATACAGCTTTAAGTTGTCACTGAAATTACTATAATCACATTTCTGCGGAGTTAGCAAAAAGTGAAGCCGCATAAAGCGAGGTATATTCTTGTTGCACTTTAATTATTCCATTGCTAAGTAATATTTTTTGTTCGTGAGAATTAGAATAGAAGGTAAGCCTATCGATTACGAAAGTGAGAAAAGGTCGTAATGAATGCAAAGTTTCTTCCATGTTTATCGCAGTCTGAGTTTTTTCCTTGAATTATTAGTGTATATGAAATGTCTAATTAAATCTAGGTTTTATGGAGTAATTCATTCAAACATATTTAGATGCATTCTCTTAAAGTTCACATCGCGATAGCCCAAACATCTTACTATACTAATAATTCTTTCGATATTGCTCCTCATTAATCCCGTGAGAAACTTAAACGATGAATGGTCAAGTAATCGGAAAGAAATATAAGAAAATGTTAAATTTCGGCACTTTTTCTGTTAGTAGGATACCATACAAAAACTGCTAAGCTTTTAGTGTATTAAATGCTATATATAAAACCCCACCAGGAGTAAATATTTTGTATCTACTTATCAGAAAAGTAACTTTTTTTTTTCAAATATTAAAATAGCTTATTTTCTTTTTAATAATGTACTCAAATGTGCTAATTTTAATGCTAAAAAGAATAAGGAAACATTTTTGAAGTTAACAATGATTGTGGTGTGTTAAATTTAAAACTTTTTTCTTTCAATATCTACAAAGTACTATTATGCAAACTTGCTACAAAAATAATACAAGAAATTCTATAAAAATCTATATTTTAAATATATCTGATGTTTTTTATATAATTTTTACCTTTTATTTTTAAAATTTTCGTTGTAAAGCTTGCATTTAGTAATTGGTTTAATTTTCAAAAGAGGAAATGATTTATCCTTAAGTCTATATTATAGCCTTTTCCTCTCACCCTCATGGTATCTATCCTTGGAGTATATATTTGGGTCCTATTTAGGTGCTCTTAGGAGATAAAAATTATATGGTGCCAAAAATGTTTTAGTCCATTTTATTCTGGTCACCTTATTGATTGTATTATCGTGCAAGATTAAAATACCTTTTTTTCTTATTTATGGAGGAGAGCACTATGTTTATTTTTACATTAAAGGGAAATACAGTGAAAATTGTACCTTGAGAATCGGTTTTTCTTCAAATAAAATTTGTTTTTGAATTATGGTGCGATTCACGTGGCGAAAATCATTCTTTTATACTATACAGTTTTACCTTGCAAAGGCTTTAATTGCAAAATCAGCAAACAAGATATTTTTCATTAAAAAGATCATTGACTTTTTTTGTCTTCATTTTGGAGAAAAAAGATTCACCTTTTTCGCATTATTGCAGGAACTAACTACTAAAATTAATAATGTTCCAAGCTATAATAGATTTAAAAATTTAATATATCTATTTTTGCAAGATTCATTCACTGTTAGGTTTGATGATTTTTAAAATAAAAAGAGTGCTCTCTCTGATCTCTTCACAAATCCTGTTTTCAATTTCTCTGTAATACATTAATTATTACCTGACTGAAAATCCAAACCAAAATTATTGACCTACAGCACCTTACTACACTGAAAAGCAAATATAAGAAATTTATTTAACTGTAAGTGATCAGAATTATACTGAATTTTGGAAATTTTGTATCAACAAACAATTTTTTTTTTTTTAATTAATATGATTTGGCTGTAAGATATTGTAGGTTTGATTCAACATGTTTGTGAACTAATGTTTTCTATTATAAACATAATAAAATCAAAATGTAACTCAAAATTAACTGATTCACTTCAAAGACAACCTAATTTTGTTAATATTTTCAAGAGAACTAATCCCAATTTAGATGACTTTATAAAAAAGCAACTACAAATTCCAAAGCCGCACTAAGCAAGTAGTGACTGTTTAATAATTATTTAAAATTAACAGTTTAGAGTTACTGTTTTTTTATATCTAACCTAAGTGATTCTGAACATGTAAAAAATTTATTGACCATAAAACCTAAGTTTTTATTTTCTTGTATTTAATATAATATTTTTAAATTTTCACTGCTTGGAATTGTATAAAAAATGTGCTATTTGGGTAAAAATTTCATAATAGGTCTATAAGTCACATTTTTTCATATTTTTTATTTCTTCGAAAAGTTGGAAGTGGCACACGTAACTCTTTTTTTCATCAGATAGTGACACTTCAAATAGGTTGGCCACCCCTGATGCAGATCTTTAGCATTTAGGCTTTATTCTAGATAGTGAATTATAATTTTCCTAGGAAAAATAGTTAATATTTTGACACTAAACTTTAATTATTGAATAGTATTTATTACATATTTTAAACTGTTTAATTTGTATTAATTGAATAAAATATTAAACTTGTTTTTATATTTTTATGTATTCTAAAAATAAAAGTAATTAATCTGTAATTTTTTCAATCACGCATATTAGCCCATCAACCATTTTACTAAATCAAAAAACCCATCACTAACTGCTGTGATTGCAAAAAGATAAAACATTTCCTTACCTGCCTGAACTGAATAACCTTATTTACAAGCTATATTTATTTGTCTTCTAGTATTTTGATTAAGGTTTTCTTAAACCTAACTTTTAAGAAATGAGGCAAAATATTTCCAAAATTACAAGATCATTCATTTAAAGAAATCATGTATTAATGGGCACAATATCAAAAAGCAAGCTGCTACCTGAATGATGTAATTTTTCAATATTTTGTTTATTTAAAATGTAATTTTTTGTTTTGTTTATAATTTAAATAATGGAGTATATTTTGAATTTTGTTATTTATGCAAATAAACTTCAGTGTAAATTCTTCACAACTTCCACCAATTCATTGGTTGATCAGCTAATATGTGTTTGTACCTGTTATATTTCCAAATTCTTTAATTCTATTGGTCAATTAGATGATTACATCCATTCTATTTTTATGTTATTCCAATAATTTAGTCCATTTTTCACTCATTTTGATTTATTTCCTAAGATGATACAGAAGACATGTATACTGATCAAAAAAATTACATAGCTAATTCTACAAGCTAAAAATGTTTAAACTCTCAGATGACTTGCAGCACCATCTATTCATTTTACATTTAATTTATAACATAATACCCCTTCAAGTATTTTGTAAGATTTGAATTTTCTTTTTCAAAGATTAGCATCGAAGTGTATATAAAGTTTTTTTTTTGGGGAGGTATATACATTTAAGTATATGAAATTGTGAGGGCTTTTAAAGAGAATAAAAATGGGGCTTTAAAATCAAGACTGGATTTTAGATTTAAAAAAAAACATCAATAAATAATTATTTTCTATATGAGTGATTTCTTATATTAATTGTGCACTAAAATAAGTACCCCTTATTGGAAATAAGAAGCTACTGCACTGTAGTCCAGTGGTGATCAGTTCACCCTCCCCACCTCATTCTTCCTCAAAAATTCTTTCATATAAAATTGTTGAACATTGAAATATTGCTGATGCATCATTTTAAGTTTTCTTAAAATGTCAATAATGTATTATTTTATGCTTTCTTATTTTCAAAAGTTGTCCACTATGAAAAAGTAATGGTTAATTCTAATGCTGCTAACTCTTGAAAAATGAAACAAATAAACCAATTTAAAATCTTAAACCACCCATGACTAAGCATGCATAAAATACATCAGGCTACTTAAATTAAAAAAGCAATTACATTAGCATTGACTAAAGTCAAGCAATTATCCAAAATAAAATAAGCTAAGCTTTGATTAAATTATCAAAAATAGTTTTAAGGCCATGTTGTCAAAATTAAATTTTTAAAACAATACTGATTTTATAATTTCTTTTAGGGAAAATTGTAAATCTGCTACAAGAAAGAAAAAAATGAGTACACTGAACGATAAATTGATAAACTGCATTTAAATATGTAATTATCTCCAAAAAATATGAAAAATGAATTAAAAATTCAAAGTTAAATGTGACATATTGCCAGAGATGAAAAATTGTTTTAAAACTTAATTTTTTAAAAAATCTAAAGTACTTTTCTGAAAAGTAGTTTCGAAGTGGACACCATTATCATCCGTAGTTTGTACCAAATTTAATGTGTTTGGGTCTTTCTCTTTCTGTGTCGACCTACAACACATGCAAATTTTCCTGTTATTAGTGTTAGTTTATTAGTAAAACATTGCATATAAAAATTAAACACTTTTTTATGCTAGAATTTATGTATAATATATTTAATGTACCTGTTGTATTCAAAATAAAACAGCTGGAGCTGTTTTACTGTGATATATTTAATCAATTTTTGCTTAAATTCTGAAAGACCATAAGTTTTTTTCAAACAGTTATAATATATTTTATAATAATTTTCTTTGGTTATTGTAGTTTCATACTCTTAGATGATTAAAAGACAATTGGGTTTTTAAAAAGGTACAAAAGCTGTACAAAGACTATTTTTTTCTTGTTTAAAGGGCAGTTATATTTAAAAAGAATTTATTTATTGAATATTTATTTATTTATCTTATCTATTTACAAGCCATGTAAAATATTTTAAATAATTACATGAAAACTTAAAAATTCATTCTATAAGACATATCTAGAATAATACTGATATTTGTATTTCTGCTAACTATATTATAATATTAATAAAATTCAAGGTGTCTGGTGAAATATCTTGATTTTTTACAGTGGAAAATTTAACCTAAACCTTCAATTTAAAAATACTGAGAATTTTCCTGAGACACATTTTTTTGTTTTAAAATGGTGTACTTGTGGAAAAGATCTCAATCTATACTCTGTTTCACCTCAAGTTGGCAGCGTTGGGAAAGGTAGGGAATGTAACAATCCGCTTGAAAAAGTAGTTCCAACTAGTTTTGGAATTTAAATCAAAGCAAATGCACAGAAAATTGTTAAAAAGTATCATGTATTATAGAAATTGTGGGTTTAAAGATATATTTTAAGTTAATCACATCTTATAAAAGCATTTCTTCATTAATACCTGTGAACGAATACAGTTGAAAACAACAACTTGACTTTTGGCTGACAACAACAACATTTGACTGAAAAAACCGGTTTTCAAGATTACATTCTTCCAAAATATTCGCGCCAAATCAACACCATTTGCTTTGCGACTTGATAGTTAATTAATATTTTTAAACATAATGAAATGCAAACCCTTAAATATCTCGATTAAATAAAAGGCTTATACTATTATCAAAAAACCTCATATAATTTTAAAACAAATTTTTCAAGAGCATTTTTTTTCTGCTCGCCAAATATGGAGAATTTGATTTGTTATAGTCACACTCTTCTCCTAGAGTAACCCCGTGGGCTGTAAATTGGTCATCATACCTTTCCCAGCGCTGCCAACTTAAGGTGAAACGGAGTATAAATGTCTGGAGTTTGAAATATGACAAAAAGTATCTAGCTTCAGATATGCTTTTGTAGTGTAAATATGTGTCAATTATGAGTGGATACTTCTAATCCACTTAATATACTTATATACCTCAGTACAATATTGAAATAGGTATATAAAGTGAGATTTTAAGTGAGTCAATTAAAATTTAATAAGTGATAATTATTTCAGTAGACTTGTATGTTAGCTTTGTTGTTCATAGTAATCTGATTTTTATTTTACACATTCACATATATGCACTTCATTAAGTACTAGTTATCAAAAAACCTTCATAATTTTAATGTCTAAATACAGATGCACTATGGAAATTTCTAAAATTTATTCATATTAAAAATTAATGATCTTTTAAAATATAATTTTAATTTTGACTCCTGTAACATTACTTTAATCCTTCATTTGATCTAAAGCTTATTTTCATTTTTAGACTGCATTGAAAGAAAATTGGAAGGGTCTTTGTGGGTAGTTTTTAAAGACAGTAAATAATGTAAAAGAGGATTCTAATTTGATCTGAATTTTTAGTATAGGTATTTTTGATGTATTAGGATAGTTACTTTTAACATTTTTAATATGCTAAAGGTGTATATGTAGAAGGTAAAAGATATATATGTAGGTGGATATTTTACTTTCCTCATTTTAAAAAGAAATCTTCAGAGCAATTTCTTTTAAAAATTCTTCACTTAACTATGTTTGACAGTCATGTGTGTGATTGTATTACTGAAAAGATATATTATGTACAATATATTTTTAACTATAATAAGTATTATATATATTTTTATATCTCTTGTATTTCATAAATATTTGGTTTATTTTAATGATGAAATAATTAGAATGCAGTTTTTATACCCTAAAATAAGTATAACTTAAATATACATTTAAAAATTAAAATTATGATCAGATAATTTTCTCAAGTAATTAACCTGGGAAGACCACATGTGTGGTGTTTGCAAAAATTAATATTCCTGCCTCTCCATATCAGCAAAAATGTTTAGACCTCCTCAGTATGGCTTATCAGGTGAATTTTTCACGTACTGCATGAAGTCCCTGCATTCCGAAAATTTTTCTGTTTTGTAGAGCTATTAGGTATTTGTTGGTATTCATGCCTGCTCTTGTGTTAATGTAACCATGGCTTTTTCAATTGTTCTGGCTAGATTTTTCCTTTTTTGAGGAATAAGTATGAAGTACAAGGTCATGAAATCGTTTTTGATATCAGTAAGAGGAAGAATACAACTCTTAAAAAGATACTTGTGACCAAACTAGCTTTTTCGTGGTAAAAGACAAAGTAAACAAAAGGTAGATAGAACCCTTTTGAGTTTCAGATGCAAAGCATATTATAGTTTTATTTTAAAAAATTGCTTGGTGATACAGGCATGTCCAAACATGTAACTTCACCAATTGTTGCTGGAAACTTAATTATTCAATGATTGCAATAATTTTGGAAAGCTGTAATTTTTGGAAGGAAATTTCAAAAGGGAAATAGAATACACTAGAAGAAGAGTTTTCTGCTTTCCTAGGATTATTGTATATGGCTAGATCTCTAAAAAGTTAAAAGACGGAAAAGGATCCTGAAGGACCTCACATCCCTCTGTAAAACCCAAAAAAACCAAGATGTCAGCAGGGGAGACCACATCAGAATAACACCAATGACACTCTGGGAATTAGCACAATTCTTCCCCCTTAAATACGAGAAATTTATGGATGACAGAAGTCACATGGTTGAATATTTTTTGTTAACTAAGAATAATAAACGTCTCTTGTATATCATTTAGGGGAATTTGTAAACATTGATTAAAAAGGTAGACCTTGCGAGGCGATGTTCATTTGTGGTATATATTCCAAAGAAATCTACTAAATATTAGCATCAAGATATATGCTTTGATCGATTCTAGAACTTTATATATTTTCAGTGTGTTTATGGATGTATATACAAATCAGCAGCCTGATAGGCCTTTCGTGTGAGATAGCAAGAAACAGGCTGCCTCATTCAATTCTAGGAGAAATGTTACCATAGACTCTGAATAATATTGGCTAGCGTGTTACAGAAATAAATTCCATTGTTGCAAGAATATGTATCGAATAGCAAGAATCGCATCGCATAAAAACAACATATCTCTTCGGATTGTTGTTAATGTTAAGGATGTTATTCTTCCATATACATGAGGTAAAATAAATTTTTCTATTTTCTTTCAACCATCCTGGATGATAAACATATTGACAAAAGCACGGGCAACTTTAAAAAAAATTGAACGATTTTCTACAAAGGGAGCAATAAATGTCTATGAAATGGAGAGATCGTTATTCTGTAGTCAGAATTTGAAATCTGTGACTTATGGTCCCTTCCCCTCACCTTTAAATTTTGCCAGCATAAATTCGCTAATATTATTACTCTGAATAATATTCGCTATATTGTGAATAATATTGCTTCTGAATATTATTGCTGAATTCCACCAGAAAAGTTCAGAGATATGAGAAAACCTTTTCATTTTTAGAACATCATTTGAAATTGAAACATAAGAATATTCCTTGATTAGCCACAAGCTAACACACACTGCAGATTCCATGTGTGCTCAAGAAAAAAGGACAGAAAATCTAGAACTATATGCTAAGTGCAAAGAAAAAAAAGTTGCCTAGAACGCTGTTTAAATAGAGGCATTTTGCAGAATCAAATACCTCTGACTTTTAAAGTAGTTTACTCAGTAATGTAAATTCTAATCACATTAAATATTCCCTATATAGAATCAATTATTTCGTTTGCAATCTTCTGAAAAGAAAGTATTTTTAATTTATTTATTGTTAAACTTTAGTTTGTTACTTATTATTTAACTTATCACTTTATATATAACAAAGGCTATAATTATAATTAATTGCATGATTTTTAAAACAGTAATTCATTTTTTGTAATTTACTATTTAATATGCTTGAGGTGTTCAATACACCTTGTGCATTTTTTTTTGTATCGTGTCCTAAATTCATTGTGCGTGTCTTCTCAGGTTAATGCCTTGATTTATTTGTGTTTTAGAACTGATGTGCTTAATTTTTGCTTTTAAATTACTTTTTAGGTATTTTTGGATATACATTATCTTTATTGCCCAGAAAAATTAGTCTTGAAATAATGAATACCCAAAAGCTTACAGATGCGTTTAGACTCGCTTTTACCAAATTTGAGGACAGAAGTTACCATTTTGGTGAAGACATCCTGAAAAAAGAAGAAAAAACCTTCGTTTTCAGTGCATCTTGGTCGGCCGTTTTTAAAAAGTTTGTTTAAAAAATACCTTTCAGATGAAGAGTACAGAAATGAAATTTTCTTAGAAGCAGAGAGTGTTAACATGTCATTATTTCAAGTGAATGAAAATTTCGAGTATGTCATGAATAAAGCCATCATACGAGCCATAATAAAAATTATTTTGATACCAAATATCTTGTGGTAGAAGACAATTTGTTCATGCTTGCATTAGAAAGTGCTTTGAACGAATTGCATGAGGAAGCAAAAATAGAAGTGGACAATTTCCTAAAGGAAGAAATGGTAAAATTTGGGTTCGCAAAAAAACAGATGGAAATGTTGCCTAAAGAAAGTCAAAATCTAATGCAAAAAAAGTAATGGCTGAACTGACTGTTGAGCTCGAATAAGATTCGGAGTCTCAGAATATGCCAAATACAGGCAGTCAATCTGCCTCAATTCCAAAATTTCTAAATTTTCTCTTTCATTGAAGCAAATTTTCAGTGAAAAAATTCTATGTATTACGAAGTTATTTTATAGCACATATGATACATTTAAATCATATTCAAAATTTCGTATGTGAAATTAGCACAGAACTGGTGTTAAGCATGCATTTTCTTTGTATGAAATTGCTTTAATAGGTATAATTGTATTCGGACCCTGTCTTTGTAGAGACAGAATGAAAACCGCGCTACCCTCATTTTCAATGTTCATTTACATAATTGCGTGTAATATAGCTTTTATGTACGCGTTTCTCACATTTGAATGTAACTCGCTCCATTTGGACATTTAAGCATTTCAAAAAGTGTCTTCAGCTGTCATAAGTAAAGAGTTGCCGTATCTGCCATCAACTCTGGATTCAAGTAGAATATGCACTTTTGAATGTTGTGAAAAGTTGTACATAAAGGTTGTAAATAGTGCTAATAAAGAGGATGCTGTAAAAGACAGCTGTTTTCATTTTGAATCTGTATCATTTTTCCAAGAATTTTATAACATTTGATGTCCATTGAGAACCACTAAATTAGCCAAAACACCAACCCATGAATTAACTAACAAATATAATTTAGTAATTTTTAAAAATTTATTTTCAGAAATAATCTTTTTTAAATTCAAAGGTCTATTAATAGAAATAATGTGTGAGAATAAATTTAACTTAATCTGCCGATTCTAGTATTATTTGTTCTATATTATCTGAACTTGTAATACAGTGAAAATCTGAGTGTACTGAAATATTTTTTTGTGTTAAGATATTACAAAAAGAAAGAAAAAAACCATTGTCATCAAAACATTTTTTTACATAGATATGTATATTTGCATGTATTTAATAAAAATCAATGAAACAAGTAGGGACATTCACAAGAACTTGATGAAATGTAATAACTTTTTTGAAAAGCAAAACATTGATTGAGTTTTTGGATAATAATCTGTTATTTTTATTTGCATTGTCTTTTTTTTTAGCATCAAGTTCTCAACAAATTATTCGATGTCATCTATTTTTTTTTAAATTCATTTTACCATTGGAATATACCATCTAAATAATACTTTTTATGGTGTTCCTCATTTCGTACGACATAGGAACTAAAGCTGCATTATTCCTTTCAATTTTGTCGCAGGAATCTGCAAAAATATTTTTTTGTTTTGAACAAACTCCAAAATGATGCCATAATCCTACTATAATTGATGCTCTGCACTCATTATCACAATTTAATGCAACAAATTCTTTCGATGATACAGTTGGACAGTCCAATAATACAGAAACTTTCTAAAACATTTCAATAAGTGTCTGGTGTTTTTCGTATTTTGTTCATTCCAATAAGGGAAATTTTTCGTTTTAAGAGGGGAGGAGGAAATGCATGAAAATACATAGTAGTTTGTCGGGACCATTGTATTATTTCGTGTTAACCGACATTCCATTGTATTTGCAATTTCGTATATTGCATTGTTTACATTATTAAAAAAATAATTCTTTCCTTTTAACCTATTGATTATAATAACACAAATGAACACATACGACTGAACAGACAGTTATATATATTATCATTTAATCCGCAAAGCTGAACAATTCTCACACATAAAGGGCGTTACACTCGACTCCACTGGAGTGGGGTTCCAAACTACTTATTGGAAGATCAGAGTCGATGGTCTTTAAGTTGCCACAATAAAGACATCGTTGCAGTGTAAGAACTATATATATATAGATAGATTAAATATTAAAACAAAATCTAACTGCACACACACAAAGTATTCTCGCCCATTGAAATAAAATACACAATCTTAAGTTGATATATATATACACTGGTGTGTGCAAAACTTAAGCAACAATGTAAAAATTTAGCAGATAGCCATGAAATTGCAGAAAAGGAGGTCTGGAGATCAGTACAGGGAACACGTAAGTCAGTAGTAACGTCATGCGTATGCAAATATCAGGAACAAAACGTCAGAAGCGATGTGAGCGTACGCAAAACGCGTGCTGCTCTACAGTAGAATGAAATGAAAGACGGAGACGCAATTCATCATATTCTCTGCAAGTGCCAGTGAGTCAGTTCGTGAAATATGGCTAGAAGAAATCATCTGGATGACTTCACACGTGGAAGCATGATCGGAAAGTTGGAGGAGGGGCGTACTGTCACCAGTGTAGCTGCAGAGTTCGGAATCAACAAAAGTGTCGTTTCGCGCGCTTGGAAAGCGTTCCAAACCACAGGTACAGCTGTTAGAAAGGTTGGTGTGGCCGCCCGAGGACGACAACTGCAGGGGATGACCGATATATCATCCTGCAGGCGAAAAAAGTTCGACAGCAGTCTGCAAGCGCCATTGCTCAGAAACTCTGTACAGCAACAGGTCGACAAGTGTAGAGGTTTACTGTGGCCAGACGCCTTCACAAAGGGGGCCTGTTCACCCGTTGAAAGTTGGCCACCGTTTACAGTGGGACAGAGAGCACAAAAACTGGACAACTGATCAATGGAGTCGTGTTCTCTTTACGGATGAGAGTCGGTTCAGTACCAGAAGCGATTCTCAACGCGTTTTGATTTGGAGAGATCGGGACCCGGTTTTATCCCAGTAACATCAAGGAAAGACATCGTTACGGTGGTCCTGGACTTCTTGTCTGGGTTGGCATTATGCTGAACGGCGGAACTGAGCTTCCCATTTTCGACAGAGGTTCTGTAACCGGGGATCGCTATTGTGAGGAGTTACTTCTTCCCCATGTGCATCTTTTGCGAGGTGCCATTGGCCCAGACTTCATCTTTATGGATGACAATGCACTGCCACATCGCACTCTTGCTGTTGAAGAGCTGCTGGAAAGTGAAGATATCACTCGAATGGATTGGCGAGAGTGCTCCCCAGATTTAAATCCCATCGAACATGTGTGGGATGTTTTGGGGAGACGTATTGCCACACGCTCACATCATCCGGAGTACAACCAACAACTCAAACAGATGTTGATTGAGGAATGAGCACTCCTACCTCAAGAAATGTTGCACCAGCTGGTTCTGAGTATGCGGAGACGGTGCAAAGCAACCATTGTAGTAAGGGGAGGGCATATACCATATTAAGGAACATCTGCTTGTTGTTCTTCCTGTTCGATAGACAATCATGAGTCACGATACTATGCGTTCAATAAAGCTTGTTTTTGTTTGATTCCATACCGTATGCGTTGTATTCCTTTTTCAGCGCCGATGCTTTCGTCATCCTTTACGTACATAATACTCTCCCTCATTTCAGAATTTCATGTCTCTCAGATGATTTTTCGTGAAGTTATGGCAATAAACCCACCTGTTGCTTAAGTTTTGCACACCAATGTATAATTTCAATTACAGCCCAAGCTTTAATGTGTGATCTTGTCTAGAATTTCTAAACTTTGACCCCATTGCTGTAGTGACGAAAGGTTACCAGATAACAAACTTTATCACTATTGACGTCATCCTAGTTGCAAACAACGCCATCTATTGAATAAAGGAGATTTATAAAAATTAGATAACGATCTTAAAATATTTAAACATAATTCAAATTATATTGTAACACAGGGTTTCTTTGCACGTATGAATAATGCATCAGAAATTTTAAGTTTTTATTTTCTTAATCAATTTAGGCAAACCCGGCCTTCTCTACAAAGGGGCCTTAAATTTTTGTGAAGTTTAACAAAAATTACCAAGATGAACATATACTACAAATGCATGTTTATTTCTAATGCGTGATTTTGTTTTTGCTATTATAGAAAATTTTTGCAATTTCTTTTTTATTGGTTTATATAGAGCATTTGAACACATGCTTGACCCAAGACAATTTTTTAATTTTAATTTGCTGAAGGAGCGCTCAGCACTTCCTGTAGTAATTGTTAACGTAAAGGAAAGTTGTAACACATTTAGAAAAACTCATTATAGTTATTTAGTATTGTTACGAATTTTGTGTAAATAATTTGTATTTAAGTGTTTAATGCATTTATATTACTCTATGTTATATTTATTTCATGTTAAAATTGTACTGTTCTCAAGCAATGCCGCCCCTTTCGTTATAATGTCGATTCAATTAGAACTTGGCGGTAGAGCCAAGTCGGCATCATTTTTGGCGTTATTGGCGAGTTCGAAACCTTCTGGATTCTTCTAGAAAGTAGTGAATCTCTCCATTGACGTCACGCTCGATGACACGAGCAGTTATATTTCTGGAAGTTTCTGCCTCGCCTATAAATAGGAGTGCCAGCCGCAACCGGTCAGTCTGATTTTAATCAGCGAAGAGTGAGGATTGTTTTGACTAGCGATTAACTCGGCTGTGCTTGTGAATAATCTTTTACATACGTGTATTTTTAAACGCTGACAATTATGTTTGAGTGCTTTTGAAGGTGTGAAGACCTTCGGAGATTTACTCTGTGAATATTGCTGTTGAATCCTATATTTAAAGGATTGGATTTTTGATAATAAATTCACATCGCTCTTAAAGAACTGTTTATTTTCTTTGTGATTGTTTTGCATAAAATCCACGAACTCGGATCTACGTAACAGTATGCATTGTGAAAAAAAATCTGGCTTATAACGCGCACTTTTAACACACAAAATAAGACCGAAATTTATGGGTGCGCCTTGTACGCCGAATATAAAAGTAATTTTAAAAATAAAAAAAACAGGTGAGCACATAAAAAAATGTAAGACTTCTAGATGTATTGAAAAACTGTTAACGGGAAGGGCACGACAACAATAATTTAATCGTGACTTCAGAATAAAATATAGCTACACCAAAAAATGAATATAAAGTAATTTAACTAGGAATATAAAGTGATTTTCATAAAAAGTAGCCCAAACCGAAGAAAAATATACCACAGTAAATAAAAAGGAAATAATTTAAGATCTCTTGTGCGGACCGGTAGTATTTGATCCATGGACCGGAGATTGGAGACCACACACTGCCGTAGAAAACCAATTTCCTGGATTAGGTTTTCATCTGCATCTTTGTTATAAAATTTTACAATGCGTTTGGGGAACACATTTTTCTAAAAGTTTTATATTGGTAATTAATTTGGAACCAGAAAGGATATATATTTAGCATACTTTTAAATCTATCCTTTATTTGTGCAATAACAGAGTTAAAAAATATCTAAATTCCGGTAAACTCCTGGGAGAGCCCACATCATTGGCGACAAATCGAAATAAGCGCCAAGCCAGAACAAGATGGCGAAAACGACAATGGCGGCAAGTGAATATAGCAGGATAGGGTGGATGCGTAATGAAAATATATGTAAGCAATATGAAATTAAACATTTAAGATAAATAATATAAAAACAGCACTTACTTTCTTACTAGTGATCTTTTCCAAGTGGAGGGTACAGCGTAATAACAGATTTTAAAAAAGTCCTTAGTCTCATCGCTAAGCGAATGTTCATGTGAGCGCCGCCATATATATTCTCCATTCAAATCCATCCAAAACTGCACTCTTTCGTTTGTAAAATCCCATTCGCTCATTACATTTAGGACATTCATAACTCGAAGTAATCAATCCTTCCTTCATATACCATTCAATCAATTCTTTCTTACCTTTCACATTCAACAAAGTAAAAAATTCTAAGGTATATTCACTCACACACGCAGCCATACTACCAGCCCGGTGTCCAATAACAAAATGAAATTCGAAATGCCCGCCGACAAAATACGAAAATTCCAAAAATAGTTAGGTTTACCTTATCTAGTATATCAAAGTAGTTACCAAGATGGCGCAATTATTGCCAACCAAAATAATTCGCGCCAAGGGTGTGGGTTCTCCTAGGACTGAACCCTAAATTCCTCTATCGAGTTTTTTATAATTTCATCTGCTATTTCGGAATATGATCTTTTTTCGGATTCGTTTTTCAGGCAAATGCCTCGAAATGTTCAAATTACGTGTAAACGCTTTTGCTCCATCTAAAAAATGTTAAATTTTTTTTTTTTTTTTTTTGGATTTCAGTTCTAATTTTATTTAAATTATAAAAACCTAGTCAACAATTGTTTTTGCTTGAAATAGTGTTAATTTTGAACAATAAAATAAACCATAAAATACTCTTTAATGGCGTTTTTTTTTGAATCAATGGGATTTTAGCTTTGATATCGCGGTATTTGTCATTATTCTTTAATGATTCACTAAGAATCTTATCTTGTATAAAGAACTCAGTGGCGTAACGGAAAACATATAGGCTCTACCTGCAAAGTCAGGTTTTGGGCCCCCAGTTGGATTTTTACAAAGTGTAGGTACTTGGCGGCAGTCAGGCTTTGCGCCCCCCCCCTCGCAATGCGGGGATGTACATTACGCCACTTAAAGAACTACTTATTTATGCTTAATTATCTACCTTATGCGAGTACACACTAGTACAACAACAAACATATATAAAGTTAAATTAGGACATATATATATATATTAAGTTAAAGTAAATACAGTTTTATTGCAATATAAAATAAATTACAATTATTATGACAGGTATGTGGCAGTATTGTCGTTACTTAAATCTCTCTATACATGAATGCATATACAATTATACACAATTTCAAAACATTCATTGTAAACAAACAATACAAAATTCTCGCATCCTAGCTAAGTCTCAATAAGTGGTAAAGAAATGTAATCATAGAATTGTGTGTGTGTGTGTGCTTTCCACACTTTGGAATAAATTTACGCATACAAAAGTTCATGGTTCGGTCCTAGGAGAGCCCACACCCTTGGCGCAAATTATTTTGGTTGGCGATAATTGTACCATCTTGGTAACCCTTTGATACACTAGATATGGTAATATTTACTATTTCTGGAATTTTCGTATTTTGTCGGCGGATATTTCGAATTTCATTTAGTTGTTGGGTCTCCGGGCTGGAAGTATATTTGCGTGTGTGAGTGAATATACTTTAGAATTTTTTACTTTGTTAAGTGCGAAAGGTAAGAAAAATAATTGTTTGAATGGTGTATGAAGGAAGGATTGATTGCTTCGAGCTATGATTGTCCTAAATGTAATGATCGGCATGATGTAACATGGTCGGCAATAAAACGCTTTCTTCGAAATCGTACCAACCACGCCGAAGGTATGTTCGACCATTACCCTGCAAAATATATATGGTGGTGCTCACACGATCATTCGCTTAGCGATGAGGCCTTCAAGGCTTTTTTAAAATCTGTTTTTTAGCTGTACCCTTCACTCGGAAAAGATCAGCAGTAAGAAAGCAAGTGCTGTTTTTATGTTTTTTCTTAAATGTTTAATTTCTGTATTGTTTATATTATTTCATAACGCATCCACCTTATCCCGCTATTATCACTTGCCGCCATTGTCGGTTTCGCTTGGCGCCATCTTGTTCTGGCTTGGCGCTTTTTTCGGCTTGTCGCCAAGGGTGTGGGCTCTCCTAGGATTTTACTAAGTTCCTTTTTCCCACAACCAGAAAAATGCACCGAAATGCAGTGTAAAACTTTTGTAAATAAAAACTTTACCAAAACAAGACTTGCTTCTTGCAAAAATTCACCTGACTGCCTGTCAGTAAAAAAATGGCAGCGTGGAACTTCACTCGATGGAATTAAAACTTCTTTGGCGATGTTGGAACATTGATTATTCGCCCTAATATTCCAAACTGACCGTGTACATGTCTTAATCGCCTAATTTGCATGAAAGGTATTAGTGGTGAAATGAGTCTTTCTGATACCATGTCCAAAGTAGAAAAATGTGCTGGAATTTATAGGTATACAAAACGATTATATTTTAACAAATTTGGTATTCTTTTCTTCTTTAAACTTTACCAGTAATTGTAGCATGCTTTAGTAGGTCTTCTTAATTAATTTCCGGTAAAATATTTATGTGCTGAGCAAAACAAGCGTTCTCAAATAATCTCTAAACCATAATTTATCATAAATTGAACGCCGGTGACCAAAAGGATTATCAACGAATCGCTTTTGAAAATCTTTGTGAGCAATTTTTAAGGGAATCATAGTATTTTTAACGTAAGATAGAATTTTGCTATTGATTTACATGC
This sequence comes from Trichonephila inaurata madagascariensis, assembly GCA_019973955.1. NCBI lineage: Eukaryota > Metazoa > Arthropoda > Arachnida > Araneae > Nephilidae > Trichonephila > Trichonephila inaurata. The sequence continues at coordinate 17,899 of BMAV01013513.1, read as the reverse complement.
ATCAGTTCCAACACGCACTAGACTTGTTGAAGGTTCTGTAGTTAATGGCACAGAGTGGTTCACAAAGTCCGTATTAATCTGTGCTGTTACTAGAAGAGTTTCAATAGCATTCCCATCCCTTAAACTGGGCATTAAGAGAGTATTTTGCAGTGTGTTTTTTTTTCCGGGCTCAATATTCTCTCATGTACTCTGATAGAGATTTGGTAGTAGCACCTGATGAATTTGCACTATTTTTCTTTTTTGTCACTTTTTCAATTGGACTTACTGCTAATTTTCTTTTTTTTTTCTTTCACGAAACTCTTTTGCTCTTTGTGCATTTGATGTAGGCATTCTAACTAGAATTAATAACAATTCAAACCAAATGAAAATTAAGAAAAAACAAATTAGCCGCCGAACACATTGCCAGGTAGCCAACAATCTAAGGAAATATTTCAAAAAGGCACGCTTTTGCTGCGAGAGCTATTTTGTCTACACCGTAATGCACACACTGCAACTCATACAGCCGTTGAAAGATGTTCCCGGGTCTGGGGGAAAAGGACCCCTAATCGGAAGGTGGGCAATCATACAACTTTTTCACGGATATGACGCAAGTCACGTGGTGTCCCCCCCCTTCATCCCACTCGCTATTCTGTCACGGCGGCGATTCGGGAGATGGGGGAAGACTACTTCCGTTCGCTTCTTCACCTTAGCGCAAAACTAGGCAAATTTCTCATTTACTCTTGAGCGCAAAGAAGTTTCACTTCAAAAATAAATACAGAAACAATACAATCTGGCTAAAACTCCTTTCTTCTTTCCTTGATATCTCCAATATGGACCTCAAGCGATGTTTGGGACCTTCTGCTTTAAGGCCCTGGCGACTTTGCTGCCTGGAATGTCGACTCTGTCGGGGAAAAGAGGGGGGACTCGATCTTCTGTTCCTTAGACTTTGCCCGGCTATTGGCGATTTTTTCTGTTTGGACTGTCTATGCTGATTGAAGGGGCTGCCCTCCTAAATGGATCTTTTCCCCGGCCCGGACGGGCCCCCCTTGGGGTTTTCGCTGTTTTTTCCCCGAAGGTCAAAAAACCGGTTTCCCTTTTGGGGGACGTCACTTCGGGCCCCCAAAAGGTTGAAAGGGCGATCTTCCCGGAAGCGAATCCCAAATTTTTTCTTAAATAAATTTTGGGGGAAAGAGGATGCCCGTCAATACTCTCTTTGGCGTCTCTCAGCCTCGTTTTTACTTTTTCCTTTCCGGTCCTGGGGTTTCCGGACGAGGATCCTTCTCTTGTACCCTGTCACCTCTTGTCTTTTTTATATATTGTTTTTTTTAAGCCCACAAAGATTCCCTCAAACCACTGTTTTTTGCGTTTTTATTAAATTGCTCTCTCCTACCACCCTGTTTCCCCAGCAAGATTTTTTTTTTTCCTTTTTTTCCCCCGTCTTTCACCAGATTTTGTGAGGGCCCTACGCGTCTTTTCTTTAACATAACCTTTTTGGGTTTTTTTGGTCCAAGATTAATGGCAACTTTTTTTCCAAACCCAAAACCCAAGAAGCGAAATGTGAACAAGAAATGCAAAAAGATAACTTTTTTAAAAAAACAGAAGTTTCAGTAAGCGAGATGGCAATTTAAAAGGTTTTGTATGGAGGGATACAAGCGTGAATTGACAGCCTATCGTAAAGTTACCTGGGAAAACCAGCCATTACTACAAGGGCATACCATTGCACGCCGCCCGGAAAGTTTCCATATAAAGATTTAAATTTAAACTTTGGATTAAGGTGGGGCTGATTATTTTTTAATTTGGACTTGTAATATTTTAAATTTAGAGTGGGGGATAAAATTTTAATTATTTAAAAAGAAAGTGGCCCGAAGTTGATTCGGTTTAACTATTACTGTGTGTTTGTTCTTTTAGATTCTCACTTAATTAGGGTTATCTAAATTGGTTTTGACATTTAAGTTCTATTCTTTTAAAAAAACCCTATTAAGAATTTAAAATGCTATTCCTCTTTTAAAAACCCCACTCCCCCCAGCCCCGACAATCAAAGATACGGTCACCAAAGGGGGCGGTATCACAACTACCACCCCTAAAAACCCCCGTGACTGATCTAATCTAAGTGTATTCTCCCCCCCAGACTACTTCCCATTTTATATTCCCATCTGCTGCTAACTGAACTTTTCAAAATCTATCACTCCCTTATCACTTTTTCTGGGTGGTTCCGCACTTGGTCTATATTAACAGTTGTTCTTCTTCCTGCCTTTCAAATTACCACCTTATTATTTCGAACACTCAAGACTCTGTAGGGACCCTCAAACTTTGATTTGAATTTCAAACCCCTTTTTTTATTTTCAAGGGAAACTTATGGAATGCGTTTTGACCAACACCAAATCATTAACCTAATGTTCATCGTTCTTTTTATTATAATACTTCGCCCATTTTTTTTATGTTTTTAAATCAGTATTTTGGTTTCCCGCCTCTTTTTTAAATAATTTTTTTTAAAATTTCCCACCGCAATTCTGCTCCATCTGACACCATCACCAGTTTTTTAAAACGGGGTAATAAGCTTTCTGCCCCAAAATAACTCTGATGGAGTCTTCCCGGTGGTCTCATGAACTGCCGTTCGTAAAGTGTAGGTGAACTCACGTAAGAACTGGTCTCAAGTCTCATGATTATCATTTATAAAACTGGCAATCATTTGCAAAAGATTACGATTCACTCTTTCCGTTCTATTAGACTGGGGTCTATATACAACTGTTTTGACATGCTGTGATATGGTCGATCTTTGTCGACCATATCTTTGGGTTTCAGCGTGAATTAGAGGTGTGGGGTTCTCGAAATGAAGAGACATTTTAGAATTCTTAATATGACTTTATTAAGAGTTAACTTAAATTTCTAATATATTGAACAAACTTATATTAAGTGAGAATAAACCAAAACACGTAGCCGTAGCTAAAACAGATCGCGCAATTGGATCACTTATCTAAATAATTATATTATCCGCCTACTCTCAATTCTAATAATATTACGATTTCTTATATCAAATAATCTGTCCTACCTTGAATTCCACGCAACGGTTCAAACACGTTCGGATAGGTTGTTGGGCGCGCGTGCAATAGTATGCACCTTGTAGTAATGGCTAGGAATCCGTGCTTCTTTGGTAGGCCGTCAAATTACACTTCTATCTTTTCCCAAACAGAACTTTCTCTAAATTGCCATCCCGCTTACTAAAACTTCTGTTCTTTTAAAGACCCTCTTATTTGCATCTACACTGCATTTCACTTCTTGGATTTGGGTTGGAAAAGATTTGCCATTAATCTTGGCCGTCAAAGAACCCAGAGGTTATGTTACAGAAAAGACGCGTGAGCCCGTCACAATGCTTTTTGCCTAATCTGTTACTTAAATGCTCAAAAACTTCGGAACTTATAGGAGCTCCATATCGCGATATATAATTCTCAAACAGGGTATCTGCAATTATTTTGGCGGAAGCCTTTCTGAGGGGTATCACTTCGATCCCTCTGTGAAGTGATCGGTTATTACTAAAATATATCGATATCTTTTGGGTCGCGACGCTGGGTAGGGGCCTTACAAATCTAATGAAACTATTTCATTCGGATAACTAGTTACAATCGGTATTAAACGACCAGCTGGTAACGCGCTTTTATAATTATTCTTTTGGCAAGTATCGCATGCCAATACATAATGATGTATAGATTTTCTCATATAGGGAAAATAACAAACATTCCTGATTCTTAAATATGTCTTTTTCTTTCCTAAATGACTTGCTATGGGCTTGTCCTGAAATTTGCGCATTATTTCACCTAGCAACGATTGCGGAATATACACTCTCAGTTCTCCAAGAGTGGTTGCGTATTTCACATAAAATAACAAGCCATCCACTATTTTGAAATCCCGAGACCAGTTCCCACAGATTGTCGCATTAACCGAGCTGTCCTCAGGGTTCTCAAGATATCTTATAGATATAACCTAACTCAGGGTCCCATCGTTGTTCATCAATTAATTGCTCTCTGGACGAAAGTACCAAATCTCTAATCACTGCGCATGCAACATTTTCCCCCACTATACTTTCAACCGGATTTCTAGACAAAATATCTGCCACCACATTTTGAGTTCCCGGACGGTGTTCCCATTCAACATTAAACTCGGCTCGTTTAAGTACCCATCGAATTATTCGACTTGATAAATTTTTACCATGTGTCAACTTGGTCAGAGCCGCATGATCCATTATCACTTTTACTTGCAGGGTACCAAAGAAGGTACGAAATTTATTCAGAGCCCAAACAACTGCTAAACACTCCCGCTTTGTTACCGTGTAACTCCTCTCCGCATTATTGAGTGTGCGCGAGGCGTACGCGATGGGTCTCTGCTCTTGAGTAAATACTGTGAGGCCCCCACCCGTGGGGAACTCATTTCTACATTATCTACGCGACCTGTTTCTGTGGGGAAGAACGAAGGATCATTCAAATCATTCATTTTTAAACCTGTTTATTAAGGTCTTAGCTTAAACACAATACACAAAAATAATAATTAAGTAAGTTGATCTAGAATGAGAAGACACAACGCGTATTACCAAATAGTCGCGTACTTGACCACTGGATCTAACTTAATAGCTTAATGTCTCTATCAGTAATATACGCCTTTTCCTTATAGCTTTTATTAAACTGCTTACCGCTGTATCCTAGATAATCAGCTACGTTCTGTATCTGTTCTGATGTGGCCTTAATCTGACAGTCTTCCTTATGGCCTTGAACCCACCTTTGGTTCGGCAGTACCGGCACGGCTAGACTATTTCCCGGAGTTAGGCTTCTTCTAAATTTATCTCCAATCACTTTACAGCTAACTCTCCACTTAGCGACTTCCCACTTAACAATCATTTCTGCGCATAGACATAGATCCGGACATAGACTCCGCTTTACTGCTAACTTCCAATATATATATAATTCCTAATTTACATAACCACGTTCTTCTTCTTGAGTTGGTTGGAAATAATTGCCATTTCGGCCCCAAAGAAACCCCAAGAGGACATTAATAGAAATCGCGATGAAAGCTTCGTCACAGTACAGCCCCTATCCCTATCGAACTAGCGTCAGTAAACAACTCGAATGGCTTATTAAAATCTGGTAATTTTAGTATTGGTGTGCTTCTGTGCTCGCCCGCTTGATTGCCTCGAATGCAACCTGCATCTCTTCCGACCAACTAAATTTTTAAACTTTCTTTTCAACTGATAAAGAGACTCGCAAAGATCTGCGTAATTTTTAATAAATTTCTGGTACCACTGGGTCATACCTAAGAATTTCGACACTTCTTTGGAATTTTTTGGAGGTTTCATCTCAATTATTGCCATAACCTCAGATTCATCTGTTGTAATCCCATCTTTGCTAATTACCAGACCCAAATATTTTATTTTCTTGCAACCAAAATTGCACTTATCTTAGTTCAAAGTCAACCCTGCTTCCTGCAACAGCCTAAATACCTCCCTTAAATGATCGACGTGGTTTGCAAATAATGGAGACGAAATTATCACATCGTCCATGTACACACTTACAAAACGTCCCAGCACCGGTTGCAGAATAATATCTATCGACTTTTGAAAATTCAGAGCCGCACCAGAAAGGCCGAACGGCATGCGCTGAAACGCAAAAGTACGGTTCTTAGTCACAAACGCGGTTTTGACCACATCACTAGGTTTTACAGCCAGCTGAAAGTACTCATAGCTCAAATCTAATGAACTCATAATGTTCGCGTGTGGAATGTTAGTGATCAAATCCTCAATAAGTGGTAAGGGATTCTTCGTTATCACGTAAAGCTTGCGATAATCTACCGCAAATCTATAAGCTTCCAGATTATTCGGAGGTAATCCGTTATTCTTACGACATAATACTACAGGCTACCCATAAGGCGACTGGATCGGTATTGTACCATCCTTTAACATCTTCTCAATATGATAGTCAATGATACCTTGTTTTACTCTATCGAACGGATAAGGTCTCGAAACTGCTGGTGGTTTATCGTCCTGTGTCAATTTCATGATATAGTACATGAGTGAGCCCCGGTTTATCCGAAAACAGCCCCTTAAAACTATTAAATAACGTTTGTGACTCCTCCTTTTGGCCCTCACCCAGTTTCGTTTTAGAGATCAATTTCTAAATTCCCCTCATCTATTGGAATTTCTTCAATCTGTGAATCCGGAATCGCTAATGACTTTCTATCGAAATTCAAAATAATTCTTGATCCCCTTATAAAATCAACCTCTAAAATACAAGGAGATTCTAAATCCGCCAATATGTGAAATTGCCAATTCTTTTTAAATTCCCTTATTCTGATTTGTAATTCAACCATCCCTATATTTTTACTACAGGCACCTTGTGCCGTCACAACCTCGGCTCGTGACTTCTCAACTGGTTTATAAAAAAAAATACTTTTTATAAACCTCTTCTGAAATAAATGATTTTTCTGCCCCAGTATCCCATAAGGCTTTTGTAAACGATTCATTCAATAGAATAGGTACATATGGAAGCTCTACAGGAGACATGGACAGAGCAGAAAGCATAATAGGAGGATTCCCTTCCGCCTGTAATCGATCACCCCTTTCATATCGATCGCTTAAAAGTTTAAATTTCTATTGTTACCTCTAGTCCCACCATTTCTCGAATCCCGGTTAAAATTGTCACTCGAACCCTTATTTCAGAACTGATACCGTCCGCCACGACTCTCGAATCCACGATTATCCCTGTCAATCCTGTTCCTCTTCTCGAACCCTTGATTATTCCTGTTATTATTGTTTCTGCTCTCGAACCATGGGTTCACCTGATTCCTCTGGGGTCCTATCATTTTACCGATCCAAAACTTCTGCATTCCTCTAATTTCTATTCTTACGATCGTCGGGAGATCTCTCACGTGCATCCTAATCTCGTCTTTCCCTTTTACTACTCACACCTTGGCTGTCTCTCCTCAAATACCTATCCTCATATTTCGTTATCATTTTTAAGAGCTGCGCTCTAGAGGCTGGATTTCTAATCTCTACATACTCCATAATCTGGGGTTCGAGTCAAGCAATAATATGCTCTTCGGACATATTTAGTCCCAATCACTTATGTATTTTTAACAAATCATAAATAAAGTCCGATGGAGCCTGACCTCTATTTTGATATGAGGAATAGAATCTCACTTCCAACTCCGTCTTATTCCGTACTACAGGGAAATTTTCCGTTAAAGCCTCTGAAGGAGGAAGCTTCGTTCTGGGTACCTTCCGTTCCGAACGCGAGTACGTAACCAATCACGCCAAAACGATCGTCTTCGCATGATGTTGGTACTAGTTCATAAAGATATCACACCGCCACATACTCCCCTGCCAGTGTTACGGTGAATAGGCGAACAAACGATACCACATTCGTGGCGAGCATGTAAGCAGTTGCGTCACTTGGTGGGTTGCGTCATTCGTGCGAGACGGCTATCACACCGCCACACCTCCTTTAATTGCGCAAAGTCAGTGGCTGTCCCATGCACTAAAGAATATCCAAATATTTCAAACCAATCCAAAGATCGTCCCCTGAGATGACCCTTTAGATATGCACAAGCCAAATTGCTGGGTATCTCATAAAATTTAACATTATTCTCAATGCACTCCAAAAACTCCTCGACATTTTCCGACCCAGAAGAAAAAAAGTTCAGGCAAAACCCTCAATCCAGATCCAACTCCTATCTCAGGGTTAGGGAAATTAAGATGCCCTTGGGACAAACCTGTTGGGTACCAATGTAAAGGCCTCACCCAAGGGGACGCTTCCTCATCATCTAATCGACCTAAATCTGTAGGAAGGAAAGATGGATGACCAAGATTATATATATATATATATATAAACCATGCTAAAACTAATTTATTATTATCAAAGATAATATTCCAGAACAAGCAATCTATTAAGGGAACCTTTGGAGTGATATAAAGAGAGCTCAATCCTTATGTAAATAAGCGTACGAAATCCGAATATAGTTTAACTTTAATCAATGCTATCTTAATCCTAACTTCCCTAATTTATTCCAGTAGTTTAAATCCGTCTTTAGTCACGCGGCGTAATTCTGATTCTTACCATGTCAGCACTGCTTTCAGCGACTATGTTCCTTTTCCTTCTCCTCTACCAGGGTTCAGTCCTAGGAGAGCCCACACCAAGTCCCTTGACCATGGTTCAAAATTACGTGGTCCGTCGCCAAAAGCCCTCGTGTAGCTGTACAGTGCGACATTAATATTCAATCACTATTCATCGTTCATGTGTACGCCGAGATTTGAATAATTACGTATTCCTCGAATTCTGAATTACATCGTTGATAAAAGTGTCGCATAACAATACACCTGACATATTCTGTGTTGTACATGTAAATGAAAATTCAAGTTTTAAGTCGCATACTGTTATTAATTTTAGTAACAATAATAATAATTTGATGTTAATGTCATTCGATAACAATGAGAGTTAGCTTCTATATAATATAATTGTAGGTTAAAACGATTTTTTGGGCTTAAAGAAAATTATAAGCTCCCTTTCCAAAATTTGTTTCAAACATATTGTTTAATTTTACGCATGTGTGTGTGTGTGTGTTTCATAACCAAATAACAGTTTCATTTAATGTAGTAACACAGAAAATAGGCTACATTATGTGGTATCCTGTTTAAGAAAATGTAGATGGTAGAAACAAATTGTATTTAAATTTGAATTTCTGAATTGCCTTATAAAAACACTCATCGAGAACATAATAAGTTTCGATACGAGTCTTTTAAAAGAAAACGTCATTTTTCTGTGAAAATGGTCATTAAAGCACTTTTTCATAAATTGTTATAATCTTTTTAACCGCATTTCCATTTCTTATTTTATAAAATTAATGTTATTATTTCTGGTATTCATGAAAATACAACAAAACCTTGTACTAAGAAATTCCATTTTAAACGACAGAAACTGAAGACAAAAAAAGTATCTGGTGTCTCCTCTTGGCCCCCCACAATGGAGGGGGAGGGATAAAGCCCAATCTGTGGTTTTTACGACTGCTTGACCCCCGTTTGCCCTTCTTCACTGTTCAAAGACGAAAATTGCTCATCGTACATTATGCAAGAAAAAATGTGCATTCTAGCTGTTATTGTGTTTCCTTTAGCTGTTTGAAAGTAATTTCTACTCCTCCCAAAGATTTTTTTTTTTTTTTTTCTTTTTGTCATCCCAAAGAATCAGCTCGTTGGCTTCTTCATATTTTTAAAATCCAGTTATTTGTATTGATTTATAAAAAAGTTACTACATTAATTAAATATCTTCAATGAACGCACAATTCAAAAATTATTAGTAACATAAAAATACATATACTAATAAAGGCTTAAATCTGCTTATAACAAAGTGTTATTTTATACATCAGTATATAATTTCATTAATTCAAGTGATTAATATACTTTTATTGAACGTATGTAATGTATATGTATGTATATACTACGTTGTTTTATTTAAAAGACCATTTTTAAAAATGAAACTTTATAAATAATTAATTTAAATCCTTTTCCTTAGATAAGATCCATAAAAAGATAATTACATACTTATCAAAAAAATTAAACCTTTATCACAGAACAGCTAACCATGAATTGCAGTGCCAATAGTGTCAAAGTGATGTATGGCAATTAGACTTATTCTATGCTGCATATGTAAAGTAAAATTCAAGTTTTGATTCATACAGTTATTGATTTTAATAACAACAATAATAATGATTTATTATTAATACCTTACATTGCAGTCAAAAGATTGGGTCCCATATAAAATAATTATAGGTTAAAAAGATTTTTGTCTCAAGAAAATTACAAGCTATTTACAACCTTCTTCAGTTGGAATAAAACGCATTAAAAAAATTAAAAAGATTTACAGACATTATTAGTTTCTGTTTTATGCCTTTACAAATTTTATGTGTTTTTCTCAGATTTTCATTTTGGAAGATATGAAAGGGTTTCTATTCAATAAATTTTTTTCTTCTGTTCAAGATAATTTTGAAATTTTTTGAAGATACTTATATATATCTGTTCTATAAAAGTTTTATAAATTTAGATCTGAGAACTCTAGCTAGTTTTTAAAACATTCAAGTTTATATTTTAAAATGTTCATATTCTTCCAGGTTTCCAAATTTAACAATATTCATACTTTTTCTCGGATTATCTATAAGAACATTTATTAAAATTCAACAAGGAAAAAAGGTTTTTAATTCCATACCAATTTAAAGAAGTGTAATAAAAAGGAAGCTTAATTTGGAAATTAATTCGATGAATATAATATAGTCGGCCCTCCATTTTGCGAACCTCTATCTTGCGAATTTCTCTATTTCGCGAACTTTTTCCTAGAACCAAGAACATTTTATGATTTTCTTCGTCAAATAACCTCCACACACAAATAGCTAAGTGCATTTTCCATTTATCGAACTTTCTCTCTTGGGATTCGATTTTTTTCTCTCTGTTTTTGAAATATTTCTGGACCTACATGTGATGTAATGAGCAAGTAAAATCATTTGAAACCATTAGCAGGGCCGGCTCTAGCAGTTTTGCCGCCCCGGACAAAAATGGAAAATGCCGCCCTCTTCGTAAAGTAATAAATTATTATTAAAAACGTAAATTGTGATCACATATATGTACACACTTATAAAACTTGAATAATTCTTGCGAAATAAATAAAAAATTACAAGTATTCTTTCTTTCTTTCTTTTTTACTTTTAATTTTGAAAATTTTTTATCATTTTTGTAAAATCAGTTTGTTCATCTAATTCATGTTCGCTAGCCAATACAACGAAAACATTTAATCTGTCTTGAAGAAGATAGTTGTGGATCCTAAGAAATTGTTTATTAATTTTAATTTTGAAAACTCTTCTCTCCACTTACTCCATTTATTAGCAAACAATCAAAATTCTTAATGCCATAGCAAGATTTGGTGCAAATTCTTAAGTTGAAATAAGTTTTAAAGCTTCAATTGGGCTTTCTTTTTTGCCTAACAAAGCCGAAACTGGCAATGTTTCATCTACTAGAACAAACTCGCATTTATATCCGTTGATTCTCCATCGATCAATATTGTTTCTAATTTTTTAATTTTTATTTCCTTAACTTTAGGAATATACACTGGTGTGCAAAACTTAAGCAACAATGTAAAAATTTAGCAGATAGCCATGAAATTTCAGAAAAGGAGGTCTGGAGATCAGTAGAGGGAACACGTAAGTCAGTAGAAACGTCATGCGTATGCAAATATCAGGAACAAAACGTCAGAAGAGATGTGAGGGTACGCAAAACGCGTGATGTCGGCGCGCGCTGCTCAACAGTAGAATGAAATGAAGGACGGAGACGCAATTCACCATATTCTCTGCAAGTGCCAGTGAGTCAGTTCGTGAAATATGGCTAGAAGAAATCATCTGGATGACTTCACACGTGGAAGAATGATCGGAAAGCTGGAGGAGGGGCGTACTGTCACCAGTGTAGCTGCAGAGTTCGGAATCAACAAAAGTGTCGTTTCGCGCGCTTGGAAAGCGTTCAAACCACAGGTACAGCTGTTAGAAAGGTTGGTGTGGCCGCCCGAGGACGACAACTGCAGGGGATGACCGATATATCATCCTGCGGCGAAAAGATCGACAGAAGTCAGCAAGCGCCATTGTTCAGAAACTCTGTACAGCAACAGGTCGACAAGTGTAGCGGTTTACTGTGGCCAGACGCCTTCACAAAGGGGCCTGTTCGCCCGCCGTCCTGAACGCTGCCTCGTCGAAAGATGGCCACTGAAGCCACCGTTTACAGTGGGCCAGAGAGCACAAAAACTGGACAACTGATCAATGGAGTCGTGCTCTCTTTACGGATGAGAGTCGGTTCAGTACCAGAAGCGATTCTCAACGCGTTTTGATTTGGAAGATCGGGACCCGGTTTTATCCCAGTAACATCAAGGAAAGACATCGTTACGGTGGTCCTGGAGTTCTTGTCTGGGTTGGTATTATGCTGAACGGCGGAACTGAGCTTCACATTTTCGACAGAGGGTCTGTAACCGGGGATCGCTATTGTGAGGAGGTACTTCTTCCCCATGTGCATCTTTTCCGAGGTGCCATTGGCCCAGACTTCATTTTATGGATGACAATGCACGCACATCGCACTCTTGCTGTTGAGGAGCTGCTGAAAGTGAAGATATCACTCGAATGGATTGGCCAGTGTCCCCAGATTTAAATCCCATCGAACAGTGTGGGATGCTTTGGGGAGACGTATTGCCACACGCTCACATCATCCGGAGAACAACCAACAACTCAAACAGATGTTGATTGAGGAATGGGCACTCCTACCTCAAGAAATATTCACCAGCTGGTTCTGAGTATGCGGAGACGGTGCAAAGCAACCATTGTAGTAAGGGAGGGCATATACCATATTAGGAACATCTGCTTGTTGTTCTTCCTGTTGGATAGACAATCATGAGTCACGATACTATGCGTTCAATAAAGCTTGTTTTGTTTGATTCCATACCGTATGCGTTGTATTCCTTTTTCAGCGCCATGCTTTCGTCATCCTTTACGTACATAATACTCTCCCTCATTTCAGAATTTCATGTCTCTCAGATGATTTTTCGTGAAGTTATGGCAATAAACCCACCTGTTGCTTAAGTTTTGCACACCAGTGTATTTTAAATTATACGTATTGTATAAAAATTTCAAACACATTTGCAGTGAGTACTCATTAGATTAAATGTACATTCTAAGGTCTTAATTGCTGGATCAATCGTAAGAAAAAATAAATAAAAATACCTAGATTTTTAATTTAGGATTATTCACCGGGTCATCTCGTGCTTCCTATTTAAAATTAAAATTTCTTCGTCAAACTGTGAGATGTGACTGCATCATCTCTAAGTTAGCATGGATATAAGTCTCATCTGCCACTCCTATTGCATCTCATATATTTCATAGAAAGGATATCCTATCGAAGATCCTTCAAAGAATCTTTTAAGAATGCGTTTGACTTATATATTATTTTATTTAACATCGAAAATTATTATCATAAACTATTTTACATGATGTTTTACAGATAAGCAAAATTCTTTTAAACCTATTTCATTGTTAATGTGCCGCCCAATTTTTTGAAATTGTTAAAAGTGTACCGCAAAAAAAGGCTTAAAATCACTGATTTAAACGCAGAGAATAAATAATATCCTCTCTTGTATTTTGGCACTTGAGCGAACACTGGACCACACCGGGAACAAGAATGAAAAATCGGTCAGGTAGTCCTCCACGAATTTTTTGTTTTCATTCAGTTTTCTTTATAAATGTGGACTGGGTTTAGTCTAAAATACAGCTCTCAAAATAGCTGAATCAGCGTATTCTTTGGTGTGGAACGGGGGCGGGCAGACTTTTTAAGGGTGCAGGCTACTTCGAATTTTTTCCAAGGTGTTGCGGTTCACCCAATGGTGTAGGTGGGGTGAGTTAAGAAAAAGGTTTAAAATGGTTTTTTTTTTATAATTTAATAATAAATACTGAATATGTACTTGCCTACCAGGGGCGTAGCTACCGCCGTATCAGCAGTATCAATGATACGGGGCCCCCAAGATACAGGGGACCCAACATGTGTAACTACAGTATCACTAATAGGGCTTTCTTTTCTAAAAAAGGGCCCCCAAAGAAGTTTTGATACGGGGCCCATTCAGAACTAGCTACGCCAGCGTTACCTACATAGCTACAATAAAAAACGTAAGATACACAAACATAATAATAATTGACACAAATATAATATTATATCAAATGATCGATTAATTATCTCAAATGATTCTAAATACATTAACAAAAATTTAACATTTTCTTCTAGTGCTCGTAGTTACAGTCAGTAGTAGACTTAGTCGCAAAAGTCATCAATTGAATTTTCGGTACTACAATCAAACCCAACCCCAAGATTTTGGTATTAACTATCTCGTGTTAACCCTTAAAATTTTCACCAGTTAAACCCCCACCAACTCTTCAAATAACCTTAATTTCAAAATTAATATTCCTCACGCCCTTTAAATTCCTTTAGCCCTTAAACTTTAAAAATTTTAAATCAGGATCCAAATTTTACCTGGCCAAAATTCAATTTAAATTCCGCGCCCTAGTTTAAAATTTTTTAAAAAAAAATTTAAAAAAAATTGCCATTAAAATAAATTTTAAATAAACCAATTAAAATTTAAAATGACCTAAAAAATGAAAATTTAAAAAAACAATTAAAAAATGGTTTTATACAAAATTTTACGTTATACATTGCTGTGTGATGGATTTTTCCTGCTTACTTGAAATAAGATTTGGATATTTGGATCCAATGTTGTGACTGCAAGACCTTTATTTCAAGCTGAGATCTCCGTGTTTGGGTGGCTGAGACAGATGATAAGGCTTTTCACATAAATAAGTTGTGGAGAAGGGTAAATTTTTATCGCATGTTCACTAAGAAAAGGGTGGCCGCGGTAGCCGAGTGGTATAGGTATCAGATCGTGGCTTGCCTTGTCACGAGTTCGAGCCCAGTACCACTAAAGACCCGCCGGGGTAGGGCAGCGGAAAGTTAAATCTGTCGAGGCTGAAACGTCCTCCCGTTGGTGTGGTGTGGTAGTTAGAGAGGGGGTGCCATCTCAGGTGTCGTCCAGTCACTTGACCATGGTTCAAAATTACGTGGTCCGTCGCCAAAAGCCCTCGTGTGTGAACAGTCGACGTAAATACCAATCAATCAATCAATCACTAAGAAAAGGGTATTTACTTTTACAAGATTTTCTGGGGCTATTACCAAGAATACCAGATTTTTCTGGGGACCAGCGAAATTTTCTCACGGACCACCACTTTGGCGACCTCTGCTAAATGTATATTTTTTGATACCGCTTCTTCGGGTATGTCATACCCTGCGCGTGAATCGCCGTTACAGTTCTAATTATGCATGAGCACGCTTTAAAATCTTTCTTATGCAATGACGTACTATTGTTGTTATGATGAAGAAATGTGATATTTAAGTAATTTAATAGATACAGTATTTAATAGATATAGTATAACAGTATTTTCGGATGAAGAAAGTCTCTTTGGGGGATGATGAAGAAGAATCGAATGATGAAGAGTGTAATAGCAAGTAGGATTCATCTACTGAAATCTATCCAGATAATTTAACTGAGGGAGCAATTACCGTCCTTGATAAAATGACCACATATTCAACGGATGGAAAATGTAATCATCAGCCTATGAAAATATTTTTTGTGTTGTTGAACGTTGCGCGACAGTAAATGCGCAAATTATTTTGTTAAGTAATCAGAAACCACCTACTAAACATCGAACCAGACGCTGATTCCTGAAGTGTTTTGGATTTCGATTAACGAAAGAAAGTAAAGAATGTAGAAACCAGCAAGCAATGTTTCTACGAAATTAAAAAAAAATTAATATCCAGTGAAAACATCGCACTCACTCGGGATGAAGACTAAAGGAGTGTATAAACAAAGTACAGAATACCCTAATAAAAAGAACAGAAAAACTAAATTTTACGTGTTAAAAAGTGTAATAAACATATTGTATTTCCTACTTTTCTTCCTTTCTCACCTTTGTATGCAAATTTTACGGTAAACACCCTTGAGTATGAGATACCCTGCGCATGAAGTCCCGGTCTTTTTTTGAGCGTGAAGTGCCAGGTTAATGCCCATCCCTGGTGTGGAAGATACAATTTTCATTATGTAACAAAATTTACCCAATAAAAGAAAAAAATTAATAACCGCTGCAGGATTACGCTGAAAAAACTTCCGAGACTAGATAATTTACTTTTTGTTTATTTTTTCAACGTGAAATGTCAGCCGCACACATACGATATTGTTTCTGTTTTAACATCGGTGCTCTGGATTTTCATCAAGATCGAAAACGATCTTTTAAAAGAAATTTGGAACACTTGACATAGGGAAAATTTGATAATTTCCGTACTAAAATTTCGTAAAAATACTTCTTTCCAAAAACAAACTTTAAAAATTTAATTTTTTCCTTTTGATCATATTTTGTAATATATTATTAAATTCTTATTTGTGATGCACAGGATTTTTCAATTAAAAGAGAAGAAAAAATTGATGCAATAATGCTCTTTCGACATAATATTTCATTTCTTATAATTAATGAAAAATCATGTTGAAATAATCGTGTGATAAAAATAACTCCATTTTTGCCAAAAAGCTTAATTTGTACACTTAACGTATCCGACTACGTTCGGAACCGTGATTTTAAAAAAAGCGCATAAATGGATAATTTTCATGATATTTAGTGTCACTTAGATTAGAATACATGTATAAAATTGTTTTAAAGACATTTTGACAAAAATATATATAAAAGTCATAATGTTGCACACTGATTCTTATAAATTTAACTGTTTTCGACTAATATTAAATATAATTGTAATTTTTTATAATATCTGCAACTTGTTCTTAATCGAATGACATAAAAATTTTTAAAAATTGTATAATTTTTATATTAATTATCAAAGTTCTAAATACTGCCAAAATGTTTTCGCACTTAAAAAAAATCTCAACTGCTTTAAATATTGTTTTTTTTATTTGTACTTGTAAGATATCTTTAGTGTCACAACAGCTTTTAAGCGTCTTGGTATAGATTTAATCAGTTTTTGTAATTTCTACAATCGTTTTTTTCATCATTTTCTGTGATTATTGTTTTTACTACATTTGTGTTTATTTGTCAAGTTTTCTTTTTTTACATCAGAATTTCTCCAAATATGTTCTGCTGGGCTAAGTAAAGTGATTGAGGAGGTGTTTTCATAATTTGGGAACAGTTATAGAGACACCAGTGGCGTACATTGAGAGCAGTGCGCTTGGCATCATCCTGTTAAAAAATGAAGTCGTTTCCAATATCCAAATTTTGGGCGGATAATTTAAAATTTCTCTTTAAAATATTTAAATAGAACTCATGATTCACAATATCAACAAAAAATACCAAATTACCTAATTCTGTGGCCGATTTACACCCCCACGCAAGAACACTTCTAATTAACTTGAAATAAGTTTCAGAAAATTCAAAATTGACAGAAAATTGATTAGAATGGGAGACAATTCAACATTTTCGGTTCCGATGGGCCTATAATAGCTTGTAAATCAAAAAATAAGGAGTTTAATCCCATGAATTTATGTGGAACAAGAACTCCTTCATTTCCATGCTGAAGCATGGAAGTGAAGGTGTTCTGTCGTGGGGGTGTAAATTGGCCTCAGAATTAGGTAATTTTTTTATTTTTTCATGGTATTATGAATCATGAGCTCTATTTAATTATTTTAAAGAGAAATTTTAAATTATCCGTTCGAAATTTGAATATTAGAGACTACTTAATCTTTTAACAGGGTAATGACGCTAAGTGCACTGCTCTCATTGTGCGCCACTGCTGTCTCTATAACTGTTCCCAAATTATGAAAACACCTCCTCAATCACTTTATTTAGCCTAGTAGAACATAATTAGTGTGATTTTGATGTAAAAATAAAGAAAACGTGACAAATAAACACAAAATGTTAAGTAAAAACAATAATCATAGAAGAATGGTGGAAAATCGATGCAGAAATTACAAAAAACTGATTAAATCTATAACAAGACGCTTAAAAGCTGTTGTGGACACTAAAAGATATCCTACTAAGTACTAAATTAAGAAAGAAATACAATATTTAAAGCTTAGTTGAGATTTTTGTTAAGTGTACGAAGACTTTTGTGGCGTAATTTTTTAGTAGCTTTTTGATAATTTATTTTTTAAAAAAAATGTTATACTATTTTTAAAAAATTAATTGTTATTCCATTAATAATAAGTTGCAGATATCATAAAAAAATTACAGTTACAGTATATTAATTTTTACTAGTCGAAAACTTTAAATTTTATAAGAAAATGCAAGTGTATGAACACTTTCCTTTTTTTTTTTAAAAAAAAAA
>BMAV01013511.1:0-13235 GCA_019973955.1 Trichonephila inaurata madagascariensis | reverse complement strand
TAAGTGTTTTCCCCTGTGACAGTAGAAGGACTTTCGTGCTATTACATCAGTGTTCTCAAGGTACTCGGGGGGCGCGAGCATATCGAAAATAAAAAGGTTAAAAAATTAATTTACTGGAATGAAAAAAACAAAATACTTTCTGATATAATAAAAAAATACAGATTTACATTGTTATGATTTATATATATCATCTGGTGAAAAAAGGTCATCAAAAATAAAAGATTCTACTTTGAACGCTCATTAGCTATCTTTGATCCTATAGCTAAATAAAAAAAAATATTTTGTTTGCTTTGCTGTAATCCTACGATGAGAGATTTTTATTACGTTCCTTTTTAACTTAAAATATTACTTTTGCTGGCTTTCGAACTTACTGTTATGGTTACCTGCATCCTTTTCTTTTAGGGAAGTTGTAAATTATATAATTCTGTTGTGCGCTTTTTTTTCACAATTTGAAAGAGCTTTTTGATACATGGATAAGCATATTGAGCACTTTGAAGGATTAATTGGCCAAGATTTATTTTTTATGAGTATACTGAAACATATAATACAAAAATCGTTAATTCTGGGAAAACTGTTTATTTGTTACAATGACCTTGACAAAGAATCCTCTAATATGACAGTCTTAATGGGAGCTAAAATGAATTGATAACATATCTCCTTTTTTGGGAGTGGCAAACGTTTTTTTAGAATCTTAAGGTACTTGTTTAGACCGAGTTCCCGGCACGACTACTATTTTTCAAAAATATTTTCGTGAACATGCTGCATTTTCCCCTATGAATAACTTAGTGGTTTTAATTGTGATGTTCTACGACTGATTATGGTTTATAAATGTAAATGAGCATTGGGCATCTGTGATCTTTCTGAAAGGAAATTGAAGCTGATCAAACAAGGGAAACACTTGCTGAAATAATGCATATTAATCATGTTAGCGAAAGTAAATTTGAGAAAAGCAATAAACATGAAACGAAAGGAAAATTTTCAATAGCTACATTAAGAACTTTATCAAGAAAATATGAAGCCATAACTGTACCTCAAAATGCACTTCACCCTGTCAAAAAGACACAAGCAAGAAAAAGTTCAACAGGATATTTGTCGATCATCAAAGGATATTATAATTACAAAAACGTGAACAAAATGTGACAGTTTTGCTTGCAAATAGCTTTCCTGTAATGTTAGCAAAAAGTGTCTGTGATTTGTGTCCTTTATTAAGGTCACGCACATTTGGAACAATTTAGTTCAGTTTTATAAGATATTTTCTAAAATTATGAAAGACAAATAGAAAAATCCTTGAAATTGGTAAGTATATTTTCTCTTAGTTAAATTATTCACTGAAATTGTGATTTTTATCTTGTATATTGAAAATAATTATAAAAAAAGAATTGGGGTGCATCACTCCCCGCGACCATTAACGTTAGTATCGAGTGCACACCTGATCCCGGGCTTTCTCGCTTTAAATATTAAAAAAATAACACAATTGTTATTCATTAGAATTTTATATTCTTTTTTTATTACTTAACATTTAGTCTAAATGCTAATTCTGCAAGGCGTAAAATTGCAGTTCATTCAAAACCGTTTATAATATGAGTATTCATTTCAATAAATCATTTTACATTTTTGTATACATTGTCATGCACTTGGTTTTACTCTCCTTACAATTAAGCTATTATATCAAGAATAATATATTATCATTTTTAAAAAATAAACTCGTGTTATAAGAGTGGGTACTTCAGCCAGTATAAGAACAAGTTTAATAATTATCTGTGACTTCCATGGGCTTGTCTTGCAGAGCAAAGTTTTTCAAAGGAAGGCTAAAAATTAGAAATTGACACTCAGAGTTATTTTTTGATATTTAGCTCAGATCTATATTTTGTCTTCAAAGTAGCCATCGCAGAAAATTCGGATTCACAAAGGTATGCTGTTAAAATTGGTAATAGTATACGAAATGCTTTTGTTTTCAGTGCAGAAAATTCAGCATCTACCTCTATCCAGAATTCAAAGAGTGATTTATTACAAAATTGCCCTTTAATTTCGTCACTGGATGTGAAATCTATGAAGATCTCTTTTTCGGCAGTTGAGAGCCCTTCTGAAGTATTTTGAAATGGATCTCTAACCCATTCGTAACTTGCTATCAATTTGCCCTCGTCTGTGTACTTGTTGATGCTTTATTATCGTCGAATGCTCGCTGTGATTTAAAATATATCTATGATTTTGTTTTAATCCACTGCCGTAAATACTTAATACCGTGAATTACAATTAACGCGTGAATTATGAAATGTACATTCAAGAGAGAGATTCGGTAACTAATCGATTCGGCCAAGACTGACTAAAATTGTACGAAGTACAGCATTTTTACATGTTTTGTGCAGACGTCTGTTAGGTTGCCTAGACTCACATGTACGTTCGCGAGGATGCCAGATGTAATGGATATGATAAAGAGCAACATAGATTAGGCTATTTTTTAATGACATTTGTACTTTTAGAAATGGATCTTGAAGGAAATAAATCTTTAATTAAATATTATTTCTCAATCTGTTTCAATTTAAAAATTAGAGAAAGAAAAATAACATAATTAACCTATTACTTAAAAGTATATATATAATTTATACTTAAAATATATATTACTTAAGAGTAACATATATAAAAATTTAATACGTATTTTATTAATACTGAATTAAGAACAAGTTTAATAAGTATTAGCGACTTCCATGGGCTTGTCTTGCAGAGCAAAGTTTTTCAGTTTTTTAGAAATTGACCCTCTGAGTTCTTTTTCTATATTTAGCTGATATCTATATTTTGTCTTCTAAGCAGCCACCACATTTTGCAATATGTTCCAATTTAAAAAATAAGAGAAAGGAAAAATAACATAATAATTATCCTATTATTTAATTTTTTTTTGCTTAAAAGTAACATATACAAAATTTAATACTTATGTTATTAATTTGTACGGTTTATAATTAAGATCGTGTATTGTAGCTTTAGCGTCAAAGGGCATTATTATTGCATTCAGTAATTTATTAATGTATAAGGGGCGCGATAAAAATTGTGATTGAAAAGGGGGGCGCCAGTATTGAAAGTTTGAGAAACACTGTATTACATGCATGAGGATAACAAACGTGTATTTCGGAGTAATAATTCAACCTACCTGTTGAGCTGCCATTCCTAAGCAGTATTAAAGAGGTGTTTTCCTACAGGATAACGTGCGTTCTTATACAACTGTTGAGGGTGTCGACGTGTTTCCTTGACCTTCTAGATCATCAGAGCATTCTCCAATCGGGTATTAGTGGTACATTTTTGAACGACAACACCAGAGTCACCCAAGATCAGCATTTTTAATGTACATATTTTGTCACATTTTTAATGAAAAATTCTACAGAACGTACACGAAGTAACATCTGGTGTACAGAAAAATCCCTACAACGAAAGTATAAGAAAATCTTTACTAAGCTACTACAAAAGAGATATTAAATAATTTCTGTAACCCTTTTGCTATTCATATGCTAACTTTAGTGAACTTATGTAAATTGAGTTTTGAATTTTTTTTATAGAAAGATATCTAAAATACTCTCACCACGAATACTGAATCATATGAATGGATGCCAAGTAATTGTTTAAATATTATTTAAAAAAGTATACGATGTAGCTTCCTGCAATCTTCTAATTGGGAAGATATATTTCAGTAGTAATTATTGCGATATCTTCTTTACCTTCGGTCATCAAAATAGTAATACCTTACGAATATTTAGGGAGTATTCTCGTCGCTATCTATCACATCGTCCTCCCAATGCCAATGTCATCAGCAGGTTGGACAAATAACCGTGAAATACTTCAAGTGTTTACCCAACTAATGATATGTACGATGTTGGTGAAAAAACGCATGGTGGGCTCAAACCAGCACATATAGTTATAGTATTTCAGGAGGTTAAAGAATCTTTCGATTTCAGCACACGTGCACTAATTTGGGAGATAAATGGAAATAGTAGATTGGGTCTTCAACAGTCACAACGGTAACATATCTAATGCTCATGCAATCTGTGAACAGTCTGTGTGTCATATATATATATATATATGTTATATATTGAAGTATTGTTGGCCGGTGTATGTGATTATCAATTTTGATTTAGTAATGACGTCTTCAGAATAGCTTTACCTCCTTTATTATGAGCACACATCAGCAGATTAAAGCACAATTAAGTTATATTTCACATTGAATAGACAGCAGCATTTTGGAGGACACAACACAAAGACAAAAAGGCAACAAGTATTTACAAATCTTACATGATAGCGACAAGCAGAGAAAAGAGCACGATTACATCAGATTTTTGTGTTTATATACCAACAATGCACAAGCGCGTGACTATTACGTAATAGTAGTTCTGATTGGCTAGAATGCGCTGGATAGGGATTTCGGTTTAGCCGATTACGATTAAGATTACAATGTTTATTTTGAAACCTAAGAATTAAAGATTATTTATATATCTTTAAAGAGTTAATTAAAAGTATGTGTTAGCGGGAATTATTACACACAAAATACATATATATATATATATAATATATATATATATATACAGTCAGACCTATATAACGAAGTAACTAAATCCCGGAGAAAAGTTCGGTATTTAGAGGTTTATCTTTTGATATACTTTATATAAACCACATAAAACAAATTTTAAATTCATAAAAACTATATATTCAAAAAGTAATTATTCACACCATTTAAATTAATATTTGTTTATTTTATATATCTTACCGATTAAAAAAGAAAGAAAGAAAGAAAAATTGCATTGAAAACAAGAAAAAAGAATGTCGAAGAATTCACTGTATTTTCAATATTAAGCAAAAAGTTTTATACCAAAATTAATGAATTTTAAGTACATTTTATAATTGAAAGCATACACGTAATATTAAACATACATTGTTTTATAACTAGAACACGGGAACACGGGGCAACTCCACTGAGGGTGAAAGAGGATAGCGAAGATGTTTCTAGTAAACTGGGTAATGGGGATTAAAGGTTGCACTTCTTGGATGAAACGTCCAGAACTCTATTGCTCTCGGTGAGTTAAGATCTAGTAAAACTAGTTCAAGATTTATGACCACCATAAAATGTGTTAAAGAGAAAACAATTTGAAATGTCGAGAAATACTTTAAAAAAAGGGAAAACAAAAGTTGAATCACAAAAGAAAAAGTTCATTATATAGAAAATGCACTTCCATGATAGAGAGGTTGTTGTACGAAGAAAATCGTGAAATGTTCAAGGCTCCAGGAAAAGTTCGCAATATATATATATATATATTATAACATTTTTCAATTAGTTATAATACAGTTTTTGAATAGATCGCCACATGTTTAATAAATGAATAATATTATATTTTATTTAAATATTTTTGTGTATGTTTGTGAACCTTTTTTAGTTTCTATAAATTTTTATACCAATACTTAAGGTTTTTTAAATATATATATATGAATAGTCTTAAAAAATTATTTATCATAATTCACTAATTTTAATGTATGCGGTACTATAACTTTCCTTTTGTATCGAGTGGGTAACATAATTTGTTTCTTTACTCACGAAGTAAGTCTTACCATCTACTTCACTGCATCGACTTTAAATCTGTTCTAGTAGGCCTTAATTTTATCGTTATATTTTAATAGTATAGTGTATTTTATTTGTAATATTTAAATCTCTCCTAACAATATTCCTTTCTTTCCCTATGACTCAGTAGTATAGGCAAATTGCAGGTGAAGATTGGCTAGCAGATTGTTTAACCTGCAATCTTGGTTCCTAAGGCCAGGAGTTTGCTATTGTACTACTATGGCTAATAGCTAATATTTTCTACTATCTTGTCTATTTATACTTAGATTTTATAGCTATTTTATATATATATATATATATCATACATAGATGGATAGATAGATGCTTGGGTAGAAAACATATATATAGATAGTAAAACTCTAAAATATTGGAAATGTGTACCTATATCTGTCTCCTTTTTTTAAATA
This sequence comes from Trichonephila inaurata madagascariensis, assembly GCA_019973955.1. Classification (NCBI taxonomy): domain Eukaryota; kingdom Metazoa; phylum Arthropoda; class Arachnida; order Araneae; family Nephilidae; genus Trichonephila; species Trichonephila inaurata. The sequence goes on along the minus strand of BMAV01013511.1, from coordinate 7,235 downwards.
AATAATATTAAACCTACACACACAATTTTTACTATCTATTTTGATTGAGGGTGAAAGAGTGAATTTTTTGATGGAAATTTTTATTAAATAACTACTTATTTTGCACCTGATTGCGTTTATTATGCACATATATTGTGTCATCTGTTTTGATTAATTTTTTAAAAAAATATATGCTCTGGTATACATTTTAAATTTTATATGTAAATAAAAGTTAACGTTTGTAAATATAATGATTAATAGATACATATGTGTCATCAACGAAAATCTCTGAATATTCTATGTTTATAACTGTTTTAACTAGTGGTCATATTTATCTTTAAAAACCAGATTTTCTTTAGAAATACAAGTGTATTTTAGAAAATAGTATGACGTAAAAAATTTTGAAGTTATAATATCGAACAATATTTCAAATATAGAGTATTACAATTTTCCTATCCATGATATAAATAATTTGTATCAATGATACTTTTTTACTTTAAAAGTGCTTTTAAAATTTTAAAAACAAAATTATAGAAATTATCAATTATTAAATAAATGAACAAGCATACCAAATTTACATATGACTGCATTTTGCTCGAAAAAATATGCATTACACTTATTAGCCCGAATATGACGCGATATTTTTGACTAATCACATGTTCCGTTAAACAATGGACTAGCAACAAGTTTGAGGTCCCTACCTCTACCAAGAAGCTCTGGTTTATATATTTGTCTTTGATTCCATGAGAAATAAGTTTGTTCCATGTCTGTTGCAAGTGTTATGTAATGTATTTGCTTTGAGCGATGGTTTTTCATTTTATTTTTATTGTCCATAAAAATCGACTCAAATAATAATAATAATAATACTATGAAAACAGCTATTCAAAAATACAAAAATATATAGCTATGAGGAGAATTTACGATAAAAGTTTTTAAATAATGGTGTTGCAAGTGATCAAAGTGTTAGAAGAGGATGCACAGTTAAACGTTTCTAGAAAGGAATTTAAAGAAATTATGGATAGAGGTATACCAACCAAATCACCACGATTGCGGTCTACTTTCCAGCAAGAAACCTGAAGACATTTTTTTACGAAAAATTATTGGATTTTCAACGACATGTTATATCATTACACTAAACAGTCTCTGAAATAAGGGAAATGTTGAACAAACACTATTCTATTTTAATCCGGCACTTCTCGTGCAGAGTATGTCATACCCACCGTCTAACTTTTTTTAACGCTCTTTCTAAACCTTTTTTTGGAAAATGGATAGTTCCTCGTGAGCTGACTTTAAGGTCATATCTTTTGAGGGGCTTTAGCTTGTAGGTGAATTCTAAATATATGTATATTCTAAATATATCTTCGAGTATGTTATACCCTGCGTGAGAATAGAGGTTACAGTTCTGAATGCATGAGCACGTTTTAAATCTTCCTTATGTTATGGAGTATTGTTGTAGATATGATGAAGAAATGTAATTTAATAGATACACTATTTAATAGTGTAACGTCGTCAGTAGTTAGCAAACAAGAAAATTTGTCACAGCCTCATTATAAAATTAATGCAGAATTTATTTGCTTCATATGTTACTAAAAAGTCCAATAAATATGCCAAGCCGGGCAGACAGTCTTTTCACTGGAGGTCAATCCTTATTCCGAAAGGCACTCGACAATCCCTTGCTTTTCCGGGCTCCTCTCCAGTTTACCCCATGGCTCTCTGTTTCCATCCAGGGCTCCGTCCGTCTCACTCCAGGGCTCTATCTCCGAGTTTTTTTCCTCTCCGTCCGTCGTTCCTTTTTCCTCAAAATTAACCCCTTTTAAACACCAGGGGCGGGTCCACCACACGCCCCTCGTCTTCCTCATTGGCAGGCCAAAAAAATGGTCTGCCCTTGTCCCCGGGCCACTTTCGTCTCCCATTTGCGCGACAAACACAAACACATTTCTCGTCTGTCTGGAATCCAAGGGCGCCATAATTCTCATCCAACTTCTGAAACTTCCATTCATTTCACCACCTGGGCCTCATAGCCCTATTCTCTATGCTCCGACTTTCATACAGGCTTCGCCTATACGTCAACCTATTGTCACCGGCATTCTTTAGCCATTGTAAATTCCAGACCCGATGTCTGCGCTTGTCCGAGGCCAGACAACAAACAATGACCCCAAGGCCACCTGCTCTTGTCATCCAACGTCTGTTTGGGGCCATAAAACTTCAGATGAATAGATGGGGCGAGGTTCACCCCAATCGAAGACGTCACAATAGATATAGTACAACACTATTTTCGGATGAAGAAACTCTCTTCGCGGGTATGATGAGGGAGAATCTAAAGATGAAGAGTATAGCAGCAAGTATGATTCCTCCACTGAAATCACAAACCAAATTTAGAAATAAGAGACACTGTAGAAAATAAAAAAAAACGAGTCTTACAGTAATTGTGTATGATGTGTAACATCTGACATGTTATCGTTGTAAATACGCAATAGTAACTTAAATCTGAAAAAAATGAATCGAGTATGATAGGAAATAATTTTCTATCGAATAGTTATATATTTAATGAGAATTTTATTTATTTAACACAAGGACTAATGCAATTTTTTATCAAAAATATTTTTTCTTGTTCAATTTGGGAACAGTGGATATAATAGGCTTGAAAATAGACAAAAAGGGATTTCGGCAGCCATATACATTTCTCCGAATCAAATGGTTCGAAAAATTAAAGATTTTCTGGATTTTGTATTTTTACCATATACCGAAGATGGTGTACGGTTCTGCTCTTTTAAAAACGAACTATCACTCGCTTCCCATGATTTTGAGTGTGATTGAATTGAGTGAGATTGAATTGAGTCCTGAATCGAGTATGATTGGAAATAATTTTCTATCGAATAATTATATCTTTAATGAAAATTTTATTTAGGAGTTTTAATTAGGAGTTTTTTAGTCGAGGAAACTTTTTTAATCACAATTAAAAATATTACAATGACAGCGACAGGATCATAAAAATTTAATTAGCTTGGTAAATGTTTAAAAATTAGAAAGATTAGAGAAAATCAAAATTACCCGTGTAATTAATTAATTTTTTGATCGAAAGAACTTTTTTTATCACAGTTAAAAATATTATAATGACAGCGACAGGAATTAACCTCAAAGTATGAAAAAGATACGCACTAAAATATGTTATTAGAATAATTCATTATTACTTTTACTCGCATTTTCTTAAGAATGTTGAACTTTGTCAAATATGCTTAACAGTAAATATAATTATTAATACAGTTTACACATATAAATTAACCTCAGATTTCTTACAAAACGAGTCCTGAGATTTTATCGTAGGTATATCCTAAATAAGAATTCGTATCTTTTGAAATATTAACATTAACAATATAAAAAATAAACGACTAGACTTGAGCCCCGATGCGAGTTTAGCGACTACGCGCTCTCATTGGTCAAAACAAATAGCACGCGCTTACGTCACTTCCTGTTACAAACTTTCGTCCCTTTTGACGAAATCACTCCAACAAAATTCAGCAATCGAGAGGAAAGATGTTACACATCAGTAAATGTTTTATATGTAGAGACACAGAAACATTTGGGAGAGGAAATTTTAAAGGAGACAACTGGTACACGTCTTTTCCACTTTCAGATGAATTTATGAAAAATAAAAACTATTATTGCTGAAACAATAAAAGCAAATAAAAAAGAAATTCCAATTTTTTTTTAATTTAAAAAATAGAAGATTTTACTCCAATATTGTATAGTTTTAAAAAGATACATATTAAAAAAAATAATCAAGATCCAGTGAAAAAATTGCATTCACTCACGACGAAATTAAATGAGTGTATAAACAATGTATTGAATGCCCTTATAAAAAGAACAGAATAACTAAATTTTCGTGCGAAAAATGTAATAAAATATTGTATTTCCTAAAATCTCTTCCTTTTTAACTTTTGTATACAAATTTTACGGTAAAAAAGGAATGTAAAGACCCTTGGGGACCTTGGGGATACCCTGCGGGAGAACTTTAGGTCTTTTTTCGCGTGAATGATGCCGTGTTAAATACTTACTAATATATGTTACGGTTAAAAATAAAGGTAAACTGAAGTCTTGTTGAAGCCAACTGGTTACGAAAAATCCAGAATTACTGTTATACTTGCTGTTATGTCATGGATAAAACCTTCGACTGTACGTTATATCAAAAGTGAAACATGGCAGATGAATTGCTATTCGACTATTTAAGTGTGATGAATATGTTATGTTTTAAAAAGCCATGTTCTCTGAGAAATACACGCTCCATGCTAGTCTTTGATGGATTTGAATGTCAATTTGCGTACGATTTTAAGGAAAAAGAGAAAACACCGAATTCTTATCTTGCAACAATACCAGATGGTATGATATTTCAGCCACGAATCTACTATGTTATTGTATGAAAAATCATTGAAAAGGAAACAAAAATTGGATATTAGAAAATACTTAAGATTAATTGGATTTAAAATACTTACTCTCCCTTAAGGTATTTGACTACGTTCGGAACCGTGATGTTGCAAAAGCGTATAAATGGATAATATTTATGATATTTAGCGTCACTTAGATAATAAAATGTATATAAAAATTGTTTTAAGAATATTATTACAATACAAAATTATTGAAGTACAATATTTTGACAAAAAATGAACATACAATGACCCATTTTCAAAATATTCTCCTTTTGTGAAAAATGATTCTATTATCATATTTCACCTGTATATATCTGAGACATCTGTACAGAGGCTCAATTAGAATTTTTGAAATATATAACTTAGAAGTGGGTTTATCCATGTTTTACGACCACAGAGGGAAGAAATTTTAAGAAAAAAACGCCGATTATTATTCCAATGGGTTGTAACTCTGAAAATAATGTGAATTTTTCAAAACTCACATAGTTGAGTCTCTGTAAAGAGGTCTGAGGTATATACAAGCAAACTATTATTTTAATAGAAGCATTTTTCACAAAAGGAGAGCATTTTGAAAAAAGGTTATTCTAGGTTCATTTTTTGCCGAAATATTATATTTAAATAATTTTTTTTGTCAAAATGTCCTTAAAACAATTTTATACATGTATTCTAATCTAAGTGACACTAAATATCACGAAAATTATCCATTTATGTGCTTTTTTAAAATCACGGTTCCGAACGTAGTCGGATATCTTAATTGGAGAATGGGTTGCAGCTGCTTGGTAGAAGATCGAAGGTAAATATGGTACTTTAAAGTTTCTAGAAATGATGCGTTCCCAAAATAAAGATGAGTCTAAGAAATCCATTTTTTTGTTAGAGACTGAAGGAGTGTACGAGCTAATTTTCGATCCCAATACGACATGGAAGTGTACTTAATACTTTTTTTAATATTATTTAATTTTGCTACATGTTACTTAGTTTTTAAGTCAGGAATATGTGTATCTAGTGATATTTTTAGTAAAAGAACATTTATCTGACTGAAATTAAATTTCATTGAATTATTTTATTAAATTAAAAAAATCAATTGCATTATTTCAGATTAATTTTTTTTCTAAATAACTTAATGTAAAATTTTGGTGTCATGTTCAGTTAACTATAATATTAAAATTGGGCTAATAACAGTAAATTTGCATAAATATTTATAGCGATGCGTATAACTTTATTTAGTAAATGTTTAAGAATGCCCAAAGATTATTGTTCTACAAAGATTTTCGATAAACCACATACACCACATACAAACACTTTTACTTTTAAACATTCTGAGAAACTGAATATATTGATTATTTTGCATTTCTAGGAGAAACTATTGGTTCAATAACTTCTAACAAAAATACCGAAGATTTGTATTTCGGTGGACTTTTTTGCGTTCATGAAAAGTACAGACATCTGGATGTGGGACGAAAGGTACGGATTCTAAAATTACTTCTCTTACACCCAGTTAAAACCTTTTATTGATTTGTTTGTTGAGTTATATTAAAGCTTTGCTATGTTTTTATCTATTCATTTATTTATTGTACAGGTAAATGTGTCAAATAGAGATTCAACCTGTGTGAAATATTAAAAAATATCCTTATTTATAGTGTAATATCTAATCTATAGTGTTATATGTAGTCTTCTATTACCAATAAACAACAATTTATAGACAACAACAAAGAAATGTTTGAAGACCATAAAAAATTTCAGTCAGGGTGTCCGCGAGCATAAGGTATTCAAAAGTTATGGCTTATTATTACGGAACTACCCTTCAGAATATAATAAACTCTTCATGCGTGGATCGGAAAAATCGCCGAGATTTGTTGAGTCTATTCCAGCGTTTCTCAAACTGTGGGGCGCGCCCCCCTTGGGGGTGTGATAACTCTACAAGGGGGGCGCGAGCATATTGAAAAGTCAAAAACAAAAGATTATTTAAAAAAATTACTAATTTACTGAAAGTAAACAAGCAAAAAATACATTCTGACATAATAAAAAATAGAATGCACATCTACGCTGATATAATACACTTATAAAAGTATCAGTACTGTATAATGTATTTCATATAATTAATTTAACAATTCTTAGTTAAGAATAAGTATAATTACCACCATGGTTGCGTTACTATATACAAAAATTAATACTTATCTTGATAATTTGTGCGATTTATAATGAATCCCTAATCTGCCGATTAGAAGTTATGCGATTCGCTCCCAATGCCACCGTTTTCCACGTAAGCGTGGTTATGTGATGTATTGAAGGGAGGAATAAAAATAAGCAAATCCTCTGAAATATAAGTACATCCTTCAAAAAACTGTCCTTTTTTTTTTTCCCAAAACCTGCGGTATTAAAAATGCACAGAAAGATGTACTTTTGACAGACTATATATACGTCCGAGGAAAAAAAAGTTTTAACTGACAGACGTTTATATGCGCGGGTGGAACTTAAGGGACGGTGGACCTTTGAAATTAATTTCTTAAATTGTTGCAATTAGCTGGTTTAATCTATAGTAAATGATCTATATATTTCAATTTAAATATATTTTTTTTTTAAAAAATTTTAAATTTTATTTTTTTTTAAAAAATTTAATTTTTAAACTTTTTTTTAAAAAGCTCCTTGCGCCAATTTTAAGATAATACAAAATTTTTTTTTATATATATAATATAACTAAATATATCTGTGCTTGGTTTTTAAATTCAGAATAAAATTTGATGAAAAAAAAATAAATTTTTTTTTTATATGAAATATTTCACCAATTATCATATTCAAAGGGATTCAAAACAACGTAAAAATAGTCCGTTAAAT
>BMAV01013510.1:0-50642 GCA_019973955.1 Trichonephila inaurata madagascariensis | reverse complement strand
GGAAGACTGATGTATCCACCAAGTTGAAAAGGCCCGAGAGCATATTATGGTGCCATTTCTCAGCAACTGTGTACCGTGAAGCCGTGGTCTACTGTGGCCAGACTAAGGATGGCGTTTCTTTTCAGAAAAGGATCGATTTTAAATCGATTCGAATCGTAACCTTGTGACATCTCTCCCGTTCTTCTTCTAACATAACCTCTACGTTCTTGACGGCCACGATTAATGGCAAAACTTTTCCAACCCAAACCAAGAAATAAAAACGAAGCATAGATGCAAAAAAGGGATAACCTTTTAAAAGGATAGAAAGTTAAGTGAGCAATGATGGCAATTTTAGAGAAAGCTCAATTCGAAAAGATAGAATGTGGATTGACGGTTTAGAATCAAGACGCCCACCTCGCCAATCATACAAGGTACATACCATTGTACTCCCCCTAGGAGAAAGATTTGATTAGCCGGGACATTGAGTATTAAACCAAGGTAGGGAGAATATATTCTGAACGCTAGTATATTATTGAAACGAGATTAGGGGATCTAATATATTTATATTGATAAGTGATCTAATTGCGCGATCTGAGTTAAATAAAACTGCGTACTTTGGTTTATTCTCATTTAATATAAGTTTGTTCGATATCTAAGTACCTTTAAGTTAAATTTTTAATAAAAGTCATATTAAGAATTATAGAATGTCTCATATCATTCCGATAATCCCACACCTCTAACTTACGGGAAACCCCACGACATAGCTATCGATTGATGGCTATGTCGAAAACCTAATGAATCGATTCACAAAAATCAAGGTCTTAAAGATCGATTTTTTTCAAATCTGCATTTACAATGTAAATATAAATCCATTTTATGAAAACAAGAAAGATACAATAATAAACGATCACTTATAAGAAAAATCAGCAAATTTTAATTAAGGAATTGGAAAATTTACAATTTTTTTTATTACCATATAAAGTATCAGGTATAAAAGAAGACATTTATTTTCTAATTGTATTTGTTACATTGAAAAGAGTTTAGAGAATGGATAAAATAGCTTATAGTTTCCCAATGCTTAGTATCTAAGCTTTTTAAAAACAACAGTCTGTCAAGTCTATTGGGATCTAAGCAGTTCCGCTCATCACTTGAGATGTTGCCGGCAATCGAAAAAGGTCTTACAAGGAACAGATGATCCCACACGATACTCTATATATCATGGCAATTGAGTGAACATGTTGATGAATAGTTTTTTTTGTTCTTGCCGGTAAATTAACCCTTTAACCGCCAATACCCGTAATATTATGGTTTTAAACATAGTACATTCAACTAATTGTGGCCAATTTTATGGTTCTACCAAACAGTAGAAAAAATAGAATTTCGATTTTGTAGGATGAAATATCAATTAATTCCATATCATTTTTAATCCGAAAAATCAATTTTAGGTTAATCTTATCCAGATCGCCATCCCTACGCCAGATGCGTTCACAATCCCCCTGTCCTGAACGCTGCATCTCCTAAGGCCGTATCACACGTACACGTTTCAAGCCATTTTTCATCCAATTCGTGTAATTTTACCAGTTGCTATAGAAACGGTTTCGAACAACTTGCTAGTGAGCTCCAAAAATTTCTTCTCCCAAATAAAAGTTGCTTGAAATTTAGTCACCGGTTTCTTTCATGTCCCACGTCATAAACAACAAGATGGCGTGGTTTCTGGTTTCGTTTAACACATCAGATATGCCGTGTATCGGTGTAAAATATTTTAACAGGGTATAATATTTTAAACAGGATGGTGCTCAATTTCTGCCTACGCCCATAAAACAAAAGCCAGGGAAATAAAAGAAATAATTTTGATGCTCGTTTTCCGAAGTAGAAAAAATCGGCGAGTAATTTTTCACGTGGAGGTTGTATTTGGTTGACGTCAGAGATGTCGTTTTATTTACGGCAACCCTTTCCCTCAGTAAGATGAAAATTGCTTGAAAAAATTGTACCAAAAATGTACGTGTGATACGGCCTCAGAAAGTTGACCCTCGGCTGTACCGTTTAGAGTGGTGTAAGGAGCACAAAACTGGACATCGCATCAATGGAGTCGTGTCGCCTTTACGGATGAGAGTTGTTTCAGTGCCACAAAATAATATGGTGTTTATTGATAAAAATAAACTACCAAAAATCGTTTCCATATAAAGTGAATGACCTCCTGTAAACCCCAATTTATTACATTAATCATGATTTTAATAAATCACTAATGAGAAACCGAATTCAAAATTAATAAAGAGCAAATGAATAATGATATCGGTATAATCTGCCTCTATTTTTATATCCATGAACAATAAAATAAGTATAATCGTTATGCTAAAAGTTCTTATCAATGAATAATTTATTTTATTTATGGACTTGGTCATTTATCGTACTTTTTTCTGGAGTTGAAAGCAATGATACGATGCTTTAGGTGATAACAAATCACATCCTATCCTTAACTGTTAATTATCTATAATCATCCATTAAACATCAACAGCTTCATCTCTTGAGAGAGATTTCTATTTTGAAGAGGAAAGTATGCATGAGTGTATGAAAAAGGACCTCAGATAAGCTTTGAAAGCATTGATAAAAATCGAAAATAACAAGTTTACTTAAAAGGAGTCCGAAATCAGTTATACCGAGAATGTTAAATTGGCTGTTTTTGAGAGATGTACATTTCAAACTCTGTTATATGTACATGCTTGAAATTTCGCATACAATTAAAAGTACACCATTCGTTATATTGAATTCAGCTTTTATAATTAATTTGAATTTTTAATAATTTATAAAATATTTTATCAAACATGGCGAATTTGGGCCCATTTTTTTCGCATAAAAATTTGTAACAAATAAATTTTTGAGTTTTTTACAAAGGTCTATTTTGGTATATATTATTTCATCAGTATAAATATGTCATAAAAAATTTATATGCTCAGAATATTATTTTCTCCCAGAACAGATACATCGAACATCAAAATTTACATTTGAGATAAATGAATTTTAATGTATAATTACTTTTTTATTAAAAATATTCATCCCCATACTCCAAATGATCTACATTGTTTGAATCTCATCACCCTCTCTCTCTTCATTTTAAGTCTTTTTCTTCCTAATTTTGTTTTTTGTAAACATGAGTATTTAGCCTTAACAACCTCTGTTTGTCTAGGTGTTCCATTGCCTGTACTGTAATCACCAGGCTCAACATTAAGTTTTCTCCCAAAATTTCTGGTTTTGATTCATTTCCCCATGTTAAATGATGAAATTGTATCATATGTACACCCAATGATAATACTTCTAATTGTACAATGTTTTCTTCGCGGTGCACGAGACCACATATGTTGTTTACACTCATTTCGGATTTTGTGCAACCCATGTAAACACTTTTTATCAATTCTGAATTAAAACGATTTGATTGCCATCATTCATTCAACTTTAAAGAAACAAAAATAGTTTGTTTACATTCTTCGCCATTTAAATGTGCGTGGCCCTGTTTCAATGATTACTAAAATGGCTATTTTAAGAGCTTCAATTACCTTAGAGGTTAAAGAAATGTATTTTTAGAAAGGTTAAAATTTACACAATTCGAAAATGTAAAACACCCAAATTGTCATATTAAGTAGATTTTGTGTTTCCAACCCCTCTTAACTTATAAGTATTTCGTATGTTTTTCTCCAGCAATACTACTAAAGGCATATGAAACTGTTGAAGTTTTTTTAAACAAGTTTACAGATTAATTTTTAAAAACATTTTTTTTTAAATTTAGAAATGCAATTAAGAATTTTCTTGTTTACAAATATTGATTTTCTATAAAGTGAATTCATACGTACATATTCATTTTAAAATATATCAAAGTTTTGATCAAACACTTTGTGTTTTGAAAGTGATCAGTACTTTTTTTCTTTGTAAATGCTTAAAAGTTACTTTCAATTTAGACACACTTCATCTCCTTTACTTATTCAGTTCAAATTATAATTCATTGACACTGCTTCGAACTTGTATTCAGAGACATTTGGATTTTAACTGACAGTAGTGTGCATCTCTGCAGAATCTTTGTCCTGAACAACTGCTAGAATATGACAAGCCCAAATATTCTGGATCATGTGGTTCGGCTTTCTTGTGAAATTCTACATACTTTCAATGGGTCCCTCCCATATTGAAATGAGTAGGTGAGAGATAGTTTTGCCAAGTCTGCCACTGCTGACAATCTTATGGCTATATATAACACTTGTCTTACTTTGCTGAACTCTCCTCCATTTAAAGGATAGAATCAAATGCACTTTGAAGAATTCCGCCTGAATTCCTCCACGTATTTTTGGAAAAATACTCGTTGGTGTCACCAACTTAATATTCCTAGAAAGCAGGAGACAGTTTATCACGCTTTTTAGGGCCACATCAAATATCTTACTTTTCTCAACAGGGCCAGAAAGTCTTTCCAGAGTGTCATATAGATGCGAATCTGTTATCAGGCTTCCAGTCATATTCTTAATAGCTTCAATTTTACTACTATTACTACTCCTTAAGAAACAACAACAGTTCAAATTATATCATCTTCCTACATAATGTACTATTTCCTTTATTCCCAAAAACTTTTTGAGGCATTCTAAAGTACACTCAAATGAAAACCACAAACAAAAAAATTTCAACATACAGTCATGAAATTGCTGAAAAAGCTTTTTTGTGACCAGTTCAGTAAAAAGATAGCCAGTAGGACAGTGTTTCAACCAGGGAGCGCGCCCCACTGGGGGCGAGCATATCGAAAATAAAAAGGTTAAAAAAATTAATTTACTGGAATGAAAAAACAAAATACTTTCTTGATATAATCAAAAAATACAGATTTTGCATTGATACATTTATATATAATATCTGGTGAAAAAGGTCATCAAAAATAAAAAGATTCTACTTTTGAATGCTCATTAGCTATCTTGATCCTATAGCTAAATAAAAAATATTTTTGTTTGCTTTGCTGTAAATCCTACGATGAGAGATTTTTATTACGTTTCTTTTAACTAAAAATATTACTTTTGCTGGCTTTCGAACTTACTGTGGTTACCTGCATCCCTTTCTTTTAGGGAAGTTGTAAATTATATAATTTGTTGCGCTTTTTTTCACAATGTGAAAGAGTTTTTGTACATGGATAAGCATATTGAGCACTTTGAAGGATTAATTGCCAAGATTTATTTTTATGAGTATACTGAAACATATAATACAAAAATCGTTAATTCTTGGGAAAACTTTTTATTTGTTAACAATGACCTTGACAGAGAATCCTCTAATATGACAGTCTTAATAAGAGCTATAAAATGAATTGATAACATATTCCTTTTGGGAGTGGCAAACGTTTTTTAGAATCTTAAGGTACTTGTTTAGACCGAGTTCCCCGGCACAACCACTATTTTCAAAAATATTTTCTTTGAACATGCTGCATTTTCCTTATGAATAACTTAGTGGTTTTAATTGTGATGTTGTACGACTGATTATGGTTTATAAATGTAAATGAGCATTGGGCATCTGTGATCTCTCTGAAAGGAAATTGAAGCTGATCAAACAAGGGAAACATTTGCTGAAATAATGCATATTAATCATGTTAGCGAAAGTAAATTTGAGAAAAGCAATAAAGATGAACGAAAGGAAAATTTTCAATAGTTACATTAGGAACTTTATCATGAAAATATGAAGCCATAAACTGTACTGCAAAATGCACTTCACCCCGTCAAAAAGACACAAGCAAGAAAAGTTCAACAGGATATTTGTCGATCATCAAAGGATATTAAAATACAAAAACGTGAACAAATGTGACAGTTTTGCTTGCAACAGCTTTCCTGTAATGTTAGCAAAGAGTGTCTGTGATTTGTGTCCTTATTAAGGTCACGCACATTTGAACAATTTAGTTCAGTTTATTGGATATTTTCTCAAATTATGAAAGACAAATAGAAAAAATCCTTGAAATAGGTAAGTATATTTTCTCTTAATTAAATTATTCACTGAAATTGTGATTTTTATCTTGTATATTGAAAATAATTATAAAAAAAAGAATTGGGGTGCATCACTCCCCCTCATGACCATTAACGTTAGTATCGAGTAACAATCGATCCTGGCTTTCGTTTAAATATTAAAAAATAACACAATTGTTATTCATTAGAATTTATGTTCTTTTATTACTTAACATTATTCTAAATGCTAATTCTGTGAGGCTTAAAATTACAGTTCATTCAAAACCGTTTATAATATGAGTATTCATTTCAATAAATCATTTTACATTTGTATTCATGCACTTGTTTTACTCTCCTTACAATTAAGCTATTATATCACAAATAATATATTATCATTTTTTTAAAAATAAACTCGTAAGTAAGAGTGGGTACTTCCACAGCCAGTATATTAGAACAAGTTTAATAATTATCAGTGACTTCCATGGGCTTGTCTTGCAGAGCAAAGTTTCTCAAAGGAAGGCTAAAAATTAGAAATTGACACTCAGAGTTATTTTTTGATATTTAGCTCAGATCTATATTTTGTCTTCAAAGTAGCCATCGCAGAAAATCCGATTCACAAAGGTATGCTGTTAAAATGGTAATAGTATACGAAATGCTTTCTTTTGTTTTCAGTGCAGAAAATTCAGCATCCACTTCTATCTAGAATTCAAAGAGTGATTTATTACAAAATTACCCTTTTTAATTTTCGTCACTGTATGTGAAATCTATGAAGATCTCTTTTTCGGCAGTCGAGAGCCCTTTCAGTTATTTTGAAGTGGATCCAACCCATTCGTAACTTGCTATCAATTTGGCCTCGTCTGTGTACTTGTTGATGCTTTATTATCGTCGAATGCTCGCTGGTGATTTAAAAATATATCTATGATTTTGTTTTAATCCACTGCCGTAAATACTTAATACCGTGAATTATAATTAACGTGTGAATTATGAAATGTACATTCAAGAGACTGGTATTAATCGATTCGGCCAAGACTGACTAGAATTGTACGAAGTACAGCATTTTTTACATGTTTTGTGCAGACGTTCGTTAAGCTGTCAGACTCACATGTACGTTCGCGAGGATGCCAGATGTAATGGATATGATAAAGAGCAACATAGATTAGGCTATTTTTAATGACATTTGTACTTAGAAATGATCTTGAAGGAAATAAATCTTTAATTAAATATTATTTCTCAATCTGTTTCACTTAAAAATTAGAGAGAAAAATAAAATACTAACCTATTACTTAAAAGTAATTTAAAATATATATTACTTAAGAGTAACATATATATAAAAAATTTAATACTTATCTTAATACTGAATTAAGAACAAGTTCAATAAGTATCAGCGACTCCATGAACTTGTTCCAGAGCTAAGTTTTTTAGAAATTGACCCTCTGAGTTCTTTTTCTATATTTAGCTGATATCTATATTTTGGTTCTAAGCAGCCACAGCATTTTGCAATATGTCTACCCTAAAAATCAGAGAAAGGAAAATAACATAATAATTTTTATCCTATTACTTAATTTTTTTTGCTTAAAAGTAACATATACAAAATTTAATACATGTTATTAATTTGTACGGTTTATAATTAAGATCGTGTATTGTAGCTTTAGCGTCAAAGGGCATTATTATTGCATCCAGTAATTTATTAATGTATAAGGGGCGCGATAAAATTGTCATTGAAAAGGGGGCGCCAGTATTGAAAGTTTGAGAAACACCGCAGTAGGGAAGCTGATATACATTAAAATATCAGTACTATGATATTAAAGCAAATGTCACAGCACGAAACCCATGGAACACGTGCGCTCAGTCCCAAAACGACTTAAAAGATGGAAGGAGAAATTATTTCCAGGAATTGGCTAAAAAAGAAGATGAAATCGGATTTTCATAATGGCTACCATCGAAAGCTTTGCACATGATAGAATAATCATAAGATTGAAAGGGGAGGGTCGAGTTATGTGATTGTTGCACAAGAATTTTGAATTGGTAAAAGAGTAGATTAAGAACTTAAAATCTGTAGTGAAAGAAGTATTTCATTTCATATTCTTTATTTGTGGTGCTCGAAACACATAGTGTGCTTCTACATCTTGTCATCACCTGCCAGGGCAGATTCTCAAAACTATTCTAAGGGGTTGCCATATTCACCTGGGACCCATGGTCGGGTTTGGCATAACAAATCCTGGAAATTCCAACCGACAGGTACTACTATAGAAAGCTTGGCGATGTCTACTGAGAAAAAAACAGCTGCAAGTTAAGGACTAGTATGCTGCTCTGCATGCGAAAGCATCTCAGAACCATACATCGAGGAACATTGTTTCAGCAAACTGCATAGGGTAGTGTGATGAATCTTTATGTATCAACGTGTCATTTTTTCAAACAAATATTTAATGAGGTATAGACATGCTGTCAAATTAATTTTGTGAACATCAGATTATTGGGAAAATAATAAAACTAATGCTAGAGCAACTTAAAAATTTTTTATTTTCAATGAAAAATACATTTTGTACTTTTATGGTAGTAAATGTTTAGTTATACATGTAATTCAAAGTATATAAAGTAATATTAGCTTGATTTCTGCAGTTGCAGATTGTGTGGGGATGACAAATAACTATATTAGGATAAGATGTTACTTTGGCAGAGATTGCTTGCTGAATTAGAGTCATTTACAACGGTTTCTAGATGAGTCTTAACTGTTTTTCATTTTTGAAAATAATGACTCACAGGCGTTGGTAGACGAAAATACGGTTAAAATATCATGGTCCAGCATCTAAAACAGTTAAATGATGTGAGGAATCGAATTCCATGTCTCCAAAATTTTAATACTTACATTTTACTTATATTGCTTATTTATTCTTTCTGTTTCAATCAATTCCAACTTTCTCCTTTTTTCAACAAATTTTTGAATCCGCATTGAACTGGACAGGAACTCAATCAGAGTTGTGCATTTCAAATTTTTTAATTTCAACCAATCCAATTGTAACAAGTTCGGTTTTTTAAATGAAGTCACATCAGGGTTCATAAAAACTTGAGTGCTTCCGGATAATTCATTGAGCTGAGAAAATCTCGCTGAAAAACTACAACCGATCACCGCGTTTGTTCGCGAATTGGTACTTCATATTGTAATTTTGTCATTTTGAATGAAAAATGCAAAACCGTTCTGATCGGTGGCGTGCTCCAAATTATTGTGCGTTAAATGCCATCAATGGCACGCAGGCCATTGGTTCACCATCCTTGGCATAAGGCATTAAAACGATAGATATTACGGCTTACTATTACCAGGCTTCTACAAATGTGGGCTTACTCAACTCTTACCTTGACCTCTGTTAGCATAAATAGCAGCCTATCAGTGACAACGTTTACAGTGGCGACACAAACGCAAAAGGCTGTACATGTCATCAATGGAGTCCCATTCTTGTGGTTGGGATGAGTCGTTTTAATCTGAGCAACAACCAAAGCTCCAATGTTCATTCATTCCCTGCTTCTCTCTCTCTCTCTCTCTCTCTCTCATTCCACTACCAATACTCAAAGAAAAGTTGAAACTTTCCAAAGTTCTTATGTGTGGGACGCATTATGTTGAATAATAAATGAATGGAGTATTTTTGACAGCTACTTATTTGCTTGACTTACTTCGATGAATTTTTTCCCACGCATTCGTCTGTTCATAGGTGCCATTCATCGATTCTTTTATTTTTGTTGACGACAGTGCCAATCATGAGTACCTCTGCAGTTAAAGAATATAATGGACTTCAAGTTGCTCTAGAGTTCGACGTTAATACGCCCCTCATTCACTGCGTCTGTTGATCAGCTTCTAGAAACGAGGTTATCTTGCCGAATGCATTGGCCAGTGGTCTCCGCTGATTTAGATTCTGTAGAGTAAGCAAGGGAATATTAATGCAGCAATATTCAGCTACTCTAGACATTTGGCGAAGGACCTCGTAATTTTAACTATGGTCAAGTGTCAAAGATGACCCTTGAGCTAGCACTCCTCTCCAACTTCCGCACCACACCAACGTGGGAGGACGTTTGAGGCTCGAGACATATTTTCTAACATACATCGGTCCCCTCATCACGGCGGGTCTTCAGTGATACTAGGCTCAAACTCCTCACATGTTTGCCACCAGTCCATTACCTTGATCAAGGTAACTTAAACGTGTGGGAAGAAATCCCTTATCCTAGGGAGAACAACCATACTACCGGAAAACGAAGTTCCACGAAAAGTAGTAGTTCTTGCCCCAAGAGCCAAGTACCAACAACTTGCTAATATTTTCTTTTAACGATTTTTTAATAAGGCTTTTTTCTTATCACGTTCAAAAATATATATGAATAATTCGTTTTTTTTTACTACTGTGTTTTCATCATCCTATAGTGTTAAGACTGGGCATATTTGCCGTGTGAATTTCATTCACGCCACCCCACCCAGAATAATGGTTATAACACTCGGCTTGTAATCGAGTGGGTTTGGTTTCGAATCTCGAGTAAAGCATGGATGTATCTTCGGGAAAGAAATCGGACTTTGCCTGAATGGATTCCCCATCTCGAAAGGAAATCAGCGTACCTCTTCTGTTTTTGCTGGGAATATCGTTTGTAATAAAATATGTATTCTTCTGTGATTGAGTTATATGTTTCTGTTCTTCTTATCTCACGTCTTTCGTATGTATCTCAGAAATAAACACACGACAACACAACATTTCATCTCACCCAGGTAATTGTTTCAGAATTGAGACATAAACTGATGTTGCTTAAGTTGCTCATTGGTGTATATATTTATCCATAAAAGTCTACATTATAACGAAAACTTCAAGAATCAGCTCTAATATTACTTATTTTATGAAAACTGCACATAACTACTAATCGTAACAAAAATTCGCAAACAAAAATTACAATTTTTTTAATTAAAAGAAAAGTGAAAAAATTTGCATGCATGGCCTTATACATGTGAAGTTAGTAATATTGAAACTAGGAATATGCATAAAATAATATCAAAATGCATTTATATCTTTTGAAAGATATGTAGGAACTTATACATTTGTCACTGATATTTTGCAATGATTTTAATACACATTTTATTTGTCGAATTCGATCTCTTACAAACTATTTAAATATAGATTTACAAGGCAATTTGTTTATTAGTTAAACACCCACCAAATCGCTGTAGCAGAATATATAAATATCGAAACGGAAAAAAAAAAGATTGATCAAAACAAAAAATCGTTCAACCTTTTCTTTTTCTGATCTTTATCTGACCCTTAAAAATATTATATAATCAAGTCCATTCTCATCACGAATTTTATCGAAAGAAAATAAAACTATAATGTCATTGCTAGCTTTGAATATGTCGACATTTAATGGATTATACAGTTTCTAGAAACGCTGTGTTATAAGAGTTTCTAAGAAGGATTGGTTTTCGACAAATGAAGCTTAATGCAATTAAGTAGATGAAAGGATGATATTCTGGCATACATTTGTACTAAAGATTCATTACTTGCTACATAAGGAAAATACTACAAAAGCTTCATCGGATTTATTCAATAAATAATGAGACTGAATATTAAATGTAAGTAATTGAATTGCCAAAACCAGTTCTGCGTAAGGATTTTAAATTAAGAGCTATAAAATCTTAATTTGAATACATTATAACAGATGTAGAGAAAATTAAAAAAAAAAAACACTTCGGAACGGATAAGAGATCATGAGGTGATCACCTTTTTGGAGTTAAGTGACACACACATATGCAGTTTTTTTTTCCTTTGCTAAATAGTATATTACTTCTTTTCTTTAATTAATAATGCGTTATTTTCAGACACTTTCCCAAATTTCAGTAAGATTTATTCGATGATAATCTAGTTTATATAGAAGCTAGAAAACTTTTCGTACTCTCAGTTCGAATTCATTGCTCTTGGTACTGCGTTATAGCAATATTACTGATGCAGATAAAAGAATAACAAGAAAATTGAAATAATTTTTTTTGAAAAATCGACTTTGAGTTATCATTCATCAGTCGTTAAAGTATGTATTCAAAAACTCAACTTCTTTATAAATATATCCTGACACGCGTCTGCTGAAGCCCAACTGGATAAAAAAAATTTAATCACTGTGATAGCTAATTTTAAGAATAACTTAATTAGTAGTTTTTTTAAACATTTTTTTTGGTTGGGGGCTATTAAATGCCGTACTTTCAACGAAGTAATTATAGAATTTCTATGAAAATTACATTAAGCATTTTATACACCTTACATGTTCTCTAACTTCTTCCTATTATTTTATTTTTTTCGACACAGAACACCTACATAGCCACAATCCAGAGACTCTGTACCAGAATTATTATACATTTCTCTCTCAACGCTTGATGATTTTTTATACCCGTCAATATTAAACACCGCATACTGCGTCAGAAATCCTTGTTCTGCCTCTAAAAGACATCATCTGTGTAATATCGGGCACCAAATGTGTAAGAAAGTCGTTTGAGGCAAATTCAGATATTAGGGTGATTGTTTCTAATATTTTAAATCCATATTTACCTTTATTCCTACCAACTGCATTTAATATTTAAGGTTGAAAGCGGTATCATGGATGCCTTTGCGATTATACCGCGCTGTTTATGACCAGAGCATCAAGAAATTTGTTCAGTAGTGCGTTGTAAAAAAGGCATCACAGACTGACTTTTCCCCAGGTATGCTAAGATCATAAGAATTTTAGCATGCCAGCAAGACTTTTCACAGAGAGTTCTGAAACTTAAATTTTGAAGGGTCATAAATTGCTCTAATACTCAGTTATTCCCTTATCATTTCTATAATTTCTAGATTGATAAATCCAAGGTTCATGCATATTTAACAGATGGTAAAAAATCGCCTTCGTCTTTTCTCTAGAATGTTTAGAACCAAGGCAATTTATCATTATAAAAAGATTTTTCAGGAAACGACATAATTAAGTAGATACTGTTAGTAAAACAGACTTCCGGAAGTAATATCGCACGTTTATTTGACTTTAAATGCAGTTATAAGGTTCACAGCGGAAATGAGTCTATTGTACTAAAAACTTTGTGCCTAAGTATTTCGTTACATAGCATTTGCTTGTCTGCTAATAAAAAAAAATTCATTCTATTTTTGGAACGTTGTGCAAAGTAGACACCTTGAAACGATGTACTGTAGAAAAGGTGTATAAAACACTGATGAAATTGCTAATTTGTTGCAAGCGATTCCTGAGAAATAATCGATGGTTGTGAGCCGACTTGTTCTAATTTAGATACCGATGAAGACATAAGATTGCGTGAAAATTACTGCGAAGAGTCTGAACAAAGAGCAGATGAAATTGATAATAATATATACAGTAAATCCTGATATATACGTATGTCACTAGAGATGGTACAGAAAGGATACCGCATAATGGTAATGTTCCTGGCAGATTTGCACCTCGAAATCTTTGTATAAAGCTACATAAGTGCAAGAAAATTTAAAAATCAGGTAAATACTGAATTAAAAGTAATCAGAAATTAAAATGCAAAAAGTGCGAATGAATATGTAATGGAAATACACCAAAAATGTATATTACCTCCTTTGCATGAAAATGTTGTGCTGAAAAATGTATAGGGAGGAAATTTAAATATCACTGTATTCATTGCAATGAGATAAGTATAAAACATTATGCACAAAAACGATAAATAATGATTAATATAATTTTGCATTTTCAATGAAAAATTACAATTTGCTATTACACTAACATTTGTAAATATTATTATTGTATTTCATTTTACAAGCAAGATTAAGTAATTGGCTTGCCGCAATTTATGATATGAAGTTTCATAATATTCGATAATCACATGCAATAACATTAAAAAGTCTTAAAACTAAACCCTACTGAACAGTATAGTTCTGCAATAAAATGTATTCCAATTATTTTATAAATTTTATATCACGATGTCGAAACGACAATCGGTGGTCGTTTAAGAGTAATCGAAATCCCAGACGTTCTAGTGTGTTAAATTAATTTTGATGAACAGATCTATGATTCTGAAATTTTTTAGGCATATAATAGGTATAACAGTGGTAGGACAGTATAATAGGTAGGACACAGTGACATATAATAGCTATTCATTTCTATGAATAGCCCATATTTAATCGGGATTTTTTCTACAAAAGAATTTTAATCACATGGGATCATTCATTGTTTCATATTGTGGCTTTTCCAAATTATAGAGCCCTGAAGCAAATTAAGGAACGTTAATAGATATTACTCACAAAACTCTATGCAAAAAAATCAATTCCTCTGCTGAACAGAATTTAGCCACGTATACCGGTTCAATACAAACAAAATTAAATCATCTCAAACAATTATCTTGATTAAATACTACAATTAAAACTACAATATCCGTCATGCTAAAACAGAAACAACTCAAGAGACTATCTCTTCTTCTTTTTACACCAGACCATGCATGTAAGTGTCGTCTCTCACCGAAGAAATTCCATTTCCTTCGCCTGAAAACGATTCAGCGCTTCCCGCTTTCCAAACATAAGGGACTTCTTTCCCCACGACCGTACTCTCCGGTGTCAAAAGCTCTCCCTTTTTCCGTTCCGTTGCAAAGTCAATGCCCTTCTCCTCCAAAATAGCTAGCTCACCCCCGCATATGCGGAAAGTCGCCAACTCTTAAAGAATCTATCCCCAAATAGTACGCCAACGGTAGTCAGACACTACACTAAGTATATTTCTTTCATTAATACATGTTAAAGAGGAGAAAAAAATGTAAAAAATGATATAAGATTCGCCAGGTACTTTCTTTCCTTATAAGAAGAAGAAGCAAAATAAATCAAAGCATATTATAATGATTTATGAAGAGCATTGAATTTACATTATGTTGTAAAGTACAAACTTAAATTATACTAAACATCAATAAAACGTTGCCATGTTCATTCTTCCAAATAGAATAGTATATTTCAGGAAAAGGATTTCTTAAAGAAAAGAGATAAATAAACACCATACTTGGCCCCACTAAATGCAAGACAGTGAAGGAAACATGCAGATCATGTGAAATTTACATCATGTGTTGATTTGGGGATGAAATATGCAAATCATTAGCATTATTGCGACAACATCACTGTAGCACTCTCCCGCAAGCACTACATAAGGATAGAAAAGATTGGCGATTTCAAACACGGCAGTTGTTTTTTCGTGGGTTTTTTCTTTTTCTTTTTTGGTAATCCTTTACCTATATATGACCCTGGGGGCAGGAGGTTACTTGGGTGTATTGACAAAAAATCCGTTTTCTAACTTCTAAAAACTATAATAATGAAATCTGGTTTTGTATGTTTCTTTAGTTGAATTGGAATCCACTAAAAAACGGTTCTTTTGGAAATTGACTCTCAACGGGGGTTATTGAAACAAAAATTCCGTTCTGCTCTTTTAGATTTAGGATCTGAAATTTGGCACGCATTTTAAGGAGTAAGTTCCGCTGGGAAAAACTGGTTTTGGTGCAAATACATCTTAGTAATTGGGTTACGAGAACACAAAAGTCATTCAATTTCAATTATTTTGAGATTATTTAAAAATTATTAATTAGAACTTCAGTCTTTTTCAACAAGAAGTGAGAGTTACAGGTACAAATATATTTTTCAATGCAACCGAATTCGTAATACTAGGATATCAATAATATATATATACATAAACAGTATATGTTTATAAAACAATCATGGAATCCCTAAAGAAGCTAGTGGTTAACGCATAGTGTACAATGAACCGGATTACTATTCAACAAGGTTCTCTTCTTGAAGTTTGTCTATTCGCAAAATATTTGCCTTCTTGAGTGTAAACCGGCACGAAAGTCATCCTTTTCAATTTTCTTCGAATTGTAATTAAAGTCACACTTTTTATACAATATTCTGTTACACTTAGCTACATATGAAGCTTATAGTCTTAGATTTATTTTATAGAGCGTATTACAAAGCAAGGTTTCGAGGTGATACCTGTAGATGCGCGGCCGGGATCTTTTGGCTTGGACGTTAAAGTTTTAGCGATTTAGTTTGGTGAACACTTTGTGTGTGTGTGTGTGTGTGTGTGTGTGTGTGTGTGTGTGTGTGTGTGTGTGTGTGTGTGTGTGTGTGTGTGTGTGTGTGTGTGTGTGTGTGTGTGTGTGTGTGTGTGTGTGTGTGTGTGTGTGTGTGTGTGTGTGTGTGTGTGTGTGTGTGTGTGTGTAGAATCAATGAATGTCACCTATTAACAATTTCTTAACAATTGCTTTTAAAAATTTCCCTTTTCTGAAGATCTATGAGGATTTTTCTTTCAATAATACATTGACCTCATTCTGTTGCCTGTCATGGAACCACATAAAAGATTTCAAATCTCAAATCCTAAATAAATCGTAAAAAAGAAAGAGCATCACTTGAAAAACCCATTTAGTGCAATTATTTTACAATAAAAGGTTTTAAAAGCTCTATTTTGTAAGTGTACGCAAACTCTCTTTGGCGGATGGTTGGTGATTATTTGGTGGTCATTCTTGTTTTTTCTCATTAAGGTGAATTTTGTTGCTGTTGTTTGAATAAGGAAATTTTGAGGAATTGCTAACAAGTATTTTGATTTTCTAAAGGAGATTTTAAAAGTACTATAGCATAAACACGTAAGATTATGTCCCACGCAGACTTCGAGGTAGTATATATATATATATATATATATATATATATATATATATTATTAAAATCCAACACATATAAATTTTTCATAAGATTTAAATGAATTTGGGTTTATTTTCTTCATAAACCAGTTATTTTAAAGCCAGTTTGTCGCCCGGGAAGGGGCGCGTGGATTGCCGGCTCCTGTACCTTTTCGGGACTGATAGACTTGTAAAAGGCAATGCTGTCTGAAAAATCTTGAAGAAGTGGTAAAAGATACTCGACTTCGTAAGGAATTATCTTGCAAGCCTTTGTCCAAATATGCATAGTCTGCTGGAACATTAATATTTTTGTGTGTCTCAATGCTCTTTGTACAGTCGGTCGAAAAATAGCTGAGCACCGTGACCTTTTAAAAAATGATTGAAAAAATGGAAAACGACCTTTTTTGAATTGAAAACCAATCTCATTTGAAAACGAATCATGGGAACCATCTCTCGTTTAAAATTAATCATGAAAACTATCTCATTTGAATCGAAAACCTCTCTCATTTTAAATGAATCACCATTTCCGTTTGAATCTAATCAGCGGGGAACCATCTCGTTTAAAATTAATCATGAAAAACTATATCTCAATTGAATCGAAATTCATCTCATTTTGAAATGACCACCATTTCGTTTTGAAATGAATCACCATTTCGTTTGAAACGAAAAACCCTCTCATTTGAAACGAATCACCATTTCGTTTGGAAATGAATCGCCATCTCACTGAATCGAAAACCCTCTCGTTTTAAAATTAATCATGAAAACTATCTCTCAATTCGAATCGAAATCTACATCTCATTTGAAATGAGTAGACACCTTGAAACGATGGCTCGTAGAAAAGGTATAAACACTGATGAAATTGTTACCGTTGCAAGCGATTCTCTCGAGAAATAATCGGATGGTTGTGAGCTGACTTGTTCTAATTCTAGATACCGATGAAGACATAAGATTGCGTGAAAATTACTGCGAAGAGTCTGAAATCAAAGAGCAGATGAAATTGATAATAATATATACAGTAAATCCTGATATATACGTATGTCACTAGAGATGGTAAATAAGAAGGATACACCGCAAGTATAATGGTAATGCCTTGGCAGATTTTGCACCTCGAAATCTTTTGTATAAAGCTACATAAAGTGCAAGAAAATTTAAAAAATCAGGTAAATACTGAATTAAAAGTAATCAGAAATTCGCTAAAATGCAAAAGTGCGAAATTAAATAGTGTAATGGAAATACAACTAAAAAATGTATATCTCTTTGCATGAAAAATGTTGTGCTGAAAAATGTATAGAGAAATTAAATATCACTGTATTCATTGCAAATGAGATAAGTATAAAACATTATGCACAAAAACGATAAATAATGATTAATATACTTGCATTTTCAATGAAAAATTACAATTTGCTTATTATACCAATACTGTTGATATTATTGTATCATTTTACAAGATTAAGTAATTTGTTTTGTTACAATTTTTTATGATATGAAGTTTCATAATATTCCGATAATTACATGCAATAACATTAAAAAGTCTTAAAACTAAACCCTACTGAACAAAAGTAGTTCCGGGTAACAAAATGTATTCCAACATTTTATAAATTTTATATCACGATGTCGAAACGACACCGGTGGTCGTTTAAGAGTAATCGGAAATCCCAGACGTTCTAGCGTTAAATTGTTCTTTTGATGAACAACAGACGGCGATTCTGGAAATTTTTTTAGGCATATAATAGGTATAACAGTGGTAGGACAGTATAATAGGTAGGACACAGTGATATAATAGCTATTCATTTCCTATGAATAGCCCATATTTAATCGATTTTTTCTACAAAAGGAATTTTTAATCACATGGGATCATCTATTGTTTCATATTGTGGCTTTTTCCAAATTATAGAGCCCTGGTTAAATTAAGGAACGTTAATAGATATTACTCACAAAACTCTATGCAAAAATCAATTCCTCTGCTGAACAGAATTTAGCCACGTATACCGTGGTTCACAAAACAAAATTAAATCATCTCAAACAATTATCTTGATTAAATACTACAATTAAACTACAATAATATCCGTCATGCTAAACAGAAACAGTCTCAAGAGACTATCTCTTCTTTTTTACACCAGACCATGCATGTGCGTCAGTCTCACCGAAGACCCATTTTCTGCCTGAAAACGATCCGCTAGCGCTTCCCGCTTTCCAAAACATGCGACTTTTCTTCCCACGACCGTACCTCCGGTGTCAAAAAAGCTTCCTCTCCCTTTTTCCGTTCCGTTGCAAAAGTCAATGCCCTTTCCTCCGAAATAGCCAGCGTCACCCCCGCATATGTGAAAGTCGCCAACTCTTAAAGAATCTATCCCCAAATAGTACGCCAACGGTAGTCAGACACTCATTAATTAAGTATATTTCTTCTATTAATACATGTTAAAGAGGAGAAAAAATGTAAAAATGATATAAGATTCGCCAGGTACTTTTCTTCCTTATAAGAAATAAAGAAGCAAAAATAAATCAAAGCATATTATAATGATGCAAGAGCATTGAATTTATATTATAAGTTGTAAAGTACAAACTTAAATTATACTACTAAAATATCACGTGCAACGTTAAGCATGTTCATTCTTCCAAATAGAATAGTATATTTCAGGAAAAGGATTTTCTTTAAAGAAAAGAGATAAATAAACACCATACTTGGCCCCACTAAATGCAAGACAGTGAAGGAAACATGCAGATCATGTGAAATTTACATCATGTGTTGACGGGGATGAAATATGCAAATCATTAGCATTATTGCGCAGACGCACATCAATGTAGCACCTCCCGCAAGCACTACATATGATAGAAAAGATTTCATGATTTCCAAACACGGCAGTTGTTTTTCGTGTGGGTTTTTCTTTCTTTTTTGGTAATCCTTTTACCTATGACCTCTGGGGCAGTGGAGGTTACTTTGGGTGTATTGACAAAAATCCGTTTTCTAACTTCTAAAACTATAATAATGAAATTGGTTTGCATGTTTCTTTAGTTGAATTAACCACTAAAAACGGTTTTGGAAATTGACTCAACGTAAGTATATGGAAACAAAAATTCCGTTCTTGCTCTTTTTAGATTTAGACTTGAAATTTGGCACGCATTTTTATGAGTAAAGTTCCGCTAAAAACTGGTTTTGCGCAATACACTTAGTAATTAAATTACGAGAACACAAAGTCATTCACTTTCAATTATTTTTTGAGATTATTTAAAATTATTAATTAGAACTTCAGTCTTTTCAACGTAAGAAGTGAGAGTTACAGGTACAAATATATTTTCATCGCAACCGAATTCGTAATAATTAGGATATCAATAATATATATATACATAAACAGTATATGTTTATAAAACACCATGGAACTCAAAGAAGCTAGTGGTTAACGCATAGTGTACAATGAACCGGATTACCATTCACTGCTGTTCTCTTTAGCTCTGTTCATTCGGGTAAAATATTTGCCTTCTTGAGTGCAACTCTGGGCACGAAAGTCATCCTTTTTCAATTTTTCTTCTTCGAATTGTAATTAAAGTCACACTTTTATACAATATCTCTGCTACACTTTTAGCTGGCTATTAAGAAGCTTATAGTCTTAGATTTATTTTTATAGAGCGTATTACAAAGCAAGGTTCTCGAGGTGACACTCCAGATGCGCGGCCGGATCTTGGCTTGACGTTAAAGTTTTAGTTGATTTGTAGTTTATGAACACTGTGTGTGTGTGTGTGTGTGTGTGTGTGTGTGTGTGTGTGTGTGTGTGTGTGTGTGTGTGTGTGTGTGTGTGTGTGTGTGTGTGTGTGTGTGTGTGTGTGTGTGTGTGTGTGTGTGTGTGTGTGTGTGTGTGTGTGTGTGTGTGTGTGTGTGTGTGTGTGTGTGTGTGTGTGAATCAATGAATGTCACCTATTAACAATTTCAACAATTGTTTTAAAAATTTCCCCTTTTCTGAAGATCTATGAGGATTTTTCTTTCAATAATACATTGACCTCTATATTCTGCTGCTCATGGAACCACAAAAGATTTCAAATCTCAAATCCTAAAATAAATCGTAAAAAGGTTATTAATTACTTGAAAACCCATTTAGTGTAATTATTTTACAATAAAGGTTTTCAAAATTTATTTTTTGTAAAGTGTACGCAAACTTTTGGCGCGGGATGGTTGGTGATTATTTGGTGGTCATTCTTGTTTTTTCTCATTAAGGTAATTTGTTATGTTGTTTGAATAAGGAAATTTTGAGGAATTGCTAACAAGTATTTGATTTTCTATCCCAAGTAATTATAGCATAAACACGCAAGATTATGTCCTGTACGCAGACTTCGGAGGTAGTATATATATATATATATATATATATATATATATATATTAAAATCCAACACATGGCGCAAATTTTTCATAAAGGATTTAAAATGAATTTGGGCTTATTTTCT
Organism: Trichonephila inaurata madagascariensis; assembly: GCA_019973955.1. Lineage (NCBI taxonomy): Eukaryota > Metazoa > Arthropoda > Arachnida > Araneae > Nephilidae > Trichonephila > Trichonephila inaurata. Next base: position 29,606 of record BMAV01013510.1, on the reverse strand, counting down.
TCATAAACTAGTTATTTTTAAAGCCAGTTTGTCGCCCGGGGAAGGGGGCGGGCGTGGATTGCCGGCCCTGTAATCCTTTTTTTCGGGACTGACTTGTAAAAAGGCAATGCTGTCTGAAAATCTTTGAAGAAGTGGTGTAAAAGATACTCGACTTCGTAAGGAATTATCTTGCAAGCCTCTTGGTTCAAACATGCATAGTCTGTTAAACATTAATATTTTTGTGTGTGTCTCAATGTTTTGTACAGTCGTATCGAAAATATTGAGCACCGTGACCCTTTTAAAAAATGATTGAAAATGGAAAACGACCTTTTTGAATTGGAAACCACCTCATTTGAAAACGAATCATGGGAACCATCTCGTTTAAAAATTAATCATGAAACTATCTCTATTTGAATCGAAACCCTCTCATTTTGCAAATGAATCCTATTTCGTTTGAATCTAATCAAGGGAACCATCTCGTTTAAAAATTAATCATGAAAACTATATCTCAATCTGAATCGAAATCTATTCCATTTGAAATGAATCACCATTTCGTTTGTAAATGACCACCATTTCGTTTGAAACGAAAACCCTCTCATTTGAAACGAATCACCATTTCGTTTGAAATGAATCGCCATCTCAATTGAATCGAAAACCCTCTCGTTTAAAATTAATCATGAAAACTATCTCAATTGAATCGAAATCTATCTCATTTGAAATGAAAACTCTCATTTAAACGAAAAATCATCTCGTTTGAAACAAATACCCTTCCAATGCCGTATTTTTGTGGTTTCGTCCCCCTTTCTGTTCAAACGGCTCTTTTCTATGACTCTTTGTCCACATTTTTCACCTACTTTTACCCACACCTTGTATTTAAGATTAACTAACATGGGAGTTTTTAACGGCTCTTTTGTATGAATCCTGTCCATATTTCACCCACCTTTTAGTCTAACATTGCATGTAGGGTCTCGATTCCTGTTTGAAGGGTCTCGATTCCTGCATGTAGGGTCTCGATTCCTGATTGAAGCAAAGTATGAAGGGTCTCGATTCCTGATTGTAGGGTCTCGATTCCTGTTTGAAGCAAAGTATGAAGGGAGAGCAGTGAGGTATGAACAAACAACTTTTTTCAGATTTTTCCCAAAAATATTTTTTCATGGGGCGAGAGAAAAACTTTTCATGCCACCCCAGAGAGATGATTTAGACAGGGGGTCATGCACAAATGAAATGTAGACATCTGGAAGGGACTATCGACAAATGAAATGCGTGACATGTCAAATGAAATGTAGGCATCTTGTGAGAAAACGGGGGATGCCAACTCAATGAGACAAGCCCTTCAATCTTGGTGTGAAAAGCAGACGACCATTATCAACAGGTAAGTCTCATTTATATTTGATGCATTCCAATCTTGGTGTATACATGATCTGAGGTGCTGGGATCGAGTCGACTCGATCCCCCAATGTTCGGATTTGAAGATTTTGGCCAAAAACATTTACCGATACGACTGGCTCATCGCATTTTCTTTGCGTCCCTTTGACAACAGAATGCTGGATTCGTCCGAGCCTGGAAAGCCTGCAAGCCTTTTCCTCTATCATGACATTGTGAAAAATTTGAAGTATTCCCATTCCCCTCTTGAAGAGGACGAAAAGTTGGGATCACAAGGACATTGTCCGTGTCCCCCAAGAAGAGTTGGGAACAGCTTCATCAAGTTTCATCTGGTAAAAGACTATTTGGAAATGAGAGAACCACGGATGGGACTGCGATTGGAGCCACAGACCTTGCCACCTACATGTACTTAACCGGATCATTCCGAGGTCATGCACTACGTTGAAAGGAGCACCAAGCCGAAAACAATGGTTCACGACATGATGAAACGTTTCCGGCTGTGGAGGTAATGAAGAACCCAACAAATGTATGATTGCCGCCAACCCGTATTGACTTTGTGTAAGCTGCCAACCCGTATTGACTTTGTGTAAGCTGCCAACCCGTATTGACTTTGTGTAAGCTGCTAACCCGTATTGACTCTGTGTAAGCTGCCAAACCGTATTGAGTCTGTGTAATCTGTATTGTCAATGTAACATGCAAACCTAAATAAACTTTCCAATTTAAAATTAAAAGCTTAGAGTTCTGTGTGTCACAATGTTATATATAAAAAAAAATTTTTTTTTTTTTTTTTTTAGTTAGTTAGTTAGTTAGTTAGTATAAAAGACTTGTCGAGTAGTAGCTCTACATCTTAGCATCGACATGTGGTTCCAGTTGGCTCTCAATGCTTCAGTCCCTCCAGTCCAAGTCTTGATTGGGGTGGATGGTAACCTGTACTTTCGCCTTTGGGATCTCCTTCAATTGTTGCAGATTAAAAATGTTACCAAGTATTCCCACGTCTTTCCTTGTAAAAATGTGTTGCCTACTCATAGACCTTATCCCAAGATAGTCGAAAATATCCGTGTAGTGAATATCGTAGGACTCTTTTCCATTCTGCAGGCTGAAAATATCGTGATGAGAGATTTGTTTTTAAAGGCCCTCACCATTGGCTATGCTCATCCATCGGGCATGCGAAAGATTACGGACAAGTTTAAAAAGGGTCCAACCTTAACCCTGGTGGACAGTCGTGACGATAAAAGTGTGTTTATTCCCGAGTGGATTCATCGTTTTAAACTGGATGTGGGAAAGGTTCGTCGAGAGGAAGTCAAATCTCTAAAGCCCATTCAAGTGAAAGCTCCCATACCAACAGATTACCCCAGTGAATGCTTTTTTGACTCGATTGAATCCAACCCTCACAATGTATCCCAACCCGTGATTGAAACCATCATTCCCATGGAGGATTGCCAACCGGATGAAACTTGCCCCACCATGGAATCTGATGAAACAGTTTCTCTGGAGCACAATTACTCTGTCAAAAGAACGTGGCTTGCCGTGGAACCTGTTGAAAGTTGCAGTTTCCAAGGAATCTAATGAAACAGCTTGCAATACCCATGGAACCTGTTGAAACAACTTGCAATACCCATGGAACCTGTTGAAACAATTTGCAATACCCATGGAACCTGACGAAACAATTTGCAATATCTCCATGGAACTGACGAAACAATTTTGCAATATCTCCATGGAACCGGACGAAACAATTTGCAATATCTCCATGGAACTTGACGAAACAATTTGCAATATCCCCATGGAACCTGACGAAACAATTTGCAATATCTCCATGGAACCTGACGAAACAATTTGCAATATCTCCATGGAACCTGACGAAACAATTTGCAATATCTCCATGGAACCTGACGAAACAATTTGCAATATCCCCATGGAAACTGAACAAACAATACAGACATCCAGTGCTGAAATCCAGAGTCTGGTTGAACACTGACGGAACCAAAAGTAAAAATTTTTGTTGGCTCTCCAAAATTAATCATTCAAATTGGCCTTGCAAAACTTTTGTAAAAAACATAAATTACACAATAAGACAAAAAAAAAAATAATAATACACACATTAATACACTATAATAATAATATTTTTAAATTAATATTAGAGTTTAAATACTTGGTCGACTCTTGCCAATTTCAATTGCACCATGATTGAGATTTAGCAAACACACGGACGATATTTTCATCATTGTTCCTTAAGGTAACATTTTCCACTTTTGTGGAACATTATGTTTTACCTTGTCGAGTGGGAACTTGCTTGAATTTCATGGATTTCACCTCGCATTTTTACCGAGGCACCCGGTGTTCTCAATGTCCAATTTGAACGTACCGAGGCTGATCTGCTTACAAACAGAACCATCCTTCCATCACTCTCATGTCAGGAGGATGGCATTGTGCCCCTTGGAGACTCTTACGGGACTTATATCCTGCCTGACATCCTCTCGCATTATCCCGAATTGACCCTGACCTATCACGACACCACCGTTTGTGTTTGGTCCTACACTCAAACCTTTTGGACCATGAGACGAAGACATCCACACCATTGGAAATTGGATTCCTATCTGCAAATAAAACCTTTGAGACATTATTCACGTCTGGACAAGAAAATTTTTACCAGCTTAAACGAATTGTTGGGGGAAGAGGATTGGGTTCGAGAGCTGTTGAAGAATGGCAGTGGTGAACCTTTTGAGGAGGAGCAAGCTTGTCATGGGTCCCCTGCGCCACGAAAAGAGTAACACTCGGAGTACCCCCTATACGATTCCTTCCCATCAAGAAGAATGGGTCCAAAGACATTTTGAAAATGAATTACATTTAACCTGGAAAGAAAGAAATTCCAATATCCCCCGACCCGTTCCCGGGGTAAAACCCATTCCAAATTACAGTCAAGTACCATTGCCAACCGTATTGCAAAGGGTGCATGTTTCACCCTCTACAAATGGAATCGGAAAGAGACACGGAGAAGATGGACACCACGAACCGCACCCTCCACCTGAAACCAAGTCCACATCATGATTGAAATTTACAAATCGAGTCAAAAATATTATTACATTTATGTTCCCAACGTAACCTTTCCCACATTTGTGGACAATCACATTTTACCTTGTCCAGTGGGCACTCGATTAAAATTTCATGGATACACTTCCGAGGGCTTTGCCAATGTCGAATTTCTACGGACCGAGGCTGGATTCCTTTACATACAAAATATGCGTTTCCGTCCATTCATATCTCCCTATTTCAACCAGGATGGAATGGTGACGCCCGATGCTCTGCGTGCCTTGATCCTGCGTGGATTTAAAAGTTTTCCCAGTTTAATCATGAAATATAACACTACAACGATTTCCATTTGGGCCCGATGTCAAATATTTTGGAATCCTCCAGGAATGGTCCCAGAGGATTGGAAATTGGATGCCTATCTGCAACTGAAACCTTTGCGACACGTTCGATCTCGGGGCAAGAGAATCGTAACCAGTTTAAACGAATTGTGGGGAGATGGAAAATCTGACATGCAACCTAGCAGATGGAAAAGGATGTGTATATTTTGAAACCCAAAAATATTTATCAGCATCAAAACTTCCGAGACAATAAACATTGTTAAAAAATATTTGTATATCGATTACATTAAATTTTTCAAAAAAACATCACATGTTGTTACATGATAATGTTAAGATCTATAAAGAAAATTTTAAAATATTATTATTTATTTATATGTAAAGCATATTGTTGTAGAGTCATTTTCTTTCAAGTTCCAAGTGAAGCAGGACATGTCTCTTCGGACGCTTTACACGTATATAAATTCATCAAAGGATGTTGTCGTTCGTTGTCCGATTTGTTTTGAATCCATGACCTTTCGACATTACTATCACCAACATGCTTTGCAAGAACATTCCTTGAAAAATCGTAAACAGTGTGTTTTTTGCATGGGATTGAAATCTTGGCCTCATGGGCAAAGAATGAAGCGTGAGAATGTGACGCATGTATTGGCATGCTTGAAAGACTTTGTGGCTCATAGGAAAGATGATGACCGACCCCCGGATTACGACAACTTTGAAGGCGCCACGTGCGAATGCAAATATTTCATCTCGATACCTCACTATATGCATGATCGTTCTAAAGACCCCACGCATGTAGGATTCTACGATTCAGTGTTTGAAAAACCCGACATGTGGCCACGGGGACTAGAATTTAGTGAAGCGAGCGGCTTGGGGAAGGACGTTCACGGAATCATCCAACGCTACCTGCGTCAAGACTTGGATTGGTTTCACATTATGGTGAAACACGACGCCTTTTCCATATTTTGTCGGGAGATGGAACGAGATTCGTGATGAAGAATTTACGTCCTTTTACCCTTCTGGTGATACCCGGTAGTGACGGATTGGAAGGTAAAATACAACACCGGCACGCGCCGATTCTGGCCTGTGAGCGAAGAGGAAGCTCCGTTAAAGAGATTTGGAAACACCAAAATTCGTTATAATTTTCCAAACCAGGGACGCCAAAATGCGTGAAGAATTCGAGATAGCACTGCGCTTGGCCGCACCATTCAGCAATACAGCCAGCTAAACACCGAAGCCATATGTCAGGTAAGAATCCGAAAATATAGGAAAGGAATCGCGTCCCATTTCATATCAATCGACCTATCACTGAACACAAGTATTGTATTTTTATACACTCTGTTTCTACAACCGGATGAAAGGAGTTACCTACCGGAACCGAAAAATAGGTAACAAAAGAATAATGGAAGTACTTCTTTATGGGATATCCATGCTCAGCAGGTCCGAACCAAAGTGGCGTCATTTAGAGATGGAGTAGTCTATTAAAGTGATGACGGGTCCGGAGAGTTTATACATTGTCGAAGTTCCTTCAATGACCAAGAAAAGAGGGGTATTTGATGCTGCATGGGGACAAAAAATTGTTTTAAACCTGGATATTCCTTCAAATTCTCAAGATTCCAAATGTACGTGTTATCCCCTAGCAACAGAATGTCTTGGAAACAACTTAGAGAAATAAAAGAAAAAGGTGCAAATGGAACGCGATGATTATTGGAAAACGATCGTGGTGGATTTGAATATGGGACGAGACGTATTTAAAACGAATATAAATTGAGAAGAAAATGAGTGGAAGAAACTGAAAAGAAGATGTTCTTAAAATCACCAGAAAGAGATGCCTTCAAAAAGCCAAAAGAAATGTGTTTAAAACCGAAGGGGATAATTTGTTGTTGGAAAATTGTTGTGGACTGAGAAGAATGCTGATCAATGTGATAAAAATGTTTCAGATTCGTTTCCAAGATGAATATTCAAGAAAAGTGTACATAGATGTTGAAATGAAAAAGAAAAATTTTCTGTGGCTTTTAAAATTTTGACTGTCCGTCTTTCAAAGTATGAGAATCATTTTACAAAGTACAATTTGGTACCCGGAATATTCACGAATTTTATCATTAACCCTATGGCAGTACCGCAATAAAAGTATCCCAAAAACTGTCAAGCTTTTCAGAGTGTGCAACCCGCCGCTTACAGTCCGCCACTATTCAAAGTCGTTTTTCAAAACCGTCTCACAGTTTTTAAAGAGTCAACCGCCTGTTTTTACAAGTCATTGCCCACCATCAATACCGATACTCCAAGAAACCCTCTCATTTGTTTTACAAGTCCGCCTGCCATTCAATATTATTTGTCCAAAATGTCATCAAAACCCTCTCATCCATTTTACAGTCTTTGTTAAAAAATTCAATCCCAAAAACCGTGCAACTTTTTTGAGGCATCCGCGCACTTACTGATCACAAGATAATCAGGGTATCATGGGCCGCTGCCGGAAAAAGTTATCCCGCCGGGGTTAACGCTTCGCGGTCCCTTTATAGGTGGAAGCTCCTCATGCGGCTCATCCATGGTTGACGAGGCCCTCGGATTGCTGCACCTCCCATTTGTTGCGTTTCTCTACAAGATGTACGCTCGTTTCGTTTGAAAGATGATGCCCTCCTTTTGGTAGTGTTGCGCTTCCCCCAAAGATGTTTGCCATTCCGTTGGACCCTAGAAACATTCATTTATCCCCATTCCGTTTGATCCTATGAGATTATTCGTCGCGCGCTTCCAATTGCGTCGCCTCCCCAGGTGCCACGATACCATTGCCTCATGTCACTAACTGTGGAAATGGCCCAATGTTGCGGTGTTTCCAGGGCGCCGGTGCTTCTACATCATTACCATTAGCCTATGGCAATAACTGTAAAATAGCTTACACCTCTCGTTTTACAGTCATTACCATAGGTTGCACACAGTCGGTCGAAAAAATAGCTGAGCACCGTGACCCTTTTAAAAAATGATTGGAAATGGAAAACGACCTTTTTTGAAATGAAAACCATCTCATTTGAACCATGTCATTTGAAATGGAAAACGACCTTTTGAGAAAAGAAAACCATCTCATTTGAATCGAAAAACCATCTCGTTTGAATCGAAAACTATCTCGTTTGAATCGAAAACCATCTCATTTGAATTGAAAAGCAAATACCATTTGGTCGAAACCCTCTCATTTGAAATGAATCCACCATCTCGTTAGAAGCGAATCCTATTTAGGAGAGATAGAAATCATCTCATTTGAATCGAAAATCATCTCATTGAATCGAAAATCATCTCATTTGAATCGAAATCATCTCATTTGTAACCATCTCGTTTGGGAAATGAATCGCCATCTCATTTGAAACGAAACCATCTCGTTTGAAATGAATCACCCTCTCAACACCGTATTTTTGTTGTTTCGTTCCCACCTTTTCTGTTCAAACAGCTCTTTTTTCTATGACTATTGTCCATTTTTCACCTATTTTTTATCTCCACAACTTGTATTTAAGATTTCAATCCAACATGGCTGTTTTAACGGCTCTTTTGTATGAATCTTATCCATTTTTCACCCAGCCTTTATCCCAACGTTGCATGTAGGGTCTCGATTCAATTATCCTTCAAAGTTCTCCTGAGAACCGTGTATAATGAACAAACAAGTTCTTTCAGATTTCTCCCAACAAAATTTTTTCACGGGGCGAGAGAAAAATTTTCATGCCATGAAGACGATTTGACCGGGGTCATCCACAAATGAAATGTAGGAATCTGGAAGGGGGTTATCGACAAATGAAATTCGTGACATGTCAAATCAAATGCGTGACATGTCAAGTAAATGTAGGCAACTTGGTGAAAAACGGGGGTTGCCAACTCCAACTTGAGACAAACCCTTCAATCTTGGTGGTGAGAAAAGCAGGAACAAACCAAATAAGCGAGACAAGCTCTCCATTCTTGGTGTGTGTCTTCAAAACCGACAACCATTATCAACAGGTAAGTCTCATTTTATATTTGATGCATTCCAATCTTGGTGTAAATGGACCCGAAAAATGGGGACCGAGTCGGCTCGATCCCCAATTTTTCGAACTTGAAGATTTTGACCAAAATATTTACCGATAAGACTGCCAAAATCTGAGAATATGAATCACTTCAAATCTGACAGTCTTAACGAAAAAACATTTAGCATGCGCCATAACTTTGCATTCAAAAAGCATTCTGATTTAGGGCTGATGGCTACTGACATTTTGCTACTCTGATAAAGTCACGTGAAACGATTCCTGACCAGCTGATATACATGTTGCGATGCAGCACAAGTTTTAAAAAAGATGCCTTCCAACGTTGGCATAGTGTGTGTCTTGAAAGGGGGACCAGTCCGACTCTTGTGTCGACTCGATCCCCACTCGACAAATTTTTTGCACTCACTCGCACTCTACCAGCAGCAGATGGGCCGTTTGTTTTGCATTCAGCCTGCAGCTTTGTTAAATGCTGCGGGTATCGCACAAATCGATACGATTTCCCCATGGTGTACTCGGAAATGTCAAAGTTCTCGTGCGGGTGGTCGGGCGGGGTGCGGTCATTCAAATCCCAGAAATGGGGCAGCGTTTCCAGGTTGGTGGTGAAAAGTCCCAGCTTTTCAAAAATTTTCCGCTGGTCGAATCCCTTGACAACGATGGGGCCTCTGTTTCCTCGGGCCGGAGTGAAAAAACTTTGCCCCTGACGCAGAAGAAGACAGGTATTCAGGGGCACGGATCTGGGCGGGTGGCTTTCAGACTGAGCCGTTCGTTGATGTACCGGTTGGCTCGGCCGTCTTTGGAGGTCGTGAGAAGGTTGGAGTGATCCGCAACTTGATGCAAAATCACTTCTGGGTCCTTGCCATCCTCGGAATGCTGGAAAAGAGACCAGTTCGACTGGGACGGGTTGGCCACCATGGTGGCTTACGTTGGCGTGGGCGAAAAGGCCAAAAGACATACTGCTGTGACCTGGTGAAATGTTGCGGCGGCTGAGCGCTCGCCTTTTATACTCTGCCGGGTCATGAATCGATTCCTATTGGCTGATGTTTTCCAACCTTGAATCAGTGTAACCAAACTTTTTATGGATACTTTTTGATGGACATGCTGATACTTTTCAACCTTGAATCAGTGTAACCAACATCTTGTGGATACTTTTTGATATATTATTAGACATCTTGCTGATGCTTTGCAGCCTTGAAGGGAAATTTTTTCACTCTGCACACATGAGACGAGCCCGCGATTTTTAATGTTCCACAATACATATGAATTCAATCTTGGTGCATTACATTCACACAGCGCTTTCGGCATAAATTACCTCAGCACAAGTTTTTAAAAATAGGCTCTCCAATCTTGGTGCATTCCCACTGCAACACCAAATGTGGTAGGAAGAAGCTAGCAAGACACTTTTACGCAAACCTCAAATCTGTTTACCACTTCATTTTGGCTCGAAAAAGGGGGGAGGACCGAGTCTCGACTCACATAACCAGCTCGGTCCCCTTTCCGGAAACCCAACTGTCCCTTCTTGCTGTGTGCGTGCCCTCCATTCCACATGCAGCTTGTTAAACTGCTGCAGGTATTTGGCATATTGGTAGATTGTTACACCACGGTGCAGTATGTAAAAAGAGTCCTCTTCCTCGTGCACCCCTTCATGCACGGGGTTGGGAAAGGAGTTCCATCGCAAATGTCTTTGAATGGGGGCAGCGTCTCTCTAGGAAGGGCCATAGCAAACAGTCCGAGCTCTTGAACACTTATTTTTTTGTTGCTCCGTTCCCTTGACCACGATCAGGCCCATTTGTCTCGGGCCAGCTGACTAAACTTGCCCTTCACGCAAAGAGACGCGCCCCGATATTCACGAGCACACTCTTGGGTAACGAGGTGGTGTACCAGACGAACGAAGCATTTTCGTGGCAGTTGGATAGAACCTCGCACTTTGGGCCGGACGTTTTGCCCGGCATGATTCACCAATGTTCGGTGATGCCAATCACTAGGATCACCTACTTCTGCTCCGGAATCAACGGACCATTCTGTTGAGCACTGGCTTCCCTCGTGATGAAAGCTTACGTGGGCATGAGAGCAAATAGGCTGAAGTTGCGACTCGAGACAGACATGTTGCTTCAAGCGGCTTGCGGCGGCTCGCTTTATATATGTCAGAGCGTGGCGATCAGAGGGGCATCCCATTGGCCCAACACCTTTCATGCGAGCTGCACATGTTTTCAAAGCCCGCTTCCAAGGGTGGAACCCACCATGCGCCAAGGACGTTGTCGTCTCGATGCATTTAATCGTCCAATCACGTCAACCATGTCACATTTACGTCTGCGACTCGCGTGCAGTCTGTAAAATGCAAAGATATGCCTCCGTATTTCGAGGTTGATACGCATCCCAAACTCGGCGAGACGGGGACGACCCACTTGAAAGAATCGCAGCTCGACCCCCTTGGTCCACGTCAGATCAAATCACTCGTAAACACAATCACCATTTTCCAAACGATCGAGGAATGTGCACGCAAAGTTGGGGTCAAACAGGATGGTATAAGGATTAGTCTTGCTCGTAATACGTGACTCGATCGGCCACCGACTTGATTTCCAAACACGATCGTGGTGTGATGTCGACACTAGTCAATAAATTTTGCACCGAAACCATTTTTTTTACAGGCTCTTGTCTCCAAGTTTGGTATTTTTTTCGACAAAAAAAATGAGACTTGTTTCAGCAAACATGAAATTTATTGACAAAAAATTTACATTAAAATTTATTTACAAAAAATATTTACACATTAAAATTTTTTACATCAAAAATATTTGCATGCAAGACAAACAATTGTGCACAATTCAACGGTTTAATCACTTTAAACCCAGTGGTTTTGTCACATTCTTTTTCAATCGAGGCATGGTCAAGTCCATGGGTGTTTCTTGCTGCTCACTGGCCAACTCTGTTTCAAATTGATCCAAGAACGAGATGAGATCGTTACTCTCGTCAAACAGGGAAGGCACCGTGTATAGCACCTGGGGTTCTTGGGTGTGGGCTGCTTGAATCTCCTGTGGCGAGTGAACTCCAAATACGGACGACGCGTCTGATCCATTGAAAAGTCGTCAGTAAGGGTCGGCTCCAAAGTTTCGACCACAGGTGGATCTGGTAAAAGGAATTGTACAGGTGGTTGAGTGACTGTGGATCTGGTATCTGCACAGGGTGAGGTGTCGTCAGCTCAGGTTGCGCTTTTGATCTGCACAGTTGGAACAGGTATTATTTACTGGGGGTTGAGGTGGATCTGGTAGAAATAGCTGCACAGGGGGTTGAGAGACTGGTGGATCTGGTATCTGCACAGGGGTTGAGATGTCGCCTAGCTCAGGTGTCGGCACAACTGGAACAGGTATTTGCACAGGGGTTGAGGTGTCGCCAGCTCAGGTGTCGGGAACAACTGGAACAGGTATTATTTGCACAGGGGTTGAGGTATCGCCAGCTCGGGTATCGCGGAAAATATCTGCACTGGGGCTGAAACTCTGGAGACAATCACGGGTTGAGGGTCAAGGCGGTTGTAGATCTGGCAATCAGCTGCCGCGGTCCCTGCCGAAATTAAAGCTGATGCGGTGTAAAGTCACGCTGGATCGACTTTAAGCCTGTGATATGGAGGAAGGTCTTCCAGCGATTTCTTCAGGGTCGTTTGTGGTCTCTGCGGGGACATGCGCCGGAATTGGAGGCGGTAGCTTGTATGCCTTTTGATCAAACCGTTTCTGTTGCCTGTAAAATCAATTCCATCAACTACGGACGAGCTGGGGAGAATGGTTTCGCCGTAATGTCCCAAACCAAACACAGTCTTTTTGAACCTCCCAGCAAGATGGCAACGTGTTCCTGGATCCTGTGGGATCTCCCCATGTGAGCTCCATTACCATTCGATGATAGAGCATCTGGTCAAACGGCCCCAAAGCTCCTCCCTAAACAAATTGGGATTGGCTCGACACCTGAGACTGGAGGAGGAAATTCATGATGAGCATGGGCACGTGGGTCGTTTGAATGAGGTGAATATCTCCCTTTTGACCGTCCGGAACCCAAATGTAAAATCCCGCCCAAAAACATGTTGTTATAAATGTCACCATCCTCTTGTCGGTGTTTTTCGGGGGGTCGGTCTGGATTTCTCAACAGCCCTTTTGGATATTTTCTCCCACAAGCATCGTTGGGCCTGAATTCGTTCCGTGTTTCGCCCCCAGGATGGTCCGCTTGAAATTATCCACCAGCGTCTTTTTTTGGACTAATTGTCTTTTGCAAAACAAGACAAACACACGTTCGTGTTGGGTTCCTGGTAAATGATGCAACCCGGACTTGACCCTGTCGAGCGGCATATTCCAAGGCGTCTGGTTTCTCGGGCAGCGTCACGGGCCCACGGTCGTGGAAATGTGCTCGGGAAGGCATCGATTTCATTCATCGTGCTGGCAGAGGCAACTGATGGAAAGCGTCGAGAACGCGTGGGCCCTTTTTATACTTTCAAACGGATGTGGGCGGGCAATCAGTAGCCAATCTTGCTCGATTAATGAAAAGGAATTGATGGGTTAATGGAGAATGGCACACATGCCTTGCACGCAACCCAAATGACAAGGGGTCCTGATTACAAAACGGACATTGCCCCAACTCGCCTCCATTGGAATTAAAAGCATCACGGTAGTCTGCTTGGAATGGACTCGAGGGGCTCAATTGGCTTGAATCTCCTTAAATGTTTGCTTGGAATGGGAGATCGGTGACACAAATAGTACTGACATTGTGGTAAAGCAAAATTTAAACAGTTCGTTGGGACATTTCCGATCCATGGCATACGAGCCGACTCCGTGGATCAGCGTGAAACCCTGGTCTTTGATACACAATACGGTCAAACCTTGGCTGTGGAAAAAGACTTGGGCATTTTCCTGGGAAGTGGGCATCAATTGCTGTGCATAAGGGGGTCTCTGAAACACTCTCTTGAAATGGGGCCTTGGATACGGGGGTTTGAAATGGGGCTTTCGATACGGGGGTCTGAAATCGGGTCTGCGATACAACCTGGGATCTCGTGGTCTTTGATCCTCATTTCGTCTTTCCTCTTTCCGTCTTTCCCTGGATCGCGGACGTGGAGAATGCTCTCGATGAATGACGGAAGCCACCTTCTTGACAGGTGCCTTCTTTACACGTGATTCAGGTAAAGTAGAAACTTGAGGTGATTTAGAAACTTTGGGTAGCAAATCTTTCAAAATGGGAACCGTAGATGGTTCCAATGGGTTCATCTTTCAAAAGGGGACTCGGAAATTCGTAGATGGTTCCATGGGTGCAAAAACTTTCAAAGCGGGGACCGTAGATTGTTCCATGGGGGGCAAATCTTTCAAGGTGACTCGGAAACCGTAGATGGTTCCATGGGTGGCAAATCTTTCAAAGCGGGAACCGTAGATTGTTCCATGGGTGGAAAATCTTTCAAAGGTGACTCGGAAATCGTAGATGGTTCCATGGGTGGCAAATCTTTCAAAGGTGACTCGGAAACCGTAGATGGTTCCATGGGTGGCAACGACTCATAAATCACATCTTGAGATGGCTCATGGGATGGAGAAGCCACTGGAGTCGGTGGCAAAGGGGAAATAGGTGTTGGCACACTAAACATGTCAATAAAATCATCATAGTCTGGGAATTCATTTTGCAGGAATGAGAATCTAAATGATGAGAGGCTTTAAACTCTGAGCCCAAAAAATATTGCATGCTATAAAATAGTATATAAAAATATATATCTAATATTTTTGAATAGATCTATAATGATGAATTTTAACCACGTCAAAATATATATGCATTGTATAAATATATTGAATAGCCAATATATGTCACTCATATTATATTATCATATTATACACATCATGATGATATATTATATATATATTAATACATATAATTTTATCATAACTAATAATAATATTAACTCATATATATTTATATATATTTATATATATATATATATAATATATATATATATTTCCTATTATATTATAGCCCTTATATATTGCCATACCACATATATGTTATATATATATATTATATATTATATATATTATATATATATTATATATATTATTATATAATCATTACATATGATATATATATAATATATATTAATACATATTTATATATTGTATATATATACTACTATATTATATTATATATATATATATATATATATATATATATATATATATATACATATACTTAATTATATATATATATATATATTTTTATATCAATTATCTTCCATGTACGTTTTCATTTTTGAAAGCATCAACTTTGTTCAATCTGAGAGATGTGTGAGTGAACGAGACAGTTGAGAGACAGCTGAAGGAGGTCGAATTAATCTTTTTACTCGAGTGTTCCAACGCCATGGATTGGAAGAGACTCTGTCCGCTCTTTTTCCCAGTAATATCCTTTTCAAAATTTTATTTTTGCGTAACGTACCTTGCAATTTAGATTTTAACTCATTTTCTTTGGTTTTCCACTCATTTTCTTTAGTTTTCCAATCTTGCTCTTTGGTTTTCAACTTGTCATTTTCCTCCTTCAATATATCCTTTTTCCTTTGAATCAGGTCGTATTTCGCTTTCATCTCGTTGAGTTTGGCCCTTAATATCAACTTTTGGTCCATGGTCCACTCTTGTTTTACTTTCTTAATTTCCTTCATCATATTTTGTTGTTTGCGGGACAATACGTACATTTCGTCTCTAATCCGTTGAAACCAACACTCTCTCGTTTCGGGGTTGCCCTCTTTTACATACAATTTCTTGTTACGGTATAGAGTCACGTACAAGGGAGTCTCTTCCTCCGTCATCTCGTATCGGAAAGGAATCACGCAGTTTAAAAACTTCCAGCCCGTCACGTGGATGGGTACCCCCATCTCACATTATACCATGGGTCCCAACTGGATACATTTTTATTGCCCAGTTGCTCCCACAGTAATTTTTCTATCCCCCTGGAAATAGGGTACAGAGAAAGGCAATACTTTTGGGTGCAAGGGCCGATTGATGTGAAAATGGGACCAGTTTACTGGATCCCTCCAATTGTCAGGAATCTCGTCCTTGTCACACGAGGATTTGGGTTGACTCACGTACAGGATGGTTCACACCAGATGAAATGCACTTTTAATTTTGACACATTTCTTGGCCCGACAGCTGTTTGGAAATTCATAACGAATTTTTCCTTTCCACACGTCTTTAAACAAACTCTCTTGTTCGCACGCCACAATCATGTGTCGATGTTGTGTTTTGCCCTTTTCATTCACCAATCCATCGCACAGACACCAAAAGGGTAACAGGACACATTGATCCCGAATCTTTTCCATCTCCTTCCGAAATGTATCAAACATGTCATGTTTTACCATCACGTGAAACCACATCAAGTCCACCCTCAGATAACGCTGGACGATGCCCCACACGTCTTTTCCCAAGCCCCCTTGAAATTCGATCCCTTCCTCCCACATTTCGGGTTTTTCCAACAGGGAATCGTAAAACCCCCACATATTCGCTCAATCGGTCTTTGCGTCGACCCTGCATGTCACGAGGCACGGGTTGAAAATGTCTACATCCACACACTTCTTCCTCTGGTTCCACCGTCTCATTTTCATCTTCCTCCTCATTTATCGTGGCATCCTCTACGAAACGTTGCAAGCACGCCGTGACATGGTTTACGTTTTCAGGACGATTCTTTTGTCCATAAGGCCAATGTTTCCTACCGAAGCAAAACAGGCATTGCTTACGACAGTCCAGATTATATTTTTGGGGCGCATGTGTACTATAAAAGTGACGTACGGTCATTGGCTCCCGACATTCGGGACAGCCCACGAGAGTGCTGGACCATCTACCGAGATGTCTGTAAAAAGAAGTAGAGGATTTGAACATGTCGCTGGTCGCTGTCCAAAAGTGATTGTGTAACAAGTGAGCATTGACCTTATTTATTAAATTGCCTGAAAAAAAATCCATATTTGGTTTGTTTTATGCTTGGCTCATTTCATGTTTGGTCTGTCCTCATTGCATGCTTGGCTTGCTTGGGGTTTCCCATTTGATATTTGGAGTTTTATCGTTTGCCTGTTGACATTGCACGTTTGCCTATTGACCTTGCATGCTTGGCCTGTTGACATTTTACGCTTGGCTCATTTCTCCTCCCCGTTTGATATTTGGAGTTTTCTCGTTTGGATTTCCCATTGCACGTTTGCCTGTTGACCTTGCACGTTTGCCAGTTGACCTTGCACGCTTGGCCTGTTTGGGTCTCCCCGTTTCCCCATTTGATATTTAGAGTTTCCTCGTTTGGATTTTCCCCTTTCACGCTTGACCTGTGTTCCTTTGAGTTTCCCCGTTTCCTGCTTCCTCCTTTGAACGATACATTCCTCTTTCCCCTTTGAACGACCCTCTTGGGAGAAGACGGGGCTTGATGGACACGCCGGCATGTCCAGCATTGAATGGTCTTGCTGCCTGTGATGACCGTCTGGATGGAAAGGCTTCCCTTCTATTCTTTCAGTACACTCTTGTCCACATTTATTCCACATCCTGTCTCCTTTTCATGATTTTTTTAAAACTATTCCCTCCTTACACAACTTTTTCATGATTTTTTTAACACCCTTTCCCTCCTTACCCAATGGTTCTATTTTGCCTCCAATCTCTCGTATTTCCCTCCAAAAGGCACACCATTTGGCCCTTTACGTGCTTATTTACCTGCTACAACCATGCCCACGAAACCATGCCCAAATCCGTGTCTTGTAATTTAATAAGGAACCTTTGAGTTTGTGAGGTATGACGTCATGAGTTTATGTAATAATAAGGTGAGTGTCAGGAGGAAAATATAAAGAATAAAAATTAAAAAATAATCTAATGAAATACAGGTGACATTAATGAAATACAAATGAATTTAAACAGTGGCGTAAAAATATTTTCCGCATCCATTAAAAATATTCCAACGTTGGCGAGAGGAGGGACCCAAAAAAATGGGAGAATGATTACTGGTCCCGAGCTATGCTCCTTTCCAGTAACCATTCTCCCATTTTTCTGGGGCTCAACATAGTGTTTATGGGTCTCTCAACGATGCTCTGCAGAGGGGACAGGTGGTGTAAATGTCCAGATGTTGCGAAAAACACCTCGTATGAAATACGTGGCCACACTGCGTTCTCTGTGGCCAATGGATGGGAGTGAGGCAGATGGGGCAGGATTCGGGCACTTGAAACACGCTATCGGGCCATTTCTGCCCGTAGCACCCATTCAACACGATTTGAGCCAATTTCATCCAGGGGGCTAGAGTCTGGGGACCATGCTCTGTCCAAGCCCTGTGCACCAAATTGTACAGTTTGGGCTTGCCAATCACAATCCACACGGCTTCGATAAAGGCGCCCTTTCCCTTGCTGGCCTCCTGTTCCAGGTATTCGTCAAACACGTCCACCGGTTCAAAGTATGCAAAACTCTCGAACGTAGGAATCTCCCGGGGGGCAAGATTTGGTAACAGCTGTTGCATCTGCTCCACAAGATCCACCGTATAGATGGGTTCGAGAGCAATGACGTCGGCCGGTTTCAAGGCGTTTAAGCTGGATCGAAACTGTATCATAAAATTAATATAATCTCCAAGGTCTTCCCCCCTTGGTAGACGGCAAGATTGAGTGCAAAGGCTTTTTCGTCCTCCATGTCTTGTGAATAAAATGAGGCGACTGGCTTTTGAGCCCTGCTCTTATAGCAGAGAGAACACGGAAGTGGCTTCTGATTCGTCGATTCCACTGATAAGGATTAAGAATGGACGAACCCGAAAAGTATTTTATTGTGAAACAATTGGACCACGTCGTTGTACGGGATGGAACAATACATCACAAGGACTGTTTGAGAAAAGCCCAATGTCAATGTTGGAGAAAAACCATCTCAGTTTTAGAGCACCAAATTCTTTTAGCTCACCACCTTTCTACAATCATTTCTTTTGCCTCTTGACAATTTATCGTGCCTCTTGAATATTTTATTGTTGCTAATTTATCATTTGCCTCTTGACAATTTATCATACCTCTTAAATATTTTATCGTATCTCTTGACAATTTATCGTGCCTCTTGCACATTTATCATACCTCCTGAACATTTGTCATTTGCCTCTGGACAATTTATCATACCTCTTGACAATTTGTCATTTGCCTCCTGAACGTTTGTCATTTCCTCTTGGCAATTTATCTTCAAAGTGCCATCCATGCCAGTCGTTTCGTATCCGTGCTCTTGTCAACAGGATTGCTTAGTGTGTGGTCGGGGAGGAGAGCCAACCCAGTATTGTGCCATCCATGTTTTGTTGGAATCGATGGTGTTTCAGAACAAAGGGTGCACGGCGAACCCAGTGAGGAAAGATTGGAGGAAATTTTACAGAGTGGAAAGGAATATCTACCCGAGCCATGCACATGACGGACGAAAATAGTGTACGTTGGCAGATGATGTACAATCATGTCAAAAGTGGTTTTCCACAACACCATGGAAATTGTTCCCAGAATGAAAATGAAGCATGGAAAGTTTTTCCACCTTGATTGGCAAGCTGTAAGATGAAACTCTGTCAACATGTTATTAAAAATTTTTTTTTTTTCTGAAGTATAATAGTTTGACAGGCTTCCGTTGAAATTCATTCACTCTCAGTTTTTTTCAAGAGTCATCATGTGGTTCAAAATTCTCCCTCATCAACACTATCCATTGGCTGCTATGGTTGGAAAAGATGGCAAGCCTACTCTCTCAACGAAAATTGGGGATCGAGTCGACTCCGGTCCCTTTTCGGGTCCATTTTACACCCAAGATTGAATGCATCAAATATAAATGAGACTTACCTGTTGATAATTGTCGTCGGTTTTCACACCAAGAATGGAGGGCTTGTCTCGTTGAGGTGGCTTGTTCCTTGCTTTTCACACCAAGATTGGAGGGCTTGTCTCGTTGAGTTGGCATCCCCCGTTTTTCTCACCAAGTTGCCTACCTTTCTTTTTTGACAAGTCAAGCATTTCAATTGACATGTCCCTTCATTTTTACAAAAGTCAAGAATTTCATTTGTCGTAATCCTTCCCAAATGTCTACATTTCATTTGTGGATGACCCTGTCTAAATCGTCTCTTGGGTGGCATGAAAAATTTTTCTCCGCCCCGTGAAAAAATATTGGGAGAAATCTGAAAAAATTTGTTTGTTCATTATACACGGTTCTCAGTAGAACTTTGAAGGATAACTGAATCGAGACCCCCTACATTCAACGATCGAGACCCTAAACGCAACGTTGGGATAAAAGCTGGGTGAAAAATGGTCAAAATTCATACAAAAGAGCCGTTAAAACGGCCATGTTGGATTGAAAACTTGAATGCAAATGTTGGATATAAAGTAGGTGAAAAATGGACAATAGTCATAGAAAAAGAGCCGTTTGAACAGTAAAGGTGGGAACGAAACAACTAAAATATGGCGTTGAGAGGGTTTTCATGATGCATTTCAAACGAGATGCTTTCATATCAAACGAGAGGGTGATTCCTTTCAAATGAGATGGTTTTCGATTCAAATGAGATGATTTTGTCTCAAATGAGACGGTTTTTGACTTAAATGAAATGGTTTTTGATTCAAATGAGATGGTTTTCATTTCAAAAAAAGGTCGTTTTCCATTTCAAATGAGATGGTTTTCATTTCAAAAAAGGTCGTTTTCCATTTCCAAACATTTTTTTAAAGGGTCACGGTACTCAGCTTTTTTTCGGCCGACTGTACATATCATATAATTTGATATGTATGTCAAGAAAATTTGCTTCATTGTTGTATTATTTGTCTGTATTAAATAAAATATTGTGGATAAAATTTAAAGTTAGGGAATAAAATTGGCTTTTTTGCCAAAAATGATTATATCATCTATATAACGATAAATATAGTATTTAGAATTATTAATGTAACTACTTTCAAAATAATGTAAGTATAAATTGGCAAGAAGTTGCTCGCAGGGCCACCTTTGTGGCATCCTTAATCTGCAGATAATAGTTACCTTTATGATGTATATAGTTCTCTTTAAGTACACACCTAGGTAGTGAACCAAATCTACCAAAATTAACATAATTAAAATTTGCGCGTTGATGTGTCAGAAACGAGAATATATGTGGCAAATGTTTTATCGAAAAACCCGGTTAAAAAAGAATAATGGGAGAAAAGTTAATTGTGCAATAATCAGAGATTTAGTACTTACTTCGCTGGAACAGTTAATACAGAGCAAAAGAATGACCCAAAATTGGTCATATCTATAGATATTTAGAAAACTCGGAAGATAACTCTTTTAAAATGCGACGATATGTGAGAATTGGGCCCCCGCGATTTCCGTTTAATTGAAGGCTTGTTGTTTTATGCGAAACACAACGTCGTTAGTGAAATGCGTGTATACATTCCAAAGTCTTTAAAACAGATCCTACGCGAATTTCATGACAAACCAATAACGGGGCATCTAGGTAGATTTAAAACTTATCATAAAATTCGGACGTTTGTTATTTCCGTTTTATGAAAATTTATTGATCAATATGTCTCTACATGCCATATGTGCCAAGTTAATAATTATAAAACGCGTTACCAGCTGGTCGATTAAATCCGGATTGTATCAAATTATCCAAATGAGATAGTTACGTTAGATTTATTGGCCCGTATCTACATCGAGAGTGAGACGTAATCGATATGTTTAGTAATTACCGATCATTTCAGCAAATGGGCTGAAATTATACCTCTTAAAAAGGCCTCGGCTCTTATAATAGCGGATACTTTTTGATAATTTTATATCGCATTTTGGAGCTCCAATAAAATTAATAAGTGATAACGGTCCCAATTTATATCAAGGTACGAACATTTAAGTGAAAGATTAGGCATAAGGCATGTGAAGATTGTTGTATATAGGCCGCAGGCAAATAGAACAAACGAGTAAAATCACGATCTAGTGCAAATGATTTGCAAATTATGTAAATGATCAACACGATACTTGGGACCAATTCTTACGTGGGATTTGCTTACGCTATTCGTACAGCATTGAATGAAACGACGGGAAAAACCCCTACTGGAATTATTTTTGGTTTGGATTTGATTTGTTTCAAAGTGGTAGTGGTTTCGGACGAGACTGAATTTTGCAGTAAAAATATGAAATTAACGGTGAAGCTAAACTAAAAACGAAAACTAAGCATGAAAGATGGGAAAAATATTATAATAGACGCAGGAGGGATGAACAAATTAAGGTAGATGACTGGGTCTTATTGAACCACACCCTTTAAGTTCAGCAGCGAATAAAGGTATGCGCGAAATTCAAACAAAAATTTGAAGGTCCGTATAGAGTGTTAAGTAAAAATAATAATAATATTGTAATATGGAGGTCAGGAAAAAGGTTAACCGTTAATGTTGATCAAGTAAGAATGAGGAAATGTGACGAGGTCGAGTTGAACAGGTCACCCAGATAGTATTAGTTCACGTCAGGAAACGAGTAGTTCGGAAAACGTACATCAAAGAATCAAATGAGTAGCAATATGGGAAGAAGAAAGAAAAGGTCTGCGGTAAAGCGTGAGGTTAGAGGAAAAAGGGATAAATCAAGTCAAAACAATGTAGAAAAACACGGATGGGGCCGATAAGCGCGGATCACTTATCAGATCACTGCCTAGCTCGCGCACCACAATAAGACAGAACTAAAAGAAAACGGCTAGATAAAGAAATAAAAAGGTCGTATAGATCCGGGTCAAGTGGACCACAGAGATAGTGGCAGAAACGTAGACCCAATAACATTAATAAAAGACCATTGTCAGTAATATTTATATATGTAGGAAGAAGAACAGGATGGAAACAACTGGGTCAATAGAAGGGAGTACAATCTGCGCCCACGCCAGAAAAGTATCAGGAGTCCCGACCGGCCAATGGAGCCAAGCTACTAGAATAACCGAAATTTCGGCCTACATGTGAGCAACATGGGGATATGAGCGGCAGAGGAGGAATGAAGAGAACTGAACAGTGGCACCTTGTCGCCAAAGTTGCTGGTGGGAGACAGACTATATAAAATCAGGTTGTATTGTTTTTCATTTTTTATGTTCTTTCAACAAGTGGTCGGAAGAATTATTGCAAGAAGGAAGTCTCGGTGTTTAAAGTTATAATCCAAGCTAAAGTTGTTTTTACAATGAGTGTATATTTTTTGAACTTTTGACTTGTAAAATTTTTTTTCTCAATTGATGGAGAAACAATTGTAGTATGCATTTGTTTACTTCGATGTATGACTACTTGCGTGTGATACGACAATTCCTTTGGTTATTGTTTATAATGATTTATTGAAAAATGTTTGTAAATGTATAATGTATATATATATATATATATATATATATATATATATATATTTGTATTATTCCGTATTAAAGTGCATCTGGTTCAGGAAACGCGGCGTAGTCAGGGCACTAACAATAATATGCTTTGTACTACTTGCAGCTCATTGGGAGTTTGACGGAGCCAGATGCGGAAAGAAATGAAAGTTTGTTGTAATTTAAAATGTTATATAATGCATGTAAAATTGTGAAGCTTACTGGTATGCAATATAGATTTTCAAAGTAACTTAAAGAGTTTTTCATTTCAGGGTGATGAACCCTGATTGGCCACAATAATAAGCCTCAACGGAGAGTGAAAACCAGTCTCAAAGCTCACATAAATATTTAATACTAATTCCGCAGAGTTTTGGGTGTAAATGCCCAGGAGATGGACATAAGTTCCTGGGTATGTGAACACAGTGGTATTTACGGCAAGTTCAGATTAGTTAAAGGTATACTGGACTCAGTTGCATCCATCCTAGTCGAGATGGTTTTGAATACCTCGCCCTGATGGGGTATACCCACACATATGTAAAAGTGAGAATATACCACCATGATTAAATAAAAAATTATTTGTCATTTTGTCTAGTTAATGGAGTAAATTTATTATTATTATTCTGTCACGAGTTCAAATTTAAATGAAATATTAAATTTAATTCTAAGATGAATAATAGAAAATTACAGTTAAGTTAAATATTGGAAATTATAGAATTTAAAATGGGGATTCAAGGTTAAAAATTTAAACAAAATTTAGAAAGTGAGATTCAGAAAAAAAATCTGGGCACGTAATTTTTTAAAGGGGTTCAGAGGACCCTTGAATAAACCCTTTTTCTTTTGGGGGGCATCTTGTGACATCTCACGCTTCTTCCTCTAACATAACCTCTGTGTTCTTTGCGACGTTTAAATGAAATTTTTTTCCAACCCAAACCCAAGAAGTGAAACGAAGCATAGATGCAAATAAGATAACCTTTAAAGGATAGAAGTTTTAGTGGCTGGATGGCAATTTAAAAAAGTTGTTCAGAAAGATAGTGTTCATAGCGCTTCCTAGAATCAAGCACCACCCCCCATTTAACCAAGGTACATACCCTTGTAGGACCTTTTGGAGAAATAATTGAAGTAGTTTGGGACGTTGAGTATTCAACCGGTGGGAAAAGATTATATTCTAAACCAAATAAATTAAAAGTTGAGATTAGGCGGATATAATAAAATTTATATTGATAAGGATTAATTGGGGATCTGTGTTAATTAAGACTCGTTTTTTGGTTTATTCTCACTTAATATAAGTTTTTTCTAATAAGAATTTTAAAGTTAAATTCTTAGAAAAAGTCATATTAAAATTCTAAAATGTTCATATTTTGAGAATCCCCCACCTCTAACTTATGCTGAAACCCCAGATATTATCGAAGGACGGGGTGTCCAAATATTTAAAATCTTGTTTTATAAAACTTTTAGTTAAAAAATTTAAATTAAAATATATATATATATATATATATATATATATATATATATTTAATTTTTTAAAAAACTTTTGTTACTTGTCTTAAAAGGCTATTTCATTGAATTAGTAATTTGAAGAAAAGAATGAACCCCCAAACTGTTTTAGGGAGATTTTTTCTTAACCAAACTTTCGTGTCAGATTCTTTCATTAATATTTATTTATATTTATGCAACATTAATACACAACTTCATAAAAAAAGAAATTGGATACAAGTAAAATCTCTTCAATAAAATAATTAATATTTTTTAACGCGCAATTTTATTTCAACAGCAAAAAAACAAATATTTATCTTTAGTAGCAACATGAAAGAATAATGACATCTTTAAATGAAAATTTCAATCTCAGGGAGTCAGTAAAGGAACATTAATTTTTATGCAAATTTTTTTTTTGAGTTTTTTTGAAACTTTTTTTCTATGCCCCAACAATTCGCTTTTAATCCAAAAAGAATAATTTTTAAAAAAATTATAATTTTAATTTGGGGGGTTTTCCCTTTTGTTATGAAAAGTTGAAAAAAAAAAAAAAAAAGGGGTAACAGCATCTAAAAAATAAAAAAATTGTGACATACTTATTTATTATTACCTATGTAGATTCTTTTGTATTCGAATTATTAATTTCTTTCTTCAGAATAATTATTTATTCCTTCGAACACTTTTTTTTCTCAGATTTTCTTACTAACTACTTTGAAAATTATTTATCAAGACATTTGGGAGATTTCATTGAAGTTAAAAAGGTAGAAATTAAAATTTCTGTATGCCCCCCAAAATTGTATTTTTTGCAAGGAGCATGGATGAAAATACATTTGATACACTATTTATTATTTTAAACCTTTTTAAATTTTTTTAAATTGCCCATGCGCTTTTTACCCGAACTTTAAAAATCTAAAAAATTATGAGTCAAGCTAAATCGAAAATTGAAGGGAAAAAAGGTATTTTTTTTCTTTTTTTTATATAATAATTATTAAATTTTTTAAAAAAAGTAACATTTTTTTAAATTTTTGTTTAATTTATTTCCAGCAAGGGGAACCAAAATCGTCTTAATTTACTTTAAAGGGTGACAAATATGCAAAAAAATGAATATTCCCTTAGAGCAGGTTCGGAAATTAAAGTTCTTCAAATTCTGCTGTTAATACAGTTAAAATTATGTTTTTATAATTTTTTTTTCCTTTAAAATTTAAAACATCTCTCAAAAAAAAAAACTCATATTTAATGAAATTTAAATATTGTGGTTACCGACAAATTTATTGTTGAATGTGTATTTGATTTAACACTTTGTTTTTTCCCAGTTATATATTTGTATTTAGAATTTTTTCCCCGGTATTTCTTTAATTTTTTTTTTTTTTTAATTGTACGTTTTCAGTTTCTTGTTGAACCTTAAGGGTTCAAGGCCGAAATATATGTTAAATCATGAAATTTAATATGTTTATACCAACCCCTTTGATTTTCCCCCTTCCGGACGGGGGTCATTAGGGAATTCGGACACCCATAAAATACCCGGGCGTCAGCTCAAAAAGGGGAGAAAAAAGGTAATAAAAGTTTGTTGAAGAAGCGAGCCAGATGCTTTATTTTACCTTTTTTGAAGTTAAAAAAAGTTCTTGTATCTCTACCATCAACAGACTCTAGTTCAAAAATTGGCTCCACTGAATCTTTTGATTTACCTTTTGAAATAGCAACAATAATTATTTTTTTAATTTTGAATTATTTTGTTTTTTTTTAAGACTTAAAATAATATACAAATACAGTAGTGCTTTTTTAAGGTACACCTTTAAATGTATGTTTTAAAGTATGCTATAAAAAAATTTCCATAAATGAGTAATTATTATAACTGAAAGGACTATACGGGTTAAAAAAAAAACTGGAAAATTCTGACAAAAATTTTTTTTGTATATACGTATCCAAAGTTATATAGTTAAAGAAATGGTTTAAAAAAATTTTTATTTTTGTTAATTGAAATAATATTGTTGACGAGAATTTTTTTTTATAAAAATCTTCCATTTTCGGAACAGACATTGCACAAACTTCATCACTGTTCCCAAATTAAAAAAAAAAATTGTGGTTCATTTGTCTTGTTTATTTAATTTTGATTATGTTTTTTTGAAACATCATGTTAATCAAATAACAGATTGGGGTTTCAGATTTTTTCTTTTTTTTCATACATCAAGAGAAATTTAATAATACGATTTTAATCTCATTTTTTTTTATAATTATAATTGTGTTTTTGCTGATTGAAGTATTGAAAAAGGGATTTTATAAAAATTTTTTCGGAATATTTAAAGTTTGTGAATTAGGGCGTTAAAAATGAACAATTTCAATGTTTTCTTTTTGATGTAATATTTGTAATATTATTTTAAATTAAATATATTTCCCAAAAGAGATTACATATGATTATATTTAAATGTTATGAAAAATATTTCGAAATAAAAATTTTTTTTTGAAAGGGGTAAAAAATTTTATTTGATTGAGAAATATAATATATTTTTTTTTTATTTTAAATACGTAGTCTATTTCTTGATTTTTTTTTATTAGAGTTAATTTTAGTGATTATAAAGATTATTAATTTCTATTAAATTTATATTTGTTAATAAAGTATTTTTTTTGTGGGAGTTTATAAAAAACATTTTTTTTTAGATTAAAAAGAAACCAAATTTTTATATTTTGTGGTGTATGTACAAATGTATATGTGGGCTTGTTGAAAATATAAGTTAAAAAGATTTTAATTTTAATACTGAAAAAAAATACTTAGGGTATCCCATTTCTATATACTATCAACAAAACATATTAAACATAAATAAATATAGTGTTCAAACGAAAGCAAAATAAAGGGGTTTTATTCTTTTTTTTTAAATTTACGATAAGATTTTGAAAATCTCAAATGCTTTATTTTTTAATTTAAAAAGCGACAATTTTGAAAATTCAAATTTTTGTATGAAACAAAAAACTCTATATCAATTATTCTATACTTCCCTTACTTAATTTGTATATTTTTAAAAAAAAATTAGGGTGTTTGAGGAGGACCAAAAACTATTTGGTACGAATACAAAAGAAAACGACTCAAAAAAAAAAGCCCCCCTTAAAAAAAAAGCTGGAAGTTTACTAAATACAAAATATTAGTTTTACCATCCCAAACTCTCAAAAAATTGAAAGATTTTTTTAAATGATCGATCGGATGGGGCTTTTTTGAAATGCCGTGATGCAAAAAAAACTGGCCGACGAGACTGATATCCCTGCTAATTTTGAGGGGCATGCAGCCACGTCACAGGTTCCAGCAAAAAAAAATTTTGTTACGAAGCCGAATGTCCCGGGGGAAGATCCTAAAATTAAAATTAAGATAAAATTTTTTTTACAATTGAAACAATTAATCCGGAATCAGATTTAATTTAATTTTACCAAATAATTTTTTTTTTAATTTTATATAAATATATGATTTAAAAGATACCTTCATTCAATGATTAATGTAGTGTTTTCCCCTTTACCAAAAGGGGCACTGGCCCCCTCCGGGGAAGAATGTGGTTTTTAGTATAAAGGGGGGCTTTCGGGCCCCGGGGCGTTAGGTCGGTAGCCATTTTGAAGTATTACCCGCGTGGGTCACTTAATTTTAAAATTATTTTTTTAAGTTCATAATAAATTGTGCTGTCCTCAAGAATATGTCTGTTGATGAAGTACAACAACATCACACACTTGGCACAACTTATCACATTGGCCAGCCGACAGGGATTCGACGCCTGAGCGAGTCAAGACATCAAAAGAAACTACGAGGTAGGCAATCCTTTTGCATCGTTTTGAACGAATTCAGCAGATTTTTTACTAAATTTTCTTGGTTAATTAATTCATTTAGTATTCTGTCTAATCATTAATTCTGTCTAATCCATGTTTCCTTGGAGCTAGTAAGGAAGAATTAATATTAATTGCGGGATGAATTGGGGAGAAAGAACTCAGAAATGAAAGTTTTAGATTTAAAAAATTTAATTTTAAATAGCGAAAAGTATAAAACCAATAAAGAGTTTATTGATGACTATTTAGATTCGATTACTGCAGATAGAAAAATCGGAAGGAAGAACAAGCCCGTTTAACGGCAGAATCACAACTTGAGTTTGAAAAAATACAACTGGAAAAAGTTAAATTGGAAATAGAATTGGGGAAAATAAATTTAGAAAGGGCAAAATTGGAAAGTCAAAGGGATAGCAATGTGTTGCAGCGTACAAATCCTGAAACAAAGCAAACTTCAATAGAAAATTTTATTGTAAGTGTTCGTACATTGACTCTTCCGATTCCTAAAAAACAAGAGGGGTGGAATTTATTTTTCTCTTCTTTAGAACGTTCATTTAAAACCAAAAATGTGCCGGGTGAATTTAAGGGAGAAATTCTTTTAAATCTGCTAGGAGAAAAAGCCGAAAATATTTTAATTTATGTAAAAGATGAAGAAATAAGCGACTATGATAAATTAAAAAGTTTAGTTCTAAGAGAATTTGAGCCAACACCTTTAATTTGCTTGCAAAATTTTCAAAAAGCGAAACGAATGCCAAATGAAACGCATGTTCAGTTTGCATCTCGTTTGTTAACCAATTGGGATCAATACTGTAATTTGAGAAATGTAAATGATTTTGATTCTTTAAAGGAGTTAATTGTTAGCGATAAATTATATCAAACGCTAGATAATGAAACTGCCGTTCATATAAATATAAAACAGGAGCAAAATTGGTTCAAAACCAATTCAAATAGGAAAACAGGTGTGACATGTTTTATGCTTGTAAGGAAGATCATTTTCGGAATTTTCACATAGAGCATGTCATAATCAGAATGACTCACGAAAGGATTTTAAATATATCCCTCCTAACTCGAGACGGGAAGTAATAAATCTCAATTCGAAAGAAAATAAAATTAATAACTCAAAACAAAGCGTAAATAAAAAAATAGAATGTTACATTTGCGGCGAAAACCATTTAGCTCGAGACTGTAATAATAAATATTCTAAATTAAAAAATGAGAAAAAAGAAACTTCTCAAGTGCAATATGTACAACCGAAAGTTGACCTTGAGCCTTTAAAATATGTAACTGTTTATATAACGGGAAAGCAAAAAATTTTTTGGATAGGAAACCC
>BMAV01013509.1:497221-542715 GCA_019973955.1 Trichonephila inaurata madagascariensis | reverse complement strand
AGATCCATAAAATATCTATTAAGCTCTTTCATTAAGCAAATCTTCTTTTAAAACTTTTTAATTTAAAAAACGAAAAAAAAAGTTTTTTATATAAAACTTTGTTTTTTAAAAATATACGCTTGAAAAATTTATTAAAAAAGTCATAAAAAATTAACCTAAGTAAAAACAATAACTTTATTACTTTTTTTTATTAAATATTTTAAACGGCGGAACAATTTTTTTTATTTTGAATTTTTAAAAGAAAGGGAAAAAAAATGAAATGTTTGGTTTGTCAATATTTGCATTTGTGTTTCGTAAAACAAATTAATTATTTTTCATTACAAGATTTTTTGAAATATTACCAAAAATTTAATCAAAAATATGAACTCAAAAAATTTATTTGAAATAATTAAGAAGGGTAGGTTTCTTAGGGTTTTTTTTCTTTATAATTTGAACGAAACCTGTATTAAGAAAGCAATCAAACATTTTTTTAAAACCATTTTGTAAGTTTCATTCAAAAAAAAACGGCCCAAAAACTTGTTTGAAAAAAAAAAAGGGGTTAAAAAAATTTGTATAAAATGAAAAGTGTTTTTTAAAAATTTTAAAAAATCAATTTTTATTTCGGTTACTTCAAAGAACGAGCTCAAAAAAAGTGTTGACCCACATCACCTGATGCGCCCCCCTACTGGAAAAAGTCAAAAACCCCCTGGGGTTCCGGTATTTCCCAAAAGTTAAGGGAAGGGTCTCAACTTTCTGCGGCTTCGCCTTTATACCCCCAAAATGCTCATTGGAGACATATGGCTCGTAAAAAATGTTTGCCAAAATGTTTGCCGTCGCATTTTCGGTTATCTTTTTGGGGGCCGGGTATTTAAAGGGGAAAAAAAGTTCTCAGAACAGGCCCCCTGTTTGAAATTGCCTCGTGCGAAAAAAGGGTTTCGGGTTTAGGTACCCCGCCTCTCGGGGGCCTTTGGGGCAGCAATAGTGAAAGCTAGATCGGCGGCTGTCCGGGGTTTTGCAGACACGTCCCCTTAACTATCGTGAGGACACAGTTGGAAGCGGGATTCGTCGCTAAAAAGTTGTTCCCAGTCACCATGATTCCAACCAGATAGAGCCAAGCACCACAGTAATCTGGCAACACAGTGTGCAGGCGTGAGGGGTAGATGGCGTAGCCATCAGTACCAGCGTAAATTTCGTTTTTGGCTGTTTTGAATGGCTGGTAAACCCCGGGGTCACCGCTGTGATAAATAACGATAATAAAGGCAACCCGGGTCTGTCCTCCCGTTCTGCTGTGGCCCTAGGTTGATTGCTATTTCTCAAATATCCAAATTGTTTCCCCATTCAAAATCTTCAATCCCGCATCGTTTCACCCATTGACAAAATTTCCCCCGTTTTGCCCTAACTCCTTTTCATTTGGTAGTCTCAAACTGGGAAGTTGCTCTAAGACTTAATCCTGGGGGAAACATTCCAGCTTGACATACCCTAAATCACAATGAAAAATAGTTTTGTCCAACGTTAGAATCATTTTACAGACCCCTGTGAGGGCCTACCAATGCAACCCCCGTTTTCATTCTTTTCCCCTTTTAATGATTTTTTGGAAATTTTTAGAAATTTCATTACAATGGGCCTCCCTTTTTTTTTTTAGAGGCTGTGCTAAAAGTATGGTTCGTAAAAAAACACGAAGATTTTAATTATAAACCCCTAAGACATGGTTCACTAAAACAAACAAACGGTATGCATGGTAGATGTCGGAATATATAAAGCTCCTTTGCACTGTCTTCTCCACAAGGAAAACTTATCACTACAAATGAGATAAGCAGCTGTTTAATAATTTGAAAATCAAATCGTTAAGATCTTGGGATCTGGGAATATCAATTTCCGAAACTGCAAGTTTAATGAGCTGCTCACGGTCAGTCGCTTAAAGTACTTATGAAATAGATGGTGAAAGTAATAAGTCGCTGACTATTGGTTTGTCGGCTGCAGTGCATTGATTCCAAAGTAAAGTGGAGATTGTTATTCATTGTTTTTGCCCAAAGGGTTTTGCTGATAACGACAATTCCCGACGATGTGTCTCAATAAACAGTGCTACTCGCTTCCCCACCCTGCGTTTCTGCGCGACGGTACTTTTTTTTCAAGGTGGAACTTGAAACACGTTTGGCCCGAATAAGAAAAAATGTCGTGCAGATGGTTCGTTTTCTGGTCTATTATATTGACGTGCAAGTGCAAATAAGCTGACTTCCAGCGAAAAACCAACCTGGTCCATAATTGAGAAGATACAAAATGATGGTATAGATATTATGGTGTGGATGATGTTTTCAGGATTCACATAATGAATCATCTTCATAGAGCAGTCCCTGACGTCTTGGAGAAATGTGACCATTGTTGTAGACCAGATGCGTCTCTTTAGGATAACATTGTTCCCGGGGGAAAAATGCTTACCAACAGAATAAAGCACTGTGTGATAAGATCGGAATGCGGGGTGAAGGGCTTTGGTGAACAAATCATTTTGGCTTCCGAGCTCACCTGACCCAATTCCAATCAAACGTACGTGGCTCCCCTGGAAAACGAACTCTTGTGGCCCCACTATCATGCTACTATTTTCAGTAGCCTTTCGAGTCAATGACTCTGCAGATGTTGACGATTTTGAGGGAGAGAAGAGGTCATAATGTAAAGGCTCTTTAATATATACTGATTACCATACTATAACATTGATGAAAGATTTTATAAAACATTTTTTAGATAAAAAAGCTTTCCCAATATTCTAACAAAAAACTTTTTTTAAGAGGTTTTTTTTAATTCAATAATAAACATTGCACAATTTTACATGGAAAATACAGATTAAATAAATATCTTTTGAAATTATCAGATATATACATAAAAAGAAGTGCAATAAATACAAATACTTCCTAGAATTTCATTATCTGTTGTAATTGGAATCCATCATCATAAAACACTGCTTTATAGCTGATATCATAAACACCGACTTAATGAATTCTGGGCACATAATCAATTAAAAGGAATTATCACTAAGCAAGCAATTGGTATCCAAGACAACAGTGAAAAGATTATTTTTCCTAAAGGGAAATGATGAATAAAATCATTACAACATTTATAAACACTTGCTTTTTCTCCTATTTTCCTTAGTTTGAATTACTTTCCACTTAAAATAAGATTATCCGTCTTGTGCAATGTCATTTTCATTGAATATTTTTCAACTTTCAGTAAAACGTAAAAAACCTAAGGTAACAAAAAAACCTTTTTGGGTGTATTTTTTGAGAATTTATTGATTAGGTGCTCTTTATAGATATATTATGTTTACTTAAATTAAATTCAAGGCTTTATTTAGCGTGCTAAAAGTGTACTGAAAATTATCTCTTTAAAGAGAAAAGCAGAATTTAAAAATTTCTTCTAATATGTTTTTAGTACTTTAACATTAATTTATTTCTGTCATGAACTAAATATATTATAATGTTATTAATTATGATAAAAGTCAAAATACAGTTTTTAACTTAATTTTCTGGAATAAAATAATATTCTATAAAAAATTTCTTCACGTGAGTAATAACTATTTTAAAACAAAATAATTTTAAAATTTTAGAAGCTAAAAGAAAGTTGCAGGAAAATGACAAAGAACAGAAAGAAATACGGAATTTTACGACAAAAGGAAACAACTGAATCGAAAATTTCAATCTACAATTAAATGAAATTCGTGTATTTCAAGTGTGATATCAATCAAAATTAGTAATAAGAGTAAACTTCTATGATATTCAATTTTTAGTAAAGTATTTCTCTGTCATCACTTTTTTGACTAAATATTTTCATATGTTTATTTTCGAAAATCTTATATTAATAAACATCCATCTTTAAAAGGAAATTAATTTTTTAATGAGATAAAAGCCCAAACAACTAAATATCTTATTATTTTTTAAAGAGAATTTTGTAATTTTAAGCATTTTCTTTTCTTTTTTTTTTTTTTTTTTTTTTTTTTTGTGAATTTCTTATGATTTTATTTGACAAAAGTTTTGAATTTAGAATTCATATAAAGAATACATTATAAGTCAACAGTAATTTTCAATAAAATTTTGATGACTTGCCATTTAAGGGATTATAGACGATTGAAAAATTTTAAAAAGTTATTCCTAACTTTTTATGGTATACTAAAGTATCATAAAAATTCAAAGTAATTTTTAAATTTCCCCAAACATTTAGCTTTTTGAAAAGCTTGAATTATCCTTCGTAATGTAACATTTATATTTATGAAATTGCAAGCATTTCTTTAAAATACTGCGAATTTTTTTACGAGCTATAATATAATTTATTTCTAAAATTTGGAATTAAATCACACGAAACGTACAGAGATATTGATAACCTGCAAAAAATATTATGTTCAAATTTAAAATGAAAATATTGAATATTCAATGAGGTATAAATATTTAAAGTAAGTATTTTTGACGAGCACGTTTGTAAAATATCAGGTAGGATTGAAACGTTCCCAACGAGTCTAAAATTTAAAATTTTTTACTAATTAATTTGCTGAAAGTCGAAGTAAGACCCTTGAGCACACACACAACAACATACTTTTGTAAGTAAGCTTATAAAGATCATCGAAACATTTCTGGAATCCATTTTTATCCATGTTCTTTAATTCAGCCTGCGATGCACTTTTAATTTCCCTCCCCAGTTTTAAAAATTGGCACCCCAAATGACATACCACTTTAAAGTCTCAAGGGGTTCTTTTTTGGGGGCTGGAAATAAAAACAATATTCAAAATATATAACTCTATAAAATTAAAAAAAAATTTCAATTTTTTAAAATTAATAAAATGGGGCTTCAGGAAAGGTATAAAATTTTAAAATCTAATCAAAATTTTTAAAAATTATAAGCATATAAAAAATTATTTCTATAAGAAATTAAATTAAGTTTTACGTTGCGCATGCTATTTTTTAAAATAGTAGGTTTAATTTTAAATATAAGTTGATTTTAAAGTTACATTATCCTTATTACCTCTAGTAATTTTATATTATAGAATAATAAATTATTTTTTTAAAAAAAAAAATTTACATTTTTAATTTTTAAAAATTTCAATATTTTCAAAAAAATTTTAAAAAAAAAGATATATTATTCTTAAATGATGTGGGCTTAATTACATTTAATAAGTTTGTTTTTTAAAATCAAATTTTCTATTTTTTGAAAATGCGCGAAAGAAAAATTTTAAAAATTTTACATATTTTCATATTTAAAATTTTTAAAAAATGATTATATTTCAAACATTTTTTCACTTTTTGAAGCCATTCTTTTGTGAATAATGTGAATTGGGTTTTTCATTAAAATTTTTAAAAAAAATTTTTTTTTGAAAATTGTTTATATTTTTCCCTCGAAAAAGTTAAAACCCCAAGGCCTTAAAACCCGGGGACGAGATCAAGGGAATAAGGCAGTGTTTCTCAAACTGTGGGGCGTGACCCCCTAAGGGGACGTGATAACCCTGCGAAGGGGGCGCGATCATATTTAAAAGTTGAAAACAAAAAAATTGTTTAAAAAAAATTTTTAACACTGAAATAAAAAAAAAAAATACCTTTTGGGATATTTTATATTTATACTACAAAAAATTTATAAAATTTTTGCACAATATTTTTTAAAATAATTTAACAATACTTTTGGACAAGTTTAATAATTAACAGTGACCCCATGGAGTATGTATAAAATTATATGCCAATATTTAAAACTTATCTTGATAATTTGTACCCGTTTTATTAAATTTCCAAATCCCAAATTAAAATTAGGTTCGTTCCCAATCCACCGTTTGCGTAGGTAAGCGTATGGGGTGTATTAGGGGTGTTTTGGTAGAAAGGGAATAAATAATCAATCCTCTGAAATAAGTAACCCTTCAAAAACCTTCAATGTCATTTTATTGTTTTCCCAAACCCTTTGGAAATAATTTTTGGAAAACGTTCCAGAAAAGACATACTTGGGAAAAGACGTATATATACCGGAGCAATTTAACACCCGTCTGAGCGAGGTGATGTTTATATACGTCGGGGGGACTTAAAAGGTTAAAATCGTAAATTTTATGTTTTAGCGTCAAAGTATATATTTTTTAATTTAATACATCGTTATTTATGGAGGGGGGCGATGCAAGTTTATGATTGAATATTAGGTCGCGGCGAAAGTTTAAAAACGGAATAATGAGTTGGAAAAAAGTTGCGCTATTGTTTTTAAACCCTTTTTTTTATCGCCTGAAACCTTTTTAACGTTCTCATTTGAAGTCGCGGATGTAAAACTCTGCTTAAAAGCCCAAACAATTCCCCAAACGTCGATGCTACTCAAAAGCTTGCGTTCGTGATAGTGTATCACTGTTCATACACATACCAATACCCTATGTCTCTGATTCTTTCCATCAAACACAAAAATTTTTTTTATTACTGCTCAACAAACGCCATTTCTTTCAATCACCATTTTTACAAAACCACAAAATTTCGAGCCCTGGTGACCCTCGAACTCGTGATTGGGAACAAACGACTTTTAGAAAAGGGGAAGGATAAAGTAAAACAGAAATGTTATTGTAGTCGCTCTACTCCAAAACAATTTCCACGTTATAAGCTGAGTCCAGGAACATTTGAATCCTACCTCGTACATAACTGTTTTTCTTTCATAATATAGTAATCAATAGCATTAAAAGATAATGTTATAGCTACTAACATTTATGATAAAAGAGAATTTAATTTTAATATTATAAAATTTCCCCATTGGGGGTAATGTACATGTTTCTATTTTTAAAAAATAATTATTTTTATATAAAACGTTTTCGGTTTAAAAAAATGAAAAATAAATAACAAAATTTTTTCAAAAAACCCAAAAATTAATTTTTTTTTATTTGAATCAGAAAATTTTAAATAGTATGGATAAAAAATTCCCTTGAAAAATAAAAGTTTTTTATTTTAAAATTTATTTTTCTAGTAAGTTACCTCTACTCTAAATTAGATAAAATTACTTATTATTATTTTTTAATCCAAAAAACCCTAGTGTCACTAAAGTTATGATAGTTTGTAACTCTCTTTTTAATTTTTTATTTCTATTATTTTCCTACGCTAAGTCTACAAATTGTTCCCATCTTTGAATTTTTTGGGTCCAGATTCTGGGAATTTTTTTTTTTTGCACTCAGATTTCCCGCGGACTCTGCATTTTTTGAATGCAATTTTTAGGTAAGTTACCTATATCTTGTAATGGAACTAGATATTCCTATCCATTATTTTCAATAGGATTTTGTTCAGTATTTATTATTAATATAAAAAGGGAAGGTTAGCAGGCCACAAAACATGTTCAGCACCACTTTTATGTAAGTTATTTTATATGTAAGCTGTCCTAAGCCAGCAATTTTTATAATACTGTAGTATCCGTTTTTTATATTTTAAACCCTATTATAATTTTAATTTCTCATATATCCTATAATGTCTGGTTATTTTACAATTTAATTTTTCTCGGTTTTGCTTGATGAATGTTCATCGCTCATTAGTAGAGAATTTAGACTATATACACTAGTGTGCAAAACTTAAGCAACAGGTGGGTTTATTGCCATAACTTCACGAAAAATCATCTGAGAGACATGAAATTCTGAAATGAGGAAGAGTATTATGTACGTAAAGGATGACGAAAGCATCGGCGCTGAAAAAGGAATACAATGCATACGGTATGGAATCAAACAAAAACAAGCTTTATTGAACGCTTAGTATCGTGACTCATGATTGTCTATCCAACAGGAAGAACAACAAGCAGATGTTCCTTAATGTGGTATATGCCCTCCCCTTACTACAATGGTTGCTTTGCACCGTCTCCGCATACTCAGAACCAGCTGGTGCAACATTTCTTGAGGTAGGAGTGCCCATTCCTCAATCAGCATCTGTTTGAGTTGTTGGTTGTACTCTGGATGAGGTGAGCGTGTGGCAATACGTCTCTAAAGCATCCCACACATGTTCGATGGGATTTAAATCTGGGAGCATGCTGGCCAATCCATTCAGTGATATCTTCACTTTCCAGCAGCTCCTCAACAGCAAGAGTGCGATGTGGTAGTGCATTGTCATCCATAAAGATGAAGTCTGGAGCCAATGGCACCTCGGAAAGATGCAGATGGGAAGAAGTACCTCCTCACAATAGCGATCCCCGATTTACAGACCACTCTGTCGAAAATGGAAGCTCAGTTCCGCCGTTCAGCATAATGCCAGCAGACCAAGAACTCAGGGACCACCGTAACGATGTCTTTCCTTGATGTTACTGGGATAAAACCGGGTCCCCGATCTCTCTCCAAATCAAAACGCGGTGAGTCGCTTCTGGTACTGAACCGACTCTCCATCCGTAAAGAACACGACTCCATTGATCAGTTGTCAGTTTTGTGCTCTCTGGCCCACACTGTAAACGGTGGCTTCGGCAGCCCAACTTTCAGCAGGAGGCAGCGTTCAGGACAGCGGGCAAACAGGCGCGCCATTTGTGAAGGCGTACGGCCACAGTAGCCACTACACTTGTCGACCTGTTGCTGTACAGAGTTTCTGAGCAATGGCGCTTGCTGACTGCTGTCGAATTTTTTTCGCCTGCAGGATGATATATCGGTCATCCCCTGCAGTTGTCGTCCTCGAGGCAGCCACACCGAAACACTCTAACAGCTGTACCTTGTGGTTTGGAACCTTTCCAAGCGCGTGAAGCACTTTGTTGATTCGAACTCTGCAGCTACACTGGTGACCGTACGCCCCTCTTTGAACTTTCCGGTCATTCTTCCACGTGTGAAGTCATCCAGATGATTTCTTCTAGCCATATTTCACGAACTGACTCACTGGCTCTTGCAGAAATATGGTGAATTGCGTCTCGTCCTTCATTTCATTCTACTGTTGAGCGCGCATGGAAGCATCACGCGTTTTGCGTACGCTCACATCGCTTCTGACGTTTTGTTTCAGTATTTGCATACACATGACGACTTTCTACCCCGACTTACGTGTTCCCTCTACTGATCTCCAGACCTCCTTTTCTGGAATTTCATGGCTATCTGCTAAATTTTTACATTGTTGCCTAAGTTTTGCACACCAGTGTATATATAGAAAAAATTTTTGATTTAAAAATAATTCAAGTATGAAATTTCAAAAAGGTATTGACAATATACCAAAAAATAATGCTGTATTTCTCTAAAAGTATTTGAATTAAAGGGTTTTCATACAAAAGGTCATTTTAATATGAAATCACTAGTGCAGCGTTTCTTAAGCTATGGGACGCGAACATATTGAAAAGTCGAAAATAAAAGATTACTTTAAAATACTAATTTGCTGAAAGGAAGCAGAACAAAATTCGTTCTGAGATAATAAAAAACACTCATTTCCTATTAATCTAATACACTTATAAATGTATCAGTACTGCACAATATATATGAGAATTAATTTAATAATGTTAAGTTCAGAACAAGTTTAATAATTACCAGTGACCACATGGGCTTGTCATATATAAAATTATATACAAAACTTATTACATATCTTGATAATTTTTTTTATTTCTAATGGCTCTGTGCGGATTGGTGTTTTACCATTCCAGACCTAGTATATTCTCCGGGAGCTGGTATCTCCTTTTAGTGCGGCACCATATAAGTGGATACCAATCGCCGCATGTAATTTTGAAGCCCAGTTTCCTCCCCAAGAGGTGGAACCTGAGCTCTGGCAATGTGAAACCGTACTTAAGATTTTAATTTTCCCGAGATTACCCAAACCAAAGAGCCATTCAAGGGATCTTTTACATGCCACATAGTCATGAGACATGGCCACGGTTGATTTTCTGCATCATGAAAATCCATAGATTTGGACATCTTGATAATTTGTGTGGTTTATAATTAAAGTCATATTGTAGCTTTAGCGTCAAAATATATTACTATTGAATTCACTACATTTTTATTGTATGGAGGTTTGGGTGAACGACGGAAATTATGATAGAAAATTAGGTCGCAAATAATGAAAATTTCAGAAACACTGATTTAGTCATTAAATTGAATTACAAAGATAATCTTGATAAAAAGTCAATTTGAATTCACACATGCAGTATTTTCTTAAGCAATGCAAAACTTTAAAGCATACTTTTCAAACATTTTTTTTAAAACCTATGTAGCACATTCTATAATACAAGAGGTGACATACCAAGAAGGAATAATCCAAATAAATTACAATTAAGTGTGTACGATATATAACATGTAAATGATCAACTTTCGACTAGTTGAACTTCCACCAGATTGCAACGAAACATTCAGATGGTATGCAAAAAACCCTTAAGATGACGAGAATTGCATTTATCATTCAGAATGTCATATCTTTATCATTGTTATTTGTATATATTGGCATATTTTTTCAAATTTCAGAAACTCGATTCATGCTAAGAAATTTTTTTCCCAATGTTTACGCACTAAACACAATTCCAAGAAATTCTGGATTTTCACAAATAAATAACCATTCTCAGAATTTCCAGAACATTATGGTAATTCGCATCCTGTTGGAAGTGAAAAAAGTTCTTCATAAGAAATAACCAAATTCCATCCAGTTGCATGATGTGGCGATATTTGTTTTTTTCGGAAAAGTTACATTTTATTTCAAGTGAAACCCGAGTTTTCATGAAAAAAAAGAGAAATATTAATCTAGTATTCTCTTGTGTAATTTCATACCTCTACTACGCGTGCTGAATTAGTTTTGTACATTAGGAGGAAGGAATATTTATTATTTGTGTTTGTGACTTTAGAAAACACTAGAAATTTAATACTTGGAGAGCAAAATAATTTTATATATGTATGTATAAAGCTCATTTGAGAACTTAAGTGGCAAATACTACAATATTATAAATAATACTTATTAAGGGCAGCTTTTAAATTTGCATAAAGTAAGGCTTAGCCATTTTTATGGAAGCCAGCCATTTTTCGATCTGTTTACAATATTCAAAGAAATCTTATGAAATATAATAAAATTCTAATGACATTCTAAATGAAAAAAGTAACTTAGCTAACGATGCATTAGAAACTGCTTAGATAACGAGGATTTCAAGAACAATTTACAAGTTATTGCAAGATTCAATGGTCCAAACACATATTCAAAGCTGTAAATATAAAGTTCAAATTGTAGCATTTGCTTTAAGTATAAAATTATTCTTAATAAAGTAATTACAAACCAAAAATACCAAGGTAAAAGCTTAAATTATAGAAACAGAATTAAAAGAATATTTTTCAATTGTGTATATTATAATACTAACGGTATAAAAAGTTTATTTGAATGTATTCTCAAAATTTATAATAACGGTCATTTATTAATATAGTGGACTATTAATAAAATTAATTGAGTATTTTTGATCAAAAAAAGTATTTTAAAAAATATTAAAATTCCTGAAATTTTCTGCACTTTTTAAAACTAGAAATATGTTGCAACCTATTGTAATTCATCATAATGTTTCTGAATCTAATAATGTGTAATTCTTAATTTATTTTCCATTCATAGAAAAAAGTAATTCAATAGCTTCACAAGCACCTTCCCTGCAAAAGACTGCACCAAATGTTTCCCTAAAACTACCCTATATATAGCGTATAATATAATTATTTAACTTCCATTGAAAACGTGATCATAACATTTTTATCATATTTTCCTTTTGTTTCTCTTCTTTGAATGCATTTTGGGATTACTGTCTCATTTTACTATGAGAAGAGAAAGTTGATCAAATCCTTCTCTTATGTCAAGAATATATGAATGAATCTGTTATTTTTTTTTCTCGGTACTTTCTCGGTTATCTGCAACATCTATAATAATTGAATGCATTACATATATATAGAGAGAGAATATACACTACTGCACAATATATTTTTACTTTCACATTTTCGCTTCTAGATAAGAGAATTTGGCCTACTTTGTTTATATCAATAAAAATAAGCTTTTGAAGAATGTAATTATATCTAATGTCCTATTTATATTATTTATTCAGAAAAAGAGAAATATTTTTGTACTGGAAGTATAAAGTGTGTGTGTGTGTGTGTGTGTGTGTGTGTGTGTGTGTGTGTGTGTGTGTGTGTGTGTGTGTGTGTGTGTGTGTGTGTGTGTGTGTGTGTGTGTGTGTGTGTGTGTGTGTGTGTGTGTGTGTGTGTGTGTGTGTGTGTGTGTGTGTGTGTGTGTGTGTGTGTGTGTGTGTGTGTGTGTGTGTGTGTGTGTGTGTGTGTGTGTGTGTGTGTGAGTGCGTGTGCGTGTGTTTTATTAAGCTAAGCTACAAATATTAACCTCGCCATACTGAGACTCTGTTTCACTTAAATTAAGTATTTTTTTCTAAGGACTCTGCTGGTCATTGTTAACACACTTTTATTACACTTTCTGCGATTAGGAAGCCTTGAATTTTTATTTAAATTATTGTAATAATTAAAAATATGACTGAAAGAAGGAAATAATTTAATAAGGGTGATGAGTCCAGCGTTATCAATCAATATTAATTATTTAAATTTGACACATCAATGTTTTATTACAATTTTCGTAGGATAATCATCTGCGAATTTAGTGACCTGTATAAACTTTCTATAGTATCAATAAAAACGGATATTCTTCGAAACATCCATCGTCGAGCTACATTTTACTCATCTATATGATTCTGTTTCCATTCCGCTGTATTTTTCTGATGACTAACAACTTCTTACACAGTCTTCATGTTTTTTCTCATCATCGCATGTGTATAACAATCAAAAGGAACGAATAGATACTTGGTTTATTTTTCTTTCTAGTACTTCAGCCTCAAAGATTTTATATAAACAAGAGTAAAAAAGTATTATTTCTCAAACCAAGAGACTTGGTCTTGATGAAGTGTTCCATTCATTTTTCATGGAATAACAAAGACAAAGTAAACTTCGCCCGATAAACAATTTTAAAGGTGAAACTAAAAACGTATTTATAAGTATAAGCTTGTTTTATTTCTATTTGTGATGAAAACTTTCAAGAGAAAATATATTGTTAGTTATATCAAATGAATGATAATATTAATGTTTTAATAAATTTATAAAAATAAATAAAATTACCATATTGTGTTATATTTTAAAAATGCTAATGTTACTGAAATACATGTTATTGATAATTGCATTATAAACGTATATTATCGGCAACATTTCAATAAAAGTTTATATCTAATTGTACTATTAAATCTGTACAAACGAGACCAGGCGAAAGACTTAATATGGATTGATGTTTAAAAGTAAAAATATAGCTAATTATTTGAAAGAAACTGCAAAAGCTGGACACATAAATAACTGTTTAGAAGTAAGATAATGAAAAAAACAGAGAAACATTTAGTGAAAAGTCTTTTAAGTGTAGATATTCAACTATCAATGATTTTGTGGAAGTTACCTCAAATTTTTTAACCCTTTGATGAATAGTTTCAAGCTATAGTTAGAGTAGGAAGAGAACCAAAATTTAAAACAAAGTTCATTTTTGAAACTTTAACTGAAAGCTTAATAAATGATGTGTAAAGAAATTATCTTAATTAATCCATCAAATTTTTTTATTGGTTCGATGTAGCGAATATAAGAGCTAAAAGAAGAAAGGCAAATTCCTCAAGAGAACAAAACCGTGAGAAGATAAGACTAAAATTCCTCTTTTGTAACCACCAAATTTTAGATCAAAGAACCAATATAGTGAGTTTATTCTTTTTTA
This sequence comes from Trichonephila inaurata madagascariensis, assembly GCA_019973955.1. Taxonomy (NCBI): domain Eukaryota; kingdom Metazoa; phylum Arthropoda; class Arachnida; order Araneae; family Nephilidae; genus Trichonephila; species Trichonephila inaurata. The sequence continues at coordinate 529,063 of BMAV01013509.1, read as the reverse complement.
TTATTCAAATAATAACTCAAAGGATCTATATAAACCAAATTGAGAAATTTTAATAGAGTTATTCTCAATAAGGAGAGGAGAATACTGAATAGAGATATAAATCAATTTTTTAACTCATGATTTTTCTGATTATATTGCTGTTCGCCCCTTTCCAACTTTAAAAATGAGCGGATTGTCAAAAAAAAAAAATTAATTAAAATTGAGAAAGTGTAACAATTAAAACTAAACGATTTTGGGGGTTATGAAACTGGAAAAAAAGGAAGCTTTTCACCTGATAAAGTAAACATACAGTTATCAAAAAACTTAAAACTTCTAAGAATGTAAAGAAATTGAGAAGATTTCGGGGGAGAGAAAAAATTCTTTTAATGTCTGAAGTAAATTTAAACCGAAGTATACAACCACCAGGGCTCATTCAATATACTAAAGAAAAGTACACCAAGTGCATAGTCCGTCCGTATGTCAGACCTCTTTTGAAATATTAAAAGATTTTTTAATTAGTTAACCTATTCTTAAGATTTATGATCCAAGTAAATCTATTCCTGAGTTTGCTGTTGTTTCCAAATAGCTGTTGGAACAGCTTTGAAACAACCAAGTACTAACGCATGGCACCTTATTGCTTTTTTCCAGTGTTTAAAGGACTACCAGAAAAACTATGCCATAATGGAATTGGGGTGCTATTTTCGGATACTAAAGATACATTTTATCATTATCTCCATTAAGAAAAATTCATCATCCATACAGATCATGTGCTGGTTTACGAAAAAAATTTTAGAGGCAGACTTTCCCTTACTACCCAAAAAAATTGTACATATTGAATACAAATTAAATATTAAAAAGTTCAACAAATATAGAAACTGACATATTTTATCTAGACATATTTCTCACCTTCTCCACCCTACCAAATGCCAATATAAAACAGAGTGAAAAGTTTTGATAACAGTATACTTTTATATTTATTCCTGAAAAAATAAGTACATGTGATCAATTAAACAGATACATTATTTTTGACAAGGTATCAGGTATATATTTTTAATATGCACTCTTTATTAACTGAATATTCTTTCGACTTTCGTTAATAACTTAGAGCATAATTAATCATTTTTTCCAGAAGATTTTTCGTGACAAATCTTTTCCCTAATATACAGTTTACACCAGTCTCATCGACATCCTTTCAGAAATTAATGGAGTGTTTTAAAATTATTGATTTTATTGGCCCTTTTTATATTAATTCTGACAAAGTAAGAACATCAAACTCTTGTCTTCATAACTTTTTTTTATAAATTTTACGTGTTTATCTGTTGAAAAATTTAAGAAATTCTATAGAAGTTTACCATCATTATTCTTGCAATTTTTTTTATTTTGGATCTCGACTAATAATTCATTTTAAAACACTGCAGTGATCCATTAAATAGACTTTAGATTATTTATAGTCGTGAGTATTACATTATCCTTTTTATTATGGAGTACTCGAATAATTTTTCCGTTGCATTTTACATCATATATCTTACGCCTTACACAAATAATGATGGTTGCTAAAATGCTTTATTAAGTTTAAAATTTTGTTGCTTCTTTATTTGTCAAGAGGAACGAGATTTATTATTAACCCCAAACCCGTGGCGCACACAAGGGGCTGGGGGTTCGGGAAAAACCCTTATTTTTTTTGATTGATTATAAGCAATATATAGTACGTAAAATTTAATTTGTATTTTTATTAATGTTAATTTTATTAATTTAAAGCTTTTTTTCTCAAATTGGTTTTTCTTTTTTTGAAACAAAAAATCAAAAAAGCATGATACAAGAATGGGGTTTGACCCCGACCCCCCCCCTTTAAAAATTCCTGTTGCGCTACTGTTCCCAACAAAAGCAAAACTAACTTATTCATATACAGTTCATTAATATATATGTTTAATTATCAAGCAAGATATGTCTAATAGTCCCCTGATTTTTCTCAGCATAATACATTGTTGCATTTAACAACTAATTACGAGCAACTTATTTACTTATCTTTTTAATTAATTTCTAAATGATTGTTTGAACTAAGAAGTTATTTCTTTACTCGATATGTGCTGCAGAAAATCGGAATGTGGTCAGTTTTGAAAAATTCTTGCTTTAAGGTCTTATAAAAATTACGTGGAAAAATTCTCCAAAATTTACTTGCAAATATTATAATTCTTTGATACGAATTATTATCAATATTATTGATAATAGTAGTGAAAATAGTGCTAGTAGTAGTGTTAAAGAAGGTTAAAATGGACTTAAAAATTCCCATAATAAATAACATAGTTTGTTAAATTTCTGTAAAAGTGCTTTTAAAAAAATACAACTTGACAAAATTTGCTTTTTGGGTTTTCATCAATTTAGTTACGTCATTAAATTAGGAGAAATGTGAAGCTATTTCCCATAAGGTATTGCTATTTTTTTTTAAAAGAAAAAGGTTAATTGTTTCTTTTTTTTTATAAATTGTTCCATTATTCTTTATAACAAAATGAATGTTCTAAATTTGTATTTGTTTATGTGAATCAAAAATTATGCTAAAGGCATACAATGACTGTACATAGACATAATTCTCCCAAAAAGTTAACGTTTTCTCGGTTTAAACATGTTATATGTTATAAGGGGTTTTAGCTCATTGGTTAAATTTGGGGGGGGGGGGATAAAGAAATTTAAATTTTCAAATTACACCAGATGTCGATTCCTATTTTCAAGTTTCTTATATTAAGATTAAGATGTCTTTACTTGTATTTATCAGATACGGAAAAAAAATTATCATTTATTGATTAAATAATTTTCTTAATATAGATTTATTTTAACATTTACACACATATATATATATGACAGGCCCCAGGCCTGCTGGTAAAATGAGGAAGGCATCATCTCTTTAATAACTTCTTTATTTTCTTCAATCCATAAAATCCAACATGGCGGCCCCTTTGGGCGCAACCAAGAAATTTCAATACTTCGGGCAAGGTCATCAACTAAGCCTTTTTTTAGTATGCCTTCTTCTTCGTCGCCTTCGACACCTTCGACAAAATTGGGGACTGGGTCAGGTGACTCCTCCCCCCATATCAGGGAATAGTGGGCATTGTGATGAGTACTTGGTTTTGGGGGGTTTAGGGTGTGGCCCTAGAGCAGGGAACAATGGCGAGCAAGCAGGCTTCAGCGGTTAGAACTGGGTGTTTCCTATTGGCTTTAGTTTTTTGGGCTTAGAGATGAAAATTGCCTGATCGTAAGGGGAAAAAAAATTAAGCTATTGAGTTAAAAAGAGACATTACAATTAAATTTAAAATTAGAAATTAAATAAAATAGGTATCTTAATCAAGCACTGCTTCCATTAGCATTAGTGCTTGGTCTTTAATGTCTTTGGTTTTCTTAAGAGTAGGGAGAATTTGTTTTAACTTAGGGAATTGTTTAAAAATGTTAGATACGATTTTAAAAAGAGCTATTATATCTTGTATATCAGAGGAACTATTACTATTATCAATTTCCGTAGCGGGGGTAACTTGAGGAGGACTTTGTCTTTCCGAATTACTGTTATTGTCAGTAGAGGGATGGGGGTCATTATTTTTATTAGAAATACCAGAAACGATGTTGGCGAAGGAAATTCCTTCAACAACATTATTACTGGTGAAACTTTTCCTATTGCGATTTATTAAGGGGGCACCTTTTTTGGGTTTTGGGAAGCTAGGGCATTTCGTGTAACAGGCAATATGCCCGTACACGTGACAATTAATACAGTAAGGATTTTCCTGCCTTTCTTTAATCTCGCAATTTTTAGTAAGATGATCCTTTCCGCACTTGAGACATCTTGGAATTATATGGCAGTTAGCGGCAGTATGGAAAAAATTGTTGCAATTAAAACATTGCATGGTACCCCGAACGGAGTACCCTTCAATCTTTACTTGCATATATCCCAAGTGGGAAAGGTCAAAAACGGTTAAATTAAAAGTATTTCTTTGCATTGTTATATCTTCTTCTTCGTCAGTGGTCACTCCACCTTTAAATAGGCTTATTTACTCACAAATCCTTACGCGATGGTAAAGAGTTCGCTCTATATATTTATTTATTACTTACTTAATTTTGAACCTAAACTTTTCAAACCTGACATATACATATATTACTTTAAGTACAACAATGATAGTGTAACATGTTTCACTCATACGAAAATGTGTACTTTTAATATAAATACATTTGTCCCCCTTAAGTGAATTTCTTTTATTTTTCCTTGAGTTCTTGGGATAATGCGAAACAATGTTATTATAAATTTAATGAAAAGAAAAGACTTATTTCTTTTACAGATTCTTGTGGTGAAACAGTTAGAATTTCCGGCAGTCACTGTGTGCTCTCTGAATCTCATACCTAAACTTTTCGCAAAGGAAGCTGGTCTCGAATACATGGAAGAGATGGAGAAAGTTTTGGATTCGCTACCTTTATATAAGTAATTAATTTGTTAATAAGAGGCTTATGAGAATTCTTATATTTATAATTAATCATCATATTTTACTCTATAATTTAAAAACCAACATATATCATAATAAGAGTAAAATATGTACAACTTTTAAAAACAAACAAACATAATTTAAACTCAGTTTTAGATATAAAATACAGTGTATTAAAACACCTCACGTTAAAGAATATTAGTGAAAAGGATAACTTGGAAAATATGGGTACCAAAACACTTAATTTAAAATGTACTAAACACTTTCCATTTTTCGAAATCGAGATATTTCGAACTTTAGAGTATGGTCTTTCTAAAGGTATATGAACAAACTAATTGATGTCGCTCTGTGCATAAAGTGGCTCCAAACAAAATTCTACAATTGCCCAAATTTGCCTAATGTTTTAGGTAAAATGCACAATTGCCGGAAATATGGGCAGGTTGCATTATAACGAAAGATAAGAGAAACAGTCACCTCTTTATTTTCATTTTCCAAAAAGAAATACATTTTTACTCTAATTACATGTTTAGAAAATGATAAGAAGTAAAATTAAATCTTTGTTGTTGAACAAATTGTGTCACAAAAAAATGTAAAGATTTTATTTATAAATAAAAATAATTAAATGGAGAAAATAAGATACACTATTAAATCAACACAAATTATTACAATCTTGAAGGGAAAAAAAACATTTAGTCGAAACTTGCAATTGTATTGCACGCTACATTCATTATAATAGGAGTCCACCTATAATTCGGCATATTCTTCATGGAGCCAGGATGAACAAGAGCATCAACATTGCACCCATTCCTGTCCTTGATTTCCGTCATAATAGTTATCATCGCAAACAGGACAAATGCAGGATATTTCTTTGCTGGTACTTGTTGTTACTCTGTGTTTTGCTCCTACTGACTAACGTTGGCAACTCTCGACTTCGTAGACTCTGCACTTGTCAGCTTTCTTGCAACATTTTTAGGTCTTCCCCATTTTCCACAGGTTGTTTTCAATGTTCAAATTGAACTCAGCTCCTTCAAAAATAATCTGCTGACAGCGAGAATTTAGTTGGGGCAATAGATGAACCATGTGCTGCTGTGATTTGGCTTAAGTCATTATAAGGAAAAAGTTTAAGAGGACATGGTACGATTAAATCAAAAATTTTAATTTAAGGATTTTCAAAATTTTTTTGGTTGCCTATGTAAAACAGATTTTGAGCTAAAAATTTCATAAAAAGTGAGCCATTTCATTTTTAAAGGAAAAAAAAAATTTTGAAGTGATTTTAAAATGCTACTCCTCCTACAAAAATTTACGTACACGCATGAAATTTGATTTATAAGTACGTCCAACTATGTATAACAAAAGTTGGTATGGGTTTTGCGATAACACGATTGGTATTTGTACAATACTTCTTATGAATCCTTATTGAAAATTCCTTTAAAAATTTACAAACTCTAACTTCAATTATTTTTTAAAAAATAAGTATTGCTTTGATTCAAAAATGCATACCAATTTTTGTTGCATGTACTATTAACAATAAGTAAAAGAAATTGAAAGCATTAGACACAATAGAAAAAAAGCCTTGGCATTTTAAATGAAGACAAACTAATTATTTTACCTTTCTGAGATAAGTAAGTTTGAAGTTTTGATTTGCCATAGGAATGTGAATAGAAATGAATGTAAAAGCTATCATAATTCTACGTTTTTTACGTTTAGAGTTTCCAAATTTTGTGAGATTATAGAAAAGTATATACAGAATAATTTAGGCAAGAAAAATTAGATTTGATTTTTGACCGATTTTTGTCAATTGAATCGTACTGTGTCCCCTTAAGGAAGGGAGAACTCAAAGGACGTGTAAGACGAGATGATGGTCCGGGAGTAGGGTTGGAAAGCATTACTTCATCTATTCGACACTGCCCTTATTACTCTTAATCTTACTGCCCATACTTGCTCAAGTGACATTATTCAATAGTTGTCATTACTGTTGTCGAAGGGAGAAAGAGCGAAACCGCTCGTTCCCACCAATGAATACTGCATTCACATAAAATTGCAGCCATTTAAAGGTTTTATGTAAAATTAATTAATTTTCTGTGTTAAGTCTTAAGTAAGATAACTAAAATACAGTAAAAACCCCAATTTGATGTATAGAAATGGTCTGTTTGCGCTATTGTTTCAGCCGCACAGCATACCGTTGTGCGGAATGCACCAACTCAAAGCCCTTACTTGTAATGTGGGTATTTGCTTAAATGGACCCATATTATCTTAGTGCCCTATATTTTCCAGGTTTACTCTTGTGATATGTTTTAATAATATGATTGACAAGTAAAATCCTAAATCACATAAAGTTTTAGAAAATATTATTTCTGTACGTACAAACTAACATACATAGGCAATTTATAGAATGTTTAATTTATTTCGAAATACTCATTTAAAATTATTTTCAAGTAATGATAGTTTAATAGTAATAATTAAAATAAGGAAAATGAATTATTTTTCAATGCTGACTTTGTTGTTAATTTTGTTTAGGTTAAATAGGTTTCATTATTAACTCACAATATAATATATATTTTAACTTAAAGAACATTTTTATCGATTAAGGTCACTTAAATTTTAATTTCATATATTAAACAGGATATATAAGCTCTGGAGCAAAACCTCTGTTGGAAATAGAATGTTTAAGTCAAAATTTTCAATCCTGTCTTGACATGGTTAATATATAGAAGATCCGGAAACATTTAATACGTTTCTATTGCGTAGTGGAATGAAAGTTGTAAATTTTTCAAAGCTAAAATCTTGAAATAACATCTTATTTTATTTATTAAATATAGAAGCATACTATAAAATTTGGCGTATAATGCTCATCAATGTATAACGCTCTCCTATACTTTCAAGTCGCATTTGTTTATTTTTAGGTGTATTCGCCGTATAACGCACACCCTGTTTTTTTACGAAGGAAACTAAAATGTGCTAGTGTGAGATGCTCTTCTGTTTTGAAGTTATTTTATTGAGGTATTATCTCAGGATTTTGAAAAACTATTATGCTTCCATAACTACAACCTTTTAATTTCATTAGAAATGTCATTCCTTATAAATAAACATTTTACCGATCTATGTAGAGGTCTAATTTATTTTCCATGCTCATCTCTCCTTTTTTTTTTTTTTGATGCTATTATTTTTATATTCAGCGTCTTACGCGCGCCCATGAAATTAGATCATATTTTTTTATGTTAAAAATGCGTGTTATACTCCGATTTTACTGTACATTGAATGCAAGACTCATTCGCAAATTGATTGATTTATTATTAACATCGTATTCAGAAACAACACGAGAGCTATCTGCAGAGAGCTACGTTATTTTGAGCTAATTCATTCTCGAATTAAATTTCAACAGGCTATAATTGCACAAAAGCATAATTGTCTTTAAAAATTTAACAGTCTTCTCAGGATATTTCAGAGAAGTTTCTTTATATTTAATAAATATAGTAGAATGGTGTTATTGATAGGTAATGAAAGGAGTTAAGAAATGCTATTTGTAGGTATAATAGAATAGAGATATTTAAAAAGATAATCATCATATGAAAGAAGAAATAATAAATTTGCATTGATGACATACTTCTTTCAAGAGCATAAATAAATTGCTATTCCTTTGAAAAATACGAAGAAAAAAAACACACACACAAGGCTGTTGACTTTTTTATACAATAGATAAATCAATAATGTATGCCCTAAAAAGAAATTCATTCACCAAGTTTCTGATTTATACAGTCTTCGAGCAATCATAAATTCGAAAAAAAAAGTAATGAAAAAGTTTTTTTTCCTATATATTTATTCTTTTGAAAGAAAAACTGATAGAGTAATATTAAATTTTTAAATGTAGTTTATTGATGTTTCCTTTTGATGTTATTTATTATTTTATTTTAATGTAATTGACCTATTGTTTGTAATTTGCCTATTAGTTCTTTTAAATGTAGCTGAAATGAAACAATCAGATTACAGGAATGAAAAAAAACTTTATTCTCTTTTTCCAGCTTAATGCATAGAACATTTAACGAAAAAATGAAAATAATGTATTTTTTAAATGATTACTTCCTCTTCATATTAATTCTAGTGTTTTCCCTTTCATTTTACTTTAATTTATGAAGAACGTGGAAATAAATCAGTAACTATATCAGTAGATGCAATTAAAAATGTGAAAATTTTAGTAAAGGAGGAATGTTTGTATATGTAAAAATAAACAGATTAATAATTTCATGGAAATTTTCTAAGAATGCTATAGTGTTACTTTGTATTTTGTATTGCATAATCGTTTCGGAAAATTTAGTTTTTTCAGAAAAATTTAAAATGTTAAATATAAGGTGGTGATAAATTTTGTAGTAAATAAATTAAATCCAAATTTAGGATTTAAAATTCAATTTAATTTATGAAAACATTCAGCGAAATTAAATTACACAATAATTGAAATTAAACTTTACAATCCTAATTCACATTCATTAAACGAGTATACAATTTGTATAAACAATTTTTAACAAGAATTTAAATTATCAAGCATCATAAACAGTCTAGTTTTATGTATTCTCCTTAATGCCAATATTTTTTAAATGGGTGGAAGTTGTACAAATTCATATTCGAAAAAAATTTCTGTTGTAAATAGCAAACTTCCAAATAATTCTTAATGAGAAAAAGCATGCCTGTGTAAAATAACATGCACTTACAAGAGATCAATCATTCTGATATTTCATTACGCGCATGATTACCATAATTTTAAAACTTCAGACTATCAATTAAGGGGATCCCTAAACTCGTCCTAAATATAAATTTTCTCGCAAAGTTTCTTCAAACAGGTTTTCCATGAATACAATTAGAGATATTTTCGCCGGTTGTACATTTTCTAAGTGTTGCTAATTACCTCATTTAATTTCACTCCGCATACGATTAGAGTGACATATAATGTTTCTTGCAATTCACGCAAGAATTATACAAGATCTTCAAAACAACCAAAAATGAAACTATTTTTTTTTATAAGCATAATTTGTATTTTTCCTTGGTTTCCTTTCTTCTAATAATTTTTTTGTATCTTCTTTCGTTAATTTGAATTTAATTCCCTTGTCACACTCTCACACACGCACAGTTGAAATAGTTTTATATTATTCTTAGGGGTGTTTTTTAATTTCTTAAATATAATTATTTTTCGAATTCTTAAAGCTTGCATACTGCTAATTTAAGTTTTTCTTTTTTATTTGTCTCTTCCTTTTAGCATTCTAGGTTGTTTTTAAATAAATAATTGTCTCTTAACATACTCACTAGAGAGTTTTAGCTTAATTGTATGTAAAAAGATTGAAATTGAATTAAAATAGTTAAATAAATAATTTACAGTGTACACATTAAGCCTTTTTTATTGTTTGCAATTTATTGCACATTTTTCATACAAGTATAATAAGAAAACTTCCTGGAAACAGGAAATAAAATAAATTATTTAATGCATTTATGGTTTAGTTAGTGTTTAAACAGATAAAAAACACCCTGTTTATAAAATATATTCTTAAGTACGATAACTTTTATTTCAAGGTAATTCAAAATATTCTTAAATTACAACCAATATTACTTTAAAAAAAGGACATATTCCTCGTAATTTTAAGAAACTGAAAACAATAATATTTATTAGCATAGTAAGATGTTACTTATTTTGCCTGCAATACTCGGGTTAAATTCCTGTGACGCCATAATAACATGATAAATGCAGTCATGTATTTCCAATCAATCAGCCCATGCACCTAAATGTTGCCGTCTCTTTCTTTTTACAGAAGCTTTCTTTTAAAAAGTATATATTTGCATAACTGTCATAACGAGCACATAATTAATTAAAATTCACTTGATTTAAAAGAACCTTTAAAGTGATGATTCTCAACCATTGTGCATTAAATTTGAAAAATATATCAACAGGTTCCTATTCAATAGACTTTTCATTAAATGACTATTTATTTATAATAGTAAGTAACTTTCCAATAGTATCCTTATTTTTTTTCTTCTAATATTTGGAGAAAAGAGTTTTCTCATAAGTTTGTTGCATAGTTTCTGCTTATAACAAGGACCATTTTACTGAGCCCAGAGACTAAATCTTTAATATTTATAGTCTGTTTTCTGTAGAATGCCAGCCTTACTTGCATACATAGCCCATGTTTATACATTTAATAATGTTCATTTCTTCCATTAAAATTAATGTGAAATTAGAGACTTCAGTTCACAACTTCAACTTTTTAAAAAAATTTCATATATACATGCATTCACACATCATCTAAATTCCTTACAATAATCTTTATAAATTGAATATATTTAAATAATACATTTATTCAACAAGAAACTGTTTTTATTTTGAAACAATAACTGGGGATAGCATTTGTTTAAAATTATCTCGTTTATCTTACTATAAAAATTATTTTTTAAGAAAATGCGAGAAGGATATTTAGCTGATTGCAAATATTTACAAAATAGTTATAAAATTATGAAACACCTTAATATCTGCATGTTGTAAAATTGTTTTACAAATGAATCTAATTTTCCTTAAAATTTATAGCCAACATTTCATTTTTTATTACCTGCTGAGTCTAATTTTCTATATTAAACTCACCATGGTAAGTTTTCAAATTCCTTCATGTTTTTGATTATTGTTTCATCATTAATATTCTTTTTGTTTTCTGTTAGAATATATTTCTTCACAGTCATTATTATTAATAGTAGTTGTAATTATAGTAGTATAGTACTACTAGTATTAGTATTTGTTTCATTATGAATAATAATTTTAAATGAGATATTTTGAGCACTAAATTTATTATATAAAGAACGAATTTTTGCGTATTATAAAAAGGCAATGTTATGTGCCTAAAAAATGATAATTCTTTAAGACAGTGCTTCTCAAACTTTCACTGTTGGTGACCCAATTTTCAATCATAATTTTTATCGCGCCCCCCTTATACAATAATAATGCGCTTTGGTGCTAAGGCTACAATACGAACTTAATTATAAACCGTACAAATTAACAAAATAAGTATTAAATTTGTATTTGTTACTTTAAAGTAATATTTATTTTAAGCAAATTACTTTTAAGTAATAGAAAAATTATTGTTGTTTTTCTTTTCTCTAAATTTTAAATTGGAACAGATTGCAAAATGATATTTAATTAAAAAATTTATTTCCTCCATCATCCATTCCTAAAAGTGTTAATGTCATTAGAAAAAGAGTCTAGTCTATGTTGTTCTCTATCATATTCATCACATTTGCAATTACTATTTAAAGCGAGATTTCAAAATGTTTTAACTCGGGAGATCAGGCGCGAACTCGATACTGACGTTAATAGTCGCGCAAGGTGACTAAGTCACTTCATTGTTGTTTTTTTTACAATTATATTTATTGTACACAATAAAAATCACAATTCCAGTGAATAATTCAACTAAGAGAAAATATACATACGTACTTTCAAGGACTTTTCATTTTTTCTCTGATAATTTGAGAAAAAATTCATTAAAACTGAAGTAAAATGTTTCAAAGGTACGTAACCTTAAAAACGGACACAAATCACAGACACTTTTCGCTAACATTACAGGAATGATATTTGCAAGCAAAATCGTCATATTTTGTTCAAATTGTTGTAGTTTTGCTGTCCTTTGGCTTTGAGCCCTGTGCGATCGCTGCCGGGATAAAAGTGATTCAATATGAAAATATGGATTTTAGTTCTAAAGTAAGAATTGTGTGAAACGCCTAATTTTATCATGCTTTATATCTTTCAAAATACCCATAAACATAAATTTTAGCCAAATAATCCTTCAAGGCAGAACTAATCATACCAATAAATTCTAAGGTCAAACGATGACAATTGACACAAATCTGCTTCCTAGGTGAAAAGTGAATAAGTCTTCCTTTTCTTCTACAGGTATAATAAACAGCATTTCAATAATAATAAAAGTGATGAATTTTTTTATCTTCTTAGAATTTGTCTCTGGGTCTGAGTTTTTTTTTTCTTTCTGAAAAAGTAGTATTTTAGGTTTAAAAAGGAACCGCAATTTTTTTAAAAAAATATCTCTCATGGTGCGATTACAGCAAACCAAACAAAATGGGTTTTTTTTATTTAGTTATAGGATCAAATAGTTAAGAACGTATCAAAGTGGAAACTTTTATTTTTGATGAAGTAATATCGCAGCTGATATATATAAATTATTTCAGTGTAAATGCGTATTTTTTAAGTCAGAAAGCATTTTGTTTACTTCGTTCCAGTAAATTAATTTTTTAAGCCTTTTATTTTCGGTATACTCACCCCCCTTGTTGGGTTATCACGCCCCCTAGAGGGCGCGCCCCACAATTTGATAAACACTGCTTTAAGAAAATATGCTACATTTAGCTTCCAATAGTGCTATTTCTTGTTACAAGTAAACAAGTTTACATAAAAATAGCAGTCATTTTATAGTTATATACTTAGGTAAAATCTTCTTTTTTCACTTAGAAACTGTTTCTTTTGGGTTATAGCACAACTAAGAACAAAGAATGCGATAACATAAAATATATCATGTTAATAAACTCCTCTATGAAGATACTCTGCTTCGCAAGAAGATACAAAGTTATATCTCATTAAACTAGATTATTCATACTATGTTTGACTAATCAAATTATCCCACACTGAGAAATAGTTACAGTTCCGTAACTAACAAAATATAATAATTTTTTTTTACTTATAATATATTTAGTAAATTTCAAGAAATTTGATGCTTTAGAGAGATAATGTACATGAGAGAGAAAAGCAAAATTTTCGAATAATTAAGGGCCTAGACAAAAAAATTGTGCTCTAATTTTGCTATGAAAATGGTTTCAAGGTATAAACTAAAATAAAAACCTAGTTAACTTAACATTACTGACTCTAATCAAACTAAAAAATTTACTTCCATGAAAATAAATTTTATCATCTTTTTGACAGCGAATTACAATATTTTTAAAACAACGAATTTTAAAATTGTTAACATAGTAATCCTTGCATGAAAAGGGAAAAAGCTATTAGTGAAAAATAATTTTATGTTTCGAAATTTACGTCATTAAAATGTATGAATTTTGTTTCTTTTACGTCAATACACAAAAAGTGAAGCAATTTGAGGAAGCTTTATTTCTTAAATAGACAATAGAATTATATTTATTCTCAAGTACAGGAAACTTGATATTATTTTAGTTATTGTTTTTAGGATAATCTTGAAAATAAATCTTACAAATTATGCCGTGCAAGACTCAAATTTATTTAAAAACTCTCATAAAAAATACAAAATGTTTAAAATGCTAAGTGAAAGCAAAAAATAATAATTGTTAGTATTAGAATAATAGATGAATATTTGATTCAACAGAGAGAACAAGCAAAAATGTATATTTCAAAGAAACCACCTTAGCTGAAGCAGTTCTTTATTTTCTAAGTAAAAGTAATTTATCGTTTTGAATTTCATTGAAGAATTTAAACAAAATTTGCCATGAAATATAATTATTTACTGCACATAGTAGTTTGCTTTGATTTTTAGTCTCTATTTTCAATTTTACTTTTACAATTGTTCTATGATTTTTAAATCGAACGAGCTTAACTCGAATATCACGAAGAATTTCAATTTGTAATTTTAAACGAGACAATTACCTAATATCTTTAACATGCATTCTGTTTTATTTTGCAAATTATAAATTTGAATTTCAAAAACAGTTTGTCCCTGACCTTCTACAAGAATGATATACTTATGGAAAATAATCTCTCGATAGAAAAATTAATTCTGCATTTTTTCACTAATGCTTCAGCTTGCTTTTTCATTGCATAGTTTGTTTAGTAATAATTTGCAACAAAGTAGTATACTTCTTTTTTATATTCGCAGTAAGAGAAAGATTTAAATATGGTAGCGTGCATTTTTAATTAAATAATAAGATTTACACATAGTAACTTATTAATACACACTTTTGTCTAAGTTATATAAGAATATGTGGATAATCAAATACGTAGTATGATCCAAAAGTTCGGGGACAAGGTGTATAAAATTGTTTACAGAACCGAAGCACATCCATCTTTAAAGTAGTCCCCTCAGGTGACGATACATTTCTGCCAGCGTTCGTATAACTTTTAGAAGCACAGGTGGAAGCCATTTTTCCCAACCTCCCGTAACTCTTCCTGCAATGCTGTTTTCACCTCATCTGATGTCACAAAATGGAGTCCCTGTAAATGTTTTTTCATTGATGGAAACAGGTAAAAGTCACACGGGGCTAAGTCTGGTGAATAAGGGGATGTAGAAGCTTGTTAGTGCGAGTTTTGGTGAGGAACTCTTTTACCAACCAGGATCGATATGCTGGTGCATTATCATGCAGAAGATACCAGTCGACACTCTCAGAACTGAGGCTGTTTACGACGAATGGATTCCCACAAACGACGTCTTCGAGAAGTGTGTAGCTATAACGATTAGTGCAAGTGCTTGAAGACGATCTTTTCGAACACTTTCAGACACCAACACAACATTTTCCACGTTCCGTGAAGTCGAGGGTCATCCAACACGTTTATTGCCTCGGTCCTCTTTAAAACGCCGACGTCAGTGTAAACCTTGGATTTCACCATGGTAGATCCACCATATACCTCACTTAGCATTTAAAAAATTTTCATTGTGTTTTACCTAAGCGCTAACAGCATTTAATGTTCAATGCTGCTGAAGAAAAGTCATCTTTCTTATGAAGTGGAGAAAAGCAAACTAATTTAGGAAGATAACAGCTGCGCGTGCGGTTTGGTCACATGACATGGACTAAACCAACCTGGACAGGTAAGGGAGGGTTGGGAGAATCCATTTGAAGTGGTTTAACTTTAAGTACTTGCTTTCGTCGTGAGCAATGGCCGCATTTCCCGAATTTTTGGATCGTACTACGAATTTTATCACTTTAATTCAATATTTAAACTAATTTCAACTACATTTTAAACAATTGGCAAAAGATATTTTTTTTTATTTCATCTTAAAGGTCTTTCAATTAATTTGCATTATCTCTAAGCCCTAATTATTTTTCATCATGTAGTCAAAGTATTGGAGAATTTTGAAAAATCATTTAATGTTAAATTAGAAGTGAGAGTTAAGCTTTAAGTACACAAAAATAGCGTACAAAATTTCATTATTTTAAAAAAAGTGTTACGTTATCTCACATTTTCAGAGACACATAAAAACTGCAAATACAAAAATAAGTTTTTCTTTTGTTGTCTTGAATATTTAGGTCCTTTTATAGGAATAATTTAATCACATTCTATGTTATTCTACTTTAAAAACAAGATATTTAAGTTCACTATTTGCAGTTACATTTTCCACTCTCAAAATAATTAAAATGGAAAGAATTATTTTCAAAAATAGTATTAACTGAAAGTAGATTTTAATTGGAATTCCCACACATTTTAATGAAATCTTGTCATTGCTCTCTCATTCATTAAGACAATTAAAATAAACCCTTCATCATTATTAATTTGTTTTGAAAATTACTTCAAAATTTTATATACCCAAATTCTGAAAACATATTAAACACGAAAGAAAATATTGTATGATCAAAAATGTAAAAGTAAAATACAAAAATATTAATAATTTGCTTGAAACACAAAAAGAAAGGAAAAATAATTCATGTTCTGTGATAAGCAAACTTACAACTTTATTTTAGTAACAAGCTCTCTTTCATAATCATTTGAATTTAATAAAAGGAACCTTCTCAGCTAGCTAAATAAAGTTAATTTACATAATTAAAGTGATTTTAATTAAAATATAAAATGTGTTACATCCATGATTGTAAATATAAAACTTTTAATTTGAAACTTCATGTTTTCAGCTTTTGTTGAATATTTATACGTGTCGAATATTTCATGAATAATCCCAAAACTTTACCTTTCTGTGATTGCACTTCTGAGGATAAGAGGTTTTTAAGAAATGCTTGGTTCATTAAAATTTTTAATGGCTTGGAAAAAATCACGAGATAATTAATGTTAGTGAACTGACATAAATTTCAAGAATAACAAAACGTTTAATGCAGTGCTTCTCAAAGTTTCAATATTTGCGACCCAATATTCAATCGTAATTTTCATCGCGCCCCCCTTCCCATACGATAACAATGTTTTTTTTCGATAATACTTCATTTTGACACTAAACCTATAATTTGACTTAAACCTTTAAGTCCGCCAGCGTATATAATCACCTCGCTCAACCAGTAAGTACCCCTGACGTATATATACGTCCTTCCGAAGTACAATCTTTTCTGTGAACTGCTATCCGTGAAATAATTCTGAAGGCTTTGGAATGCAACAAAATTACCTGGACAGTGTTTGTTAAGGATTTAATTATTTCAGGGTATTTGACTTCTTATTCCTTTACTAACCCTCCCCAAATACACCACATACGCTCGCTTACGCGTTAAACGGTGTTATTGGGGAACGAATCACGTAATTTTTAATCGGCTTTGAAATAATTAATTATAAACCGGACAAATCATAAAGTGTTATAAGCATAAATTAATTTTATATATCAAGAGTCCATGGAGTTACTCGTAATTATTAAACTTTCTTAACTTAGTATTGTTAAATTAACTATAAAATGCATTGAACAGTATTGATATATGAATGTATTTTGTTTGTTTACTTTGAGAAAATTAATAATTTTTTAAATAATCTTTTGCTCTCTCTTGGGTTTTCAATAAGCTCGCCACCCCACAATATATATATTGTGGGGTTATGACGCCCCCTAGGGGTGCGCGCCCCACAGTTTGAGAAACACTGGTTTATTGTGATCTGAAGTCATAATTTTGAAACAAATATTTATTATGTTAATATATATATAGCGAGCTTTATAATACAATTAGCATGTTTACTGGCATTTTTGCTACTTTCACTGTCCAATCAGTAATCTTAAAGGCAACTAACATTAGCCTTATTGTTATAGTTTTTCCTTTTCGTCGTCATTGCAGTTCCCATGAATCATTACAGTGTCTTCTCGAAATACCGAAAGACATTGTAGGTCACTAGAGAAATTCAAACATGGTCGAATACTTGAGATGATTGGGTATTGTTCGTTGAATCGAAAAGTAGAAAATCATATGGATCAGTCTAATACTTCAATATAAAGGCTTTGACAATAATGATACTTCCAAGTACACATGAATGAAATGAAGAATTTGAAGTCTAAGATGCACTAATGCAAGGCAAAATTGGCAGATTGTTTGTCAGTTCCAAAACTGCTCACATGGTGTCTCTATCTTTAAAGTAGCACATTGCAAATTTCTTATTCCATAATAATTTCTAAAATTCCATGGTATTCTTAGCTGAGATAAAGTTACGTGCATGCTGATTCAGACCGATTCTACAATGTACTAAGTGATGGTTCTTGCATCTTCGTACCGTGACGAAATTGTGACAATATTCATTGCTTTTATAGGCACACAGAAACTATTTCTGATAAGATTGAATGGAGTGCTATCTCCTACAATACATCCTTAAAGAAATTATTTTTTCTTTGTCTTCTTTACGTTGTGGCACTGGCTAAGCTAGCCCGACCACACTTGCTTCCCGTAGTGTAATCCCCGTTTTTTAAAGCAAAATAAATTTTGATTTCGAAGTGAGGTTTTCATATCTCAACTCTATTTGTTTGTATTTGTTTCATCTTAATAGTATTTGGTATGAATTTAATAATGAAACATAATGTTGATAACATTTTGAATCATTTTATTACATATAACAACATATAGTCTTGAAACCTTTGAGTATATTGAGTTTGGATTTGTATATGAATCACATACCTTCGGGTGGCATTCATGATGTTCAAACATTTTCAGAACTACCAAGATCACCAGACTTTTTAAAGTTCAAAAATATCATGAAAGCCAAGATGCCACATTTGAGCCCCCAAACTCTCTCTGCCTTGTTTAAAATGCTTAATAAAATCTAAACCAAAATGAGTTTCCGATTATACAGAATTTCTTATCTAGACTATGCAATTATTTATCGCATTCAAAGATGTATTCTCATAATATAATAAATAAAAAATGTAATGTTTCACAACTCTAGTCATTTATATGTTCTATGGTTTTATTCCTTCGCGCTTTCTTTTTATTTATTCAACTCCTACTATTAGCTCGCAATGTCTATGTATTTATTTATTTATATATTTGTATATTTATTTATTTATCTTGTTGGAATTTTCAATCGTTAATAAATACATTTTAAAGCCCTGAATTGAGCTGAAATTTTATATACAAGATCATTTTGGATGACAATACAATAATTTAATTATAATTAATAAAAATTAATTGATTAAAACTAAATATTTAAAGAATTACAAATACATCCACGTTGGCGACTTAGCGACCTTTTTGCTGACTTGTGTCAAAACTTGAAAAGGTTTTTTTCTTTCGTGTTAAAGCATTCAGTTGGACTGAAATTAAAAGGACAATACGATACTTTAATGATAATTTTAAAAAACTAATTACCACTTAAAGTTGTGATTCTGTCCTATGTATATACATATTTATATTAATTGTAACTATTTAATAAAAAGTAGCTAAAAAATAAAATTTTTCGTTGTTGATCTAAGTAGAAATTGACTTAAAACTATTTTTTTTATATTACTTGTTTTAATCATGTTTTACTTCTAAAAAGAAACCTTATATTTTCCATAGTGATTCATTACTATTAATACAAAACATTGCACCAATTTTTACTTATACCTTTCTATTACACAAATACCCCTTTAGTTAAGAACTATTATTTCAGCTGGTGGTTTTCAACTCACGACCAACCTATCACATTTCTAAAAGCAATATTCCAGTAACATGATTTTCATCATTTTTATTCTAGCATATCTATAACTGAGAAAACACGATGCCTCAAAGATCCTCTTTGCTATTGGTCTTGGTTCGACGATGAGTGCTATTGCAGCAAAAGCCCATGTGATACTCTCTATTGCTATCCAGATTTAAATAAATCCGATGAAATCTGTGCGTGCTCAATGCTACTTTGTCAGTGGAATGGTACATCTGAGGCTTGTTTTATTGCTCATGATCAGGGCGGAATAACATGCGTTTGCAGAAGTTCTTTTGAATATCCCCTTCACAGACCTCCACCCAACAAAAAACCTTGTGTAGGATCTTGTTCTCCCTAAGTGTAAGTACAAATCATAATACTTTTTAATAATCAAAAAGTTTATTTGGAAAAGTTAATTTTTACTTATTAAAAGAACATATTCTTGAGTGACCAGTACATTATTTCATTAATTTCGTATTTATTTAATTAGTTAATTTTATTCAGTATTAAAAGACTAAACCATTTAGAAAAAGACTAATTCAAGACAGGAACATTTTTTTTTTCAAATGAATATTTTTTTAATATCTTTATGAGAAATTTCTTTATATATTTTTAAAATTAGCTTCTTACATTTCTTAAATTACTTATATATTTTTAAATTCAATTTAAATAAATTTTTAATTTAATAATAGTTTTTGAAATTTTTTCTGGTATTAAATTCCTTTGTAGTCACATCTTTTCAATGTTCAAAAGAATTATAAACTGTTTCATAAGTATTTAATGTATAAGTAGATTATATTTTGACTTTGTAATACACCCATAGTAATTGCTGATTGACAAAAAAAAATATTTTATATATTAATTTTCGAGCATCATTCATGTTTCTTAATAATAAATTTCATTTCATCATTTTAGTACGTTTAAAAGTTAGTTAAATCTTTAACATCATATAGATATTTTTTTTTCTTTTATATTTTAAATTTCAAGTACATTTCACTGCTTCTTAGAGTTAAATTTGTGAAGTTTGAGAAAGGTCTCAAAAACAGACACACATGGAAGTTATTTATACTTGAAATTTTTTTAAAGTAACTGATTGCCCAACTAATATTTTGAAAATTGTAACTGGGTTTTTTTTTCAGTTTATCTCATTATAAAAATGAGATACTTAAACTTTTTAATATTTCTCAACTGGATTCAAAAGCTTGCATTGGTTTGTCATATATTCAAAATTTCTGAAGCCAACTTGTACCATTTAAAATATGGCTTGATTTCATTGACTAATGGAATGAACAAACTTTTTACAAGACATTTTTTTCTTAAATCATATATAAAATGAGTCTGTATTGTTCTTCTAGCTATAGACATATTTGGAAAAAAAAGTATGGAAGAAAGAAAGGATTAGAAACAAAGAAAAAAAAGAAAAATAGTAGAAAAAAAAAACATTGAAAGTATACAAGACAAATCCTGGCAAAAGGATTAGACATAAAATATTAAAATCTGCCAAGCATTTTCAACACTATAACAACACTATAGTTAACTGAATTAAAAGTTTGTGTCTTGTTGACACTTTTCCAATATCCTTAAAATGTGAATACAGTATACATGCTTAAACCTATTCTTTTATCAGAAGGATAACACATTCAATATTTCTGTTATGCATTTAGTTTATAAAAATTCATGAAACATTACAAGTATAGATTTTTTATTTGGTTTATTTTTCAGAAATTCAGCATTTTTGCCTGCTTAGTACTTTCTGAAGTATTCTATATGACTAAACTAAAAATAAAGCATTTCAAATAGTCCTCTCGTTCAAAAATTTTTAAAGTTAATGGCTGGAGTTTAAAAATTTTAAATTTCTATGACTAAACACTTAGATTTTATTTCAATTGTGTGCTTATTGTTGTATTTTGTTAATTTAATTGACGTTGCATGTATTTCATTTTTAAAACTGTTTACTCTCTTGCCTATCAAATCTCTCTCTATATATATATATATATGTATATATAAATATATACACACTCCCGAATAACAGTCTAAAACTTTGTGTCGTGAACACTGTTATTCGGGAGTGTGTTTTCATAACGCTAGGAGGGCATTTTTGCAGTTTCAATCAGATATTTCTTTGACATAAACAGCAGCATCTTTACGTTGGGAACTTGCATTTATAGCTGTTAAGATATTTTCAAACTGTTGAGTTTATCCTCTATTGCATCGAACACTTCACTTGGTATAGGAGTTGTGGATAGACCTACTCCAGGAGCACAGCCAAATATAGCCTCGCAAGGCGTTCTCATACCAGAATGAAGTACCTTGTTTGTGTGTGTCATAAATTAAATAAATTTAAGGCCATGGCTCCATGAAGTATATTGATTGTCTTGCATCCAAGCTGTTAAAAGGCTTTTGACGTTTTGATTGGCCTTCTCAACGCTACCTTGACTCTAACTATATTTGGATTTTCCATGTATGATCATAAGTTCCAGCCAAGTTTTTTTCAAGTCATCTATAAGTTTATTGCAGAACTGCATTCTCTTGTCAAATTACGGTACACATGGAGCACCAAATAATAAAAATGTATCGAGTAAATGCATTGTGATCTCATCTGCTCCTTTTTTTTGAGAGGTCTTAAAATCACAAACTTCGTCAAATGATTCTGGTAAACTAAAATTTCATAGTTTCCATCAGGTTCAGACTGAAAATCTATGAGATCTACCTGACATCTTGAATTCAGACGTGGGAACACCATGCACACTCTACAATTCCTTTCTTTCCCATATTTCATTTTTTGCTGACAAGGCTTACAATCTCTCAAAAACAGCTTTATGTCATTCTAAGTAATATTTTATATTGACGATGCAGTTCACTTATCATGCGGTCACTACCACCATGTTCAATAGAAACATGTCTTTCATATAAAATATCCACAGTGCAGGACACTAGAGCAGGGGTAATCAACCTTTTTTTTCTGTTGGGCCACATACATGTGTCAACTATTTCACGCGGGCCGCATACATATGTTAGTTACACTCATGGACAAAAAAATTAGCGCACCAAGAAGGAGTCATCAAAATGAAACGGAATTTTACATACGTAATAACTACTTTGATATTAGTATATAATTAGAAAATCAAAGAAAAATGATCATTTATTTCAAAGAAAAAGGTAAAATAAGGGAAAATTTAATACCTTGTTGAACCCCCTGTAGCGCGAATGCACAATACGATACGATCGGGCATTGAGGCATATAAATTATGTATGATGTCTTGAGACATTTCATTCCATATTTGCTGTAACCTTGCCTCCAATTCGTTCCAACTCGTGGGATGCCCAACTCGCCATCCCAAATGATCCTATATATGCTCGATTGGAGACAAATCTGGGAATCGGGAAGGCCAAGGAAGGGTAGTAACAGTGCAGATACAGTCTTGTGACACCCTTGCCGTGTGAGGCCGAGCATTGTCTTGTTGAAAAATGGCTCCTTTGAGTCGTTGCATGAGTGGCAATACATGTGGTTGCAGGATGTCATGGACATACCGCTAGGTTGCCATGGTGCCACGGATCAAAACTAGGGGTGACCATGCATTGTAGACAATGGAACCCCAAACCATCACAACAGCTGTGGGAGTGGTGTGTCGCTGTAAAGCAAAGGCAGGATTGAGACGTTCCCCACAGGGTCTCCAAACACAAACACGATTGTCATCACTGCTGAGATTGAATCTGGATTCGTCGTTAAAGACGACCTGGTTCCATTAAGCTGCTTTCCAGGTTCCTCGTGCGCAGCATCTCTCCAAACGGAGGCGTCGATGGGTGGGTGTCAAGGACAGCACACGTAATGGGTGCCGCTATCCCAAAAGTCCTTCAGCCAGGAGCCTTTGTATAGTTCGAGAAGACGCAGGGACCCCTAATGGCGGCTAGGGGTAGGAGCCCTGCAGTCCGCACCTGTCCCTGGATGGCGGTCGATTAAGCAGTTGGCTGTACGCTTGCATTTCTTACGATGTGACGGTCTTCTCGACGATTGGTCTATCGAGGGAATCCTGGGCCTGGTCTTCGTATAAATGACATCTCTCTGAAGCACTAGTCCCAACACCTCCTCACAACACAATCAGAGCTGCCTAATTGACGAGCTACTCGCCAAGCTGACCACCCAGCTTCCATCTCATGCCGATGATTCTTTCTCTCTCAAACTGTGACAGCTGCTCATATTGTCTTCGAAAACGGCATAATGGCATGTATACCTCAGCTTTGCTTCGTAAACGATTCAGCACACTCAAACAAGCTTTGGTTACCTGTTTTATACTCCACGGAGATCGGCGTTAAACGCCCTTTACCTTCTATACGTAATCGCAATATCGTTGCATTTCTAATCATTTGCATGTCTCCCCGACAGGTACTTGGATGCCAAGTTTCATTACAATCCCGCAATTATTTCTTGGTGCGCTAATTTTTTTGTCCATGAGTGTATTTCACGCGGGCTGCAACGTGAGGATATAAGTGGTAAGGGGAGTGTGAAATGCTTTAAAACCAAGATTACATTGGAAATTTAAAATGTGAAAAATTGATCAAAATATTACAAATCCTGTTTCTTTTTAATTGTTATTTTTAATTTTTTTATTTTTGTCACTAATGCTAAATTAGAAGCATTTGAGAAACGCTCCTTCACAATTTCTGCATCAGTAAACGGTTTCATATGATTACCAATAACATAACTAACTTCATAAAATGCCTTTGTTACTTC
Source organism: Trichonephila inaurata madagascariensis (assembly GCA_019973955.1). Classification (NCBI taxonomy): domain Eukaryota; kingdom Metazoa; phylum Arthropoda; class Arachnida; order Araneae; family Nephilidae; genus Trichonephila; species Trichonephila inaurata. The sequence continues at coordinate 505,101 of BMAV01013509.1, read as the reverse complement.
CTTGATATTACCACTGACAAAATTCTTTGTTGCTTTTGCAAAGATTTTTAAAGAAAGCTTATTTATTATCTCTTGAAAGAGATCTTGGAGGAAAAGTGGCATTGAATGATTCCTGTTTATTGGTATTTTGTAAGTACAGAACTTTCGTGACAAATAAAACAATTACTGATATCTGTTTATTTTTCACTACAAAATAGTCAACCTCCCGATCGTCTTAAAACGATATATTTTCTTCGAATATTTTTCTCATGTAATATATGAAAGATAGATAAAAAGTGGCTCCACCCATAAAATTGAAGCCACTCTACTGTTGTCTGTTATCAATAACTGTAACCGTTCCAAAAAGAAAAAGAATATCAATTCGTACCCGCACGACACCGACAGCAAAAGGCAAAATTGATATATTTGATTTCTTGACAAAGAATTTCCCCCCAAATTTTTAATACAATATTCTTAAGGTATCCGACTACGTTCGGAACCGAGATTTTGAAAAAGCGCCTAAATGATCATTTAATGATATTTAGTGTCACTTAGATTAGAATACATGCATAAAATTTTTTTAAGGACATTTTGACAAAAAAATTTATTTAAATACATTACGGACAAAAATTAACTTAGAATCATCTCTTTTCAAAATATTCTCCTTTTGTGAAAAATGTTTCTATTATAATAATATTTTGCCTGTATATAGCTCAGACCTCTGTACAGAGACTCAACTATGATTTGTGAAAAATTCTCATTCTTTTCAGAGTTACAACCTATTGAAATAATTATTGGCGTTTTTTTTCCTTAAAATTTCTCCCCTCTGTTGTCGTAAAACATGGATAAACCCACTTCTAAGTTATATATTTCAAAAATTTTAGTTGAGCCTCAGTACAGATGTCTGAGCTATATACGAGAAAATATTATTATAATAGATCATTTTCACAAAGAAATATATAAAAAGTCATTCTATGTTCATTTTATCTCAAAATATTTACTTAAATAATCTTTTATTGTAATACTATTCTTAAAATAATTTTATATTCATTTTCTAATCTATAAGTGACACTAAATATCATAAATACTATCCATTTACACGCTTTTGCAAAATTACGGTTCCGAACGTAGTCGGATACTTTAAATAACTGAATTTTTCATAGCAAAAGATTTTTCATACCCCATGACCGGGCCACTTAAAAAGCTAGGTGGGATGCAGGTTGAGTGTTGCTGCACTAGAGCAACAAAACATCACATCAGATTTTCTATTTGTTACCTGTACAATTAACTTTTCTACTCCTTGACCTTCAAAGATATCATGATGCTAGGGTAACCAATAGTCACGTGTTACTTTTTTCTGTGCTGTTTTAGCACTTTTTATTTCTGCTATCAAAGTTTATAGTTTTTCAAGAGTTTTAGTTAATTCTTCACAACACTGTTTTCCTTTGTTCCACGCTTATTTAAGATTCACATCTCTCTTGCATGAAATCTTTCTTATTAACAGATTGGTCTCCCGTTTCAGCAGACGACATTTCTTGAAAACAGGTTGCAAAAATGCTTGTTAATAATCCAAAATGTAAAACTCTAACATAAATACACCGTCTAAATTCTACGTCTAAAAGCAACGGAATGAAGCGTGCACACACATATGCCATTGCAAAGCAGCTATAAGCGGTTCAAAACTGACTAAAAGCAACTAGAATCGTTTCAAAGAACTTTCGCGTGAGTACCGTATTTCATACTTTAACGATGAAGTAATCATTATTCTATAGAATACCTAGTTAAATCGTAAAATTCAATTATTTTATATACTTTAAGAGTGATTTGTCTAGTTATTTCATGAAATACCTAGTTATTTTGGGAATAACGGATTTCACACTTAAACGATAGTATGTATATATATATATATATGAATTAAAATGTTTTCAGTTCTGGAGTTCAAAGTTCTGTTCCGGAGTTCGGTTATTGATTTACCTGTTTTCCTCTAAATAATTGAAAGTTCTTAAGCTCAAAACTTAAATCCACTAAATACCTACAAGAGTAATTAATAGGACTTGATATTTGCTTCGGTTAATTTAGGGAAGAGTAAATATTTCAAAGAGGTATCAAATGTCATCCTCTAACCAAATCACCATTCAAATTTTAAGCAGTTCATTGCCATTAGTCCATTGTTTACCTCAAAGGCGTTATTAATTTAATAGACTGTGTGATATGGTTGCTCTATGGTGACCATATCTTTGATTGTCAGCGTGAATTAGAGGTGTGGTATTCTCAAAAAGATCAGACATTTTAAAATTCTTAATATGATTTTATTAAGGATATAACTTAAATCTCTAATAATTTATAGAGAGAGAGAGAGTTAAATTTTAATAAAAGAGAATCTAATAAACCAAACACACAGATATAGTTAAACCTGATCGCGTAACTTAGACCACTTATCTAAATAATTATATTATCCGCCTACTTTCAATTCTTATAATATTACAAGTCCTAATATCATATAATCAGTCCTACCTTAATCCAAAATAAGATTCTATCACTGTACGAAACACTTGGGAGCGCGTACAATGGTATGCACCTTGTATCAATGGCTGAATATCTTAGTAACTTTATGAAAGGCCATCAATCCACACTCGTATCTCTTCCAAACATAACTTTCCCTAAATTGCCATTTTGCTTACTGAAACTTCTGTTCTTTTAAAAGCTATCTTATTTACATTTCATAATCGTATTTCACTTCTTGGATTTGCGTTGGAAAAGATTTGCCATTAATCTTGGCCGTCAAAGAACCCAGAGGTTATGTTACAGAAAAGAGACGCGTGAGCCCGTCACAACTGTTTAAAGTATATTTTCAGGAAACAATGTCGAATTCGAATAAAAAGTTTACTCTTTCTGTATGGATACTACAAACTGCTAATAAACATTATTTTATTCTGTACTAAAATGTCTGCTTTGCTTTTTAGTTAAACCGGAGGTACAGAACGCTTTTGATTCCCTGAAAATGTCTCCCGAAGCTATGGATTTATTAAAGAAACTAAAATCTTCTACAACTGATGATGTGCGAGACGTGGAACGATTTTTTATTCCAGAACTCGATATCGTAAACAATTATGGAATGCCTTATGATAATTTGATTCTCTCTTGCAGCTATGGACCAGATGCCTGCACGTAAGGACATTTATAAATATATTTTAAACATTTAAGTGAATTGCAGAATATACATATTTTCATTGCAGAAAATCCTGTACCCACCAATTTGAGACATGAGATGTCATAATATACTATAAAGCGTATATTTTTTCTATATAAACCTATATTGTAATTCATTGATTGTATCAAATAGAATAGGTACATAATATTGCAGAAACTTAACTTTTCCTGTACTTTTGGGCTAGATTGACTTAAGCGATAGATCAACAAATGTTCCGACCAGCAGCAAAGGAAATATTGCCACTAATTTCCGAAATTCTTTGTATGATTATCAGTAAAATTAATAATATAATAAATAATAAGAAGAAAATTTATTTGATGCATATTTTGTGTGTCGACGACAAAAGTTCCTGCTCCATGAGATTTACGCTTGACTAACCAAACAGTTCTTATTTTCCTAGTTCTCATATAGACAAGAGGTATTATTTTCGATTCAGTGACAAACTTGTTTACCTATTTTTATAAATCATCTGAATGGTTATAAAAAACTTCGTTTCTTGCATAAATGATTGCTAATCTGCTGCTCTGCGTTTATTTTCCTATGCAAAGAAATATATAGCTTATGCATGAAGAGAAATCAATGCATTTCTTTTCTTTTGAAATAAAAAAATGTACTAACTGCGAATTAGGCAGATGATTTGTTACAACAATCGTAAAATCTTAATCGTTACATTTATTTTGCGAAGTTGTCGCAAAACATTGCTTTTACAGGACATGCTGTCAATATTATTTCCTAAAGAAATCGTTTTCTGAATAAAGGTTTTATTTCAATCTACCCCTTTATTATTTATTAATCTACTAGATCTATCAAATCACATAAACATTAACAGCTTCACTGCCTTATTTTGTAAACTCTCTTAGACAGATTGATGTAATTTTGTTTCCCTGCCTCGGCTCTTTCTGTAAAGGTGTCTTTTTTCAAATATTGCATTGTATTTTCTTGTTCATGTATTTTTTTATTGTTTTTTTTTATCTTGGAGAACCACTTTGTAGCTCTAATCCCTGTAGAAGAACTTAATCCTCCTGTGTAAAGAAATAAATTGCTTCACCATACTACCTTGTTTTCAGATGGGTTGAGAATGAAATTTCTTTTATCTTCTATATTTTCGAAATAGCAAGATTCCTTACAGTTCAGCAAGTGAATATCGCGTTATCTAGTTGTCGTCGTCTGAAGAAGTTTTGAAGTATCAATAATTAAAAAAAGTGGTAGAAAATATAGCCAAAGAAACTCCTACGGAACAGCAATTTATTCTCAAAATTAGCTGTCTATTAATGAATATCTCTTTTTCCCATTATTTTTTTAAAAGTAATCTCCGCCCCCCCCCCCCGAAACATGCAGAATTTTGCTACAACTATAACTTATATGAATATGGTTAAAAGAAATTCCTTTAATGCCACTCAGAACAGTAATTTTGATTCCAGAAATAAACATATAAATTGTTTATCTTTTATAGATATATATCGATTTTATTGTGCTACTTATTAATTTTTGTACTGGATTTTAAACCAAGTCAATAGAAAAATTTTCTTAACCTTTTATATTATGCCCCCCCCCCTCTTTTGTCAAAAGGAGAGACATACCCTGTTAAATATTACAATTTTACATGCTAGTAACATCTTACTGGAATTCTAGTAAGATTGAAACGATTCATACTAGTTTGCGAGAGAACCATTGTTTAACATCAAACCTTATATTCAAACTTATATATTAATATCTTAATGGCAAACAATCAATAGAAGAGGAATAAGCCTCAAAAGACAACCAATAATAGTAAGGATTCATTTAACTTTATATGATGAATGACAGCCATGCAGGTTCCAAATCTAGGATCAGTCCAAGAAGCAGCCAAACGTAGTGGCACGAGATTTTTCCTAACTCGTCAATTCCAATAACAATCATTCTAAGTCAATCTTTACACTTACAACCACAGAAACACACTTTACAATTACAATGTCAACATCCTTTTTCATATGTTGTGGTGCCTTAACAAGGCGAGGTTCTCAAGTTAATTAAACAATCCATAAAATATATTTTACTAAAGGTTAATTGAAAATGCGTTGAGAACCGGCAACAAGATGTTGCTCTAGATCAGGTCTTCAAACTTTTTCAACTCATGGAACCCCTGGAACTCAAAAGTGTTTTCGTGGAACTCCTAGAACTAGAAAGTATTTTCGTGGAACCTCATTTCACATACATACTTATAAGAATATATCTCAAAATAATGTTTAAAGTAAATCAACATGTTATAGGTACTTTATGTAAAGGCAATTAAAAGAAGTATTGCATGTATTATTAATTTTAATCTAATTTTTAATACAACTTAATCATTAATATTAGTTTGTGATCCAAGTGTCACCTACCCGTGCATTATATTTAGTAACAGAGATATGTGCTTGCTTTTTTTTCACACAAATTGTCTCGAAGCTTATGTCTATTGAAATTGTGAAATTGTCTGCAGTAACATTTCACATTCTGCGTTTGTTTTGCTTTTATATTTTGTTTTGTAGCTACTCACGTTGGGAAATATATTTCACTTAAACACAATGTACGGAATGGCATTAAGATGTGCATAGCTGGATGTGAAACACTACGTATATATATATATATATATATATATATTATATATATATATATATATATAGTTCTCATTAATTTACAACATAAAATTTAAGAGCTGTTTTTTTGCTTAAGGGGACGCGGTACGATTTAAACAAAAATCTTTGATTTTATGGTTTTTACAATTTTTTCCTTGTAACCTATGTATATGCAATACGTAAGACAGAATATTTGCTCAAAATATCACAAAAAGCAATCCATTTAATTTTTTTAAAAAAATTTTAAAAATTTATGAGGTAATTTTAAAACGCTACTCCTCGTACAATAATTGACGTACATCCAAGAAATTTGATTTACATATTTGTCAAACAATGTACAACAACATTTGGTATGGGTTTGGGGATAACATGATTAAAATTCCTAAAAAAAATTTTTTTATGAATTATTATGAAAAAATCCCTAAAAAACGTATAAATTCTAAGTTAAAATTTTTTTAAAAAAATAAGTATTGCTTTGATTCAAAAATGCATACCAACTTTTGTTATACATATTAATAGCAATCTATAAAAAAAATTTAAAACATTTCATGCAATAGAAAAAAAGCCTTAGCATTTTAAATGAAAGAAAACAAACGATTTTTTTGTTCTGAGATAAATCAATTTAAAGTTTTTATTTACTGTACAAAGATATATATAAGTGCATTAAAATTACTAAAAAATTACTGTATGTACTACATGCACATGACAAAAGTTTTATAAAGGTATTATATGAAAATTATAATTTTATATGTTTAAAATTTAAAATTTTCAGTACCTTACATTTTTAAAAAATTGCGATAAATAACATACGAACCCATTTTACGATGATTTTAAAATAATTCTATTTTACATCTTCATATATTTTTTTTACGTTTATGTTTAAAAAAACCCAAGACTATATGTAATCCCTTCTTTTTTCTTTGAATATTTTTCTTTTCGCAGATTGGCTAGTTTTACTTTTCGACGTGCTATGCGAAAAGCAAGATTATTTTGGCGATTTCTTTCTTTTTTACGTCTGTAATCACGTGTGGCAGCAATTTTTACTGCTTCTTCGCCAAGATCCAAATTAGCAGCCTTTTGTATTTCTTTTAAGGCTTTCAAAGTACCAAAATTATACTCTGATATTGCCTCAGAAACAGCTATATTTACACGGCGTGATTTTGCTGAAGTTTCTTTAGAGCACTTACTCCAAATCACGCTATGCAGACTCTCGTTGCTGTTCTGAGTCAGACATCTGGCACATCCTTCCAAAAGACTATCAGAAGCTAACCTTTGATATATTGGAACAATTTTTGTCAAGTAATCTGGATTTATTGGTGTTCCAATATTAAATTTATGTGGTGCAGGTTTTTCACCTTTAGCTAAAACTCTTCGATAAAAACACAACGAATCTTTGTCAGGAGGGCATTTCATGTGCATTGGATTTTTGTCTGTCGAGATACTGTGATAAAGTGTGGCATATATAGATTGTTTCATGCCCTGAATATCTCCTTTATTTTCCAGAATAGCTTTCTGATAGTACTGCGTTAGTTTTTTTATTGTTGTTTCTTTTAGGCTGCCATAAGATTTTCCTCCTAAAGTGATACCTTTAGCTCTCCAATCTTTCACAAGATTACGTAAGCTGGTGCCTAACCTTTTGCTTACGTGATTAATACACTCTTCTTTCAAAATTTCAACATCTGGTCCATATATTTTTAGGCTATTTAAGAATTTATGAGTTTTAGCATCACCATCAGATAACAATGTTGTGTAACGAAAACCACATGCTTCTGATCGAGACCAAATTTTAGCTGCAGCCTTCATTTCCATTGCTCCTGATGTCCCAATGTGGTTAATCTGGCAGGAATTTTTGTGGCCAGAATACCAAACATCGTATTCAGCTGTAGTTTCGCTTAATTCATTTTTCGCACTTATACATATAGGACAGTACTTGCTCATAATTTCATAGTCAATAACGTATCCTGTTAAAGTGTCGACTACACTGCCAACACCGATTTGGGATGTGTGTCCTCGGGTCAAACATGTCCCATCAAATGAAACAGCAATATCAGTAACAGTATTTGACCCATTTTGATCCAATTTGCTGTATGCATTTT
>BMAV01013509.1:461076-490094 GCA_019973955.1 Trichonephila inaurata madagascariensis | reverse complement strand
GTGTGTGTGTGTGTGTGTGTGAGAAAGAGAGAGAGATTTTTATATTGAATTGATTTTTTTAATATCTTCGATTTTTGTTGTCATTTCGCCCTTAATTATTTGGAAATTATTGATTTGTGCATCTAATTACTATTATATGCCTGATACACACAAAAACATTCATTAATTATTATAAATTCTTGTAAAGCTAAAGAGAACTTTGCTCTGACACGATATCTTGTATAAAAATTTATACTTAAAAGTAAAAAAGCAAAACTAAGAAAAATATATATTTTATGTTTTTTACTAACTTGATTTACTGCATACAAATTTCCTCATAATTGAAAATATGATAATTATTCAGTTTATATTGCAAAGAGTTGTTTATATCATTAGACTTCCACTTATAAGATATTTAATACTTATCAAATATAATGAAGAGATTGATTGGTTTAATCAGCTTTGTGTAATAATATATATGTGTACTCAAGCACTACTTAAAATCACTCAGATAATAATTAATATTGATTAACTCAAAACATACATCAAACCACGTCTTAAAATGAATTATTTCTTCAAATGCAATTAGGATGTGCTCTTATTAAAGAATCCTTAATTAATTAAAACTTTTAATGGTATTTATTCTCTTGTCACGTAGTTCTACCATAAGGGTAGCATTAATAATTATTTACTTAGCCATCTTGACCTCTCAGTTTCTCAATTCGAAAGCGGTAAGTGATCGAGAATTTTATGTGATCATTTATCAGTTAACTTAGCGTCATGTAAATAATAATGTTTAACGAACACTTCCTATTTCTTGTGCTAGAGTGCATTGAACTTTATCTGAACATTTTGATTTACTCTAATTATACTCTCATGAGTAAGGGATTAATAATTTGTCATTCTACAATGATGTATGTATTTACTAGCAATGGGATATTTGTGCTGAATAGCATCTAAATCAATTATTATTAGCTGTTGGTAACCAGTTTTATATAAATGGATTGCCTTAAGATTCCTTATGAAACTGTTAAGGGCATCATAATTACTATATACCCACTTTTCATTGTTATTAAAATGCAATTTATCACAAAATAATAAATTGTCACGAGTTCGAGCCCAGTACCACTAAAGAAGATTGTAAAGTCAATCTTCTGAAAGATCGAATGATGTCTGCTGTCTGGTGCTTAACCTGGATTTCAAGAAACTAAATTTAATAATTAATACAACAATCTCGCTGCAATAATAAAAAAAGAATTAGAATGTATTTTTTCAGACGAAAATAGAGAAATTTAAATTAAATTAAAATGGTCAATGATAGAGACAAAATATTTTTTACTTTAGCTTCTATAATTCCATGAAAGCACATCAGGATAATGATATCGGACTTATATCTCCTTTTTTGACTGCTTTAATGTTTAATCTTTGATAAATGTTTACTCATCTCTTTAAAAATATTTACTTCCAATAAAACAAAAGTATTTTACAAAATAAATTTCCCTATACATATCTCGATAAAATTCACAGCATTACTTATTAATTCTTTAAAAAAAAAAATACGAGTCAAGTTATAATTTCTACTGCAAATTTATTCGAAACACTTTTTCTAGTATAATTTTATCACAAAACAACACAGTACTTATCTGGCGCTGCTCATACATATGAGTACCTTTTATGTCATATATCAGAAGATTCTCTTTTAAAAATAATTTCTATACTATTGATGGAGACAAATAATATTATATTTAAAAGCAAATCTCTTGATGCCTTTCACTCATGATGCCGCGGTAGCCGAGTGGTCAAGATATCGGATCGTGGCTGGCTTTGTCACAAGTTCTAGCTCAGTACCACTAAAAACCGCCGTGTAGGGGAGCGATGCACGCTAAATCTGTCGAGAGCTGAAACGTTCTCCCGTTGGTGTGGTGTGGTAGTTAGGAGAGAGGGGTGCCATCTCAGGTGTAGTTCACATCACTTGATCATGGTTCAAAATTACGTGGTCCGTCGCCACAAGCTCTCGTGTAGCTGAACAGTGCGACGTTAATATTCACTCATTCACTCACGCCATTCTGTCATTTGTATTCCGCATTGTTCCGGTTGAATCTGCGTAATATAATATTATTCACGCATAATTTCAAAAAATTAATATAAATAAATATACTGAGACTTCTAAAATAACAAACTTTTGAAAGAGTTGATGAAATATATTGCTGCAAATCTGTGATACATTTTTTGAATGATTTAAATATTTAAAATGTAAAAAAATACCTTCACACATTGTATGAGACTTAAATGAATACGTAATTGATATTATAAGAAAATTGTTAATGACCGAATTCTCATTTAATGAAATCCTAGAAACTGAATGAGACGATTTTTATTATTGTTCTATATAATAAGTTAAATAAACGAAGTAAAAAAAGTTTTTTACAATCTGATTGATTTTTAAATTTTCAATCTTACAATAAAATGTAAAAGGCTTTTATAAAAAGAAATTAATTGCTGCTAAATCATTAGAACATAACGTATTTTTTTCAGAATCAATAAAAAGTTAGGGTGTTTCATATATTGTGCATAGTTTTTAAAATTGAATTAACTATTTGATAAATTTCCCAAAACTTGAAAATATCTTTTACTGTAACTAACTTGAGAATTTTAAAAAGTGACTTTCAGTTTTGTTAAAAATAGAAGCTTGTGTTGATTTTCTTCGTGAATGTACAATACCTTTTGGTAATTTTACTCAGCATCCTTTCTTCATTACGTACTGTTAAATAAATATATTTCTGCTATCTTTCTCTTTTTTTATACTAAGAAATTGTTGAATTCAAGCTTTCAGGATTACTTTTTAGAAATATATTAAGAAAAGATTATTTTCCTTATTAAAAGAAATTTATAAAATTAATTTAGTCTCAGAAAATTTCTTAAAAGCAATAGTTCTAATGAAAGAAAAAAATCTCTAATTTTGATGCTCAGAAAATATTGAGATTAAGAGACTGTAAAAGAGTAGGATTTTTGGAAACATGAATCATTTAAAATAAGCTTTATTCAAGCATGTGAAATTTAAATAATTTCAAGAATGGAGTATTAGTTCTTATAAATTACTGAGAAAAATAGTTCTAAGTAATATATTAAAGCAGTCCAAATACCAACAAATTTTATATTTCATATAATGTTAAAATTTCAATAAGAACGTATCTTAATACTTTAGTTATAGATTAAAATTGGGAAAATTTTCAATGTAACTTTATTCCATATAAATATGCAGCATTCTGAAATGAAATCCTCTAAAAAGTAATTTAAAACCAAAGAAAAGTTTCAAAAATGAATTTTTACTTTTAATATAATCCCTTCTAATCGTTTACTTTAAATATGACTCTCTTTCAAGACGTTCGAAAACTGATCTCTCCTTGATTCAGTGCTTCTCAGACTTTCAATACTTGCGACCCAATATTCACACAATCATAATTTTCATCGCGCCCCCCTCCATGTAAAAATAACAATGTATTGAATTCGATAAAACGATATTTTGACTCTAAAGCTACAATACGGCTTTCACCTCTTAAGTGAAACGGGAGTACAAAAACATCTCTCTCAGCCAATGCGTAAATTGCCCCGTGACGTATATATACGTCTTTCCGAAATACGAACTTTTCTGTTCACTGCTATCCTTACAATTATTCTGAAGGCCTTGGAATGCATTTAAAGGACATTGACAGNAATATTCGGACCGCCCTGGCATGCCTTAAAAGGCCATTACCAGCTGTGCCCACCATTTTTTTTACTTCCGAGGCTTCGTTATTTTTTGCCGTTCCCCCCCCCCCCAATATACACCATACGCGTGCATACGTGCAAAACGGTGGCATTGGGTAATGACTCACGTAACTTTTAATCAGCAGTTAGGGGTTAATTATAAATCATACAATTCAACAAGATAAGTGTTAATTTTTGCATATATTTTTATATATGACAAGCCCGTGGGGTCACTTGTAATTGTTAAACTTGTTCATAACCTACTATTGTTAAATTGATTATTAAATACTTTGTGCAGTACTGATATATTCAAAAGTGTACTATATCAATGTAAATATGTATTTTATTTTTTTATTATGTAAAAATGAATTGTTTTGTTTACTTTCCAGTAAACTAATTAATTTTTTAAATAATCTTTTGTTTTTGACTTTTAAATATGCTCGCGCCCTACTCGTAGAGTTATCACTAGTTTGCGAAACGCTGTTCTACTGTATTATTAAAAAAAAAGTTTTATTTTCAAATTCCATGAGCTACATTTCTATAGTATAATCTAATATTTAAATCCCCATTCTTCATAATATCAAAATAATACAATATTTGTGATTAATTCGTACAAGATAAAATGCCATGATAAATAAGAATTTGCATCAGTGAACTTGTAATCGGCAGTTAGGGGTTAATTATATAAATCATACAAAAATCAACAAGATAAGTGTTACTTTTTGCATAAAATTTTATATATGACAAGCCCTTGGGGTCACTGGTAATTATTAAACATACTGATAACTTAGTAATGTTAAATTGCTTATAAAATACATTGTGCAGTACTGATACATTTATAAGTGTATTATATCAGTGTAATTTTTTTTTTATCTTTGATTATGTCAGAATGCATTTTGTTTACTGTCAATAAACTAAGAATTTTTTTTAAAATTCTTTTGGTTTTGACTTTTTAATATGCTCGCACCCCCTCCTAGGGTTGTCACGCCCCCTTAGAGGGGTGCGCCCCTCAGTTTGAGAAGCGAGGCCTTGATTTTAAAATGAAGCATATATTTTTCAATGTTGTCTTCTCATTGAAAAAAATATCACTTTTCCAAATATAAATTTATCATACATGAAATTTTCTTTTTTTCTTAAATTGATCCTTGCTTGTGCAACATCTTTTGAAAGAGGACGGATAAAAGTTATAAGCTACATTTAAATAGAGATAAATTTTAAATTTAAATAATCTTTAGAGAAATAATCCTTTAGAGGTGCATTTTATAATAATGCGCTACCTACATTATAACATTACTTTATATTAAAATGCAAAGTAATAGTTTTTATATAAAAATATGGTAAATTCCTTTAACTGTTTAAAATGTGAAATAGGTTTATTTCCTTTAATTTTTATTTCATAAAACGTATATAAAAACTGATTTATATTTCTTTTCAAATACAAAAAGTTTCCATCTTTTTATTGAAGCCTTTTATATGCTCTTTAAACATGCTATTATACAATTGAATAAAATTTTACATCATCGATGTTGAGTTTCAAAACATTTTCTTCTAAAATATTCATAAATATACAGACTATATTACATTGTATTGTATCATATTGTATTGTATTCCATCGTATAATGTTATACTATACTATACTATGTTATATTATATTATATTTCAACATTAAAGCCCTAAAAATTCATTTTTTAAATGGGTAGTTTCTTATGGGTACATTGGAACATTTTATGTTTATAATAATATATTTTTCGAGGAAACTAAGTTTACCTTAAAAAGTAAATATTTTTTTAAATCTTACAGATACAATACAATGTACCCAAAGTTTTTCCCCTCGATAGCATTATAAGAAACTAGGAGATAATAAAGTTTAAATGCGAACTTGCAATATTAATAACACATAATTTGCGTATTTCCTAACATTTCATATAAGAGTAGTGCTCAATTTAATTAAAACAATTTTGTGTCTAAAATTCACGTAAAAACGAGAAATAATTTTTAATTCTATCTTTCCTAACATAGAAAGACTTATATACAAAGAATTTTGACACCTTAGGAACGTTTGGAATAACTACATAAATATTTTTCTCTCTCTCTCAATTTTTTTCATACCAATTAAGAATCATGTTTCAATAAAAGTGATATTGAAATGCTTTGAAACAGATTGGTGGCCCTGAAAATTTCATACTTAGTGATCAATGCCATTAATAATTTGAAAAACTTATAGAAGACTTTTGAATTCATCAATTAGAATTTCCTTTTATTTTAAAATAAAAAATTACTTTTTTAGTTTAATATCTGCTAATTTTTTATTCGGTTTAAATGGTTATTTATTCGGTTTTTAAGTATATTATTTTTAAAGTCGGTTTTATATACATGCATTGCTTATATTTTTTTTTAAAATAAAATTTTAAATGTATTCTTTGGTATATTCAAGAATTTTTAGGTTTGTGATCTAAATTAATTAAATTACTGCATTTATACATCATTTTATTATTGTAACATCTTTCTCTTCTTAGTGATATAGTAACCCTATACAGCCCAACGTATGGAAAATGTTACATGTTTAACTATATTGGAATTTTTAATGACAAAGACACGCCCGTGAAGATTGCAAAGCAACCCGGAAGGACCCATGGTATGGCTTACAATATGCTTTTTCTCAATTATTACTCTAACATGTCACATCTTACCTATAACAGTAGAAATTTCAGCTATGAATTAGCTGGGAATTTTAGAGGGGTGTTTAATGATTTTATACTCGTATAAAGCGATAATGAGAAATAATCTATAAATCAGAGGTAGCTTTAAAATGAGATTTAAATCAAACTACTAATCAATAAATCAATATGGCTAGTAGTCTGATCCTTCCAATTTTCAAATGCACTCCTAAATATATGATCTCTGTTTAAAAAAAATTCATGTTAGAAAATATTCGTACGATACATAAAAATATATTAAACAAGTAATACAAAAAAAATTAGGCCAACAAAGAAAATTTTTATTTTAGTTACTTTCTATTAAATAGTTACAATTAATATAAATATGTATATACATATGACAGAATCACAATATTAAGCGACAAAATGGAAAGCGATTTTCCTTGAAATTTTCTATTTTCCTTTCTATATATGGTACTGAACTAATTTTTTTTTATTTGTTACTATTTATTTATTAATTAAATTTAATTATTCTAATAAAATAACATAGTGAAAAAGGAATCACCTTCTCAGAAATTAGATCATCCCTTTAGATTAGAAGTCCAACGCGCAATCCTTTGCGCTACAGGGATACAACGAACTATTTTACTTTCTATATATGCTGTTGGACTATTTTTTTTTGTTACTATTTATTTATATTTTTATTTAATTATTGAATAATTATTTGAAAAAAATTGTATTAATATCAAATGTCATCCACTACAAATTTTAAAAAAAGTATTTGAACTTGAATGTATGGATAAAAAGTATTTTATGAACGATTGAAAATTTGAACAAGATATATATATATAGGGAGAGAGTGAAATAATAGTAGGAGAAATTGAAAAAGGCAATTTTTTTTGTATTAGAAAATTCCTTCAATTTTGTACATAATTTTAGACATACTAAAAGAAATTAGATTTATCAAAATCTAATTATTTTTTTATTATTTTAAGGAACATTAAGTATGTTTAACATAAAACGAAATAATAAAAACTAATAAGAAGCTGAAGAATAAAAGTTGATAGTAACTTAATGGAACTGATCGTTTTTTTGTTTTTTTCTTTTTCTGAGGAATGAATTAAGTCTCCTCATATTAATTAGAACGTTTATTTCATAATTTTTTGAACATTTTAAGCGTACAACTTTTTACAAAAATATAATTTCTTTCATAATTAAGTTCTCAGTATAATGCACAATACGCTATTCTCTCAACTTAACTTTAATGAGAAATATATTCATATTCAAATAAACTATGAATAATTGACTAATAATTTAATAAATTTCATTTAAAAGCTGAATTGGATATCTTAAATCTCAGCCCTGGGACAATTACGAGGATGATACTAGATATATGACATTTTATTCTCAACTCCTTCCAATCTCATTTTATTTCTCGATTATGTAACAAAAAACGTCAATTTTTTTGTAATGTTTATTTTCAAACCTGCATACATTTTTAAACATAAGAGCACCATTCTCATACGAAGTTTCTATGAATTAATATGCAAAAAAATCGATTTAAATAAATGAGTAATTTACCTGTAAAGTTGACTTTCTGTACGGCAGAAATCATTAGACTTTGGAGTCAATTTACACTAACTATAAATATAAAGCTTAGAATACCTTACTTTTATCTTGAATTACAAATTTTATTTACATCTTTTGCATTTACATAAATGATTATGAAATTATCAATAAAAATGTGGTCGTGTATGATAAATTTCTAAAATACGGTACTGCACATACCTAACATCGCAATCTAGACAGTAGAATCTTATTTCTGTTCTTCCCTTCTTCCCTTTACTGTCTCTCTTTGAGCAACAAATAATACACTGTCATGTTGGATTAGTTTTCTTCTGTGTTGGGGGAATGTAGTCAACAGAGTGTCTTTCAGACAAGCATGAAGCATGCTGAGCAGAAAGGCGTCCTCTTTTTGAAGAAAATACCACCGAATAGTACTTTTCAATTATTCGAAACCATAAAAAGTTCAAGTGAAATAATTCGGGAAATACCGATTGTGTGCACAATATAAATTTTCACAGTACCCGAGCTGCACTCGGATGAGCCAGGATGGCACGTTTCGCCTGCCCGAGCTCAGCTCGGGAAAAGCCGGCAAGGTGTTAATTTTTACACCGCATTAACAAGAGCACTTTGAGGCTCGATATATTTAACGTACATCAGCTCATTTCACATAACGAGTCTTCAAAGGAATCCATATTCGATGATGCAATGAGCAATTGGCTACCACGGCCAAAAACAAATACATACTACGGAAGTAAACATAGTTAAAACAATTAGTCTTAAACATTTCGATGGATTTTATTAGCAACTTTATTCTTGCTTTATCTCAAAAAATTAGTTCAATTTCTTTTAATTTTTAAGCTGAATTGTTTCATAATTTATTATTATTGGTTTAATTAAAAATGTTTCTATGTATTTTTCTGGTCTGCATATTCATTTAACAGTATAAGTTTTTAATGATTTTTTACATAAAAAGGATGTTTTAGTCAGTAACTATGATATGTTTTAAAGAATCAATTTATTATTAATTGAAACGTTATTGTTTTCATTAAAAATTTATAAATGTTTTTTTTTAGAAACAAAAATTTAACATATTTACTTTCTGATACAAATAACTGATGATAACATATTTACTTTCTTTCTGAGGTTTAGAAATCAAAAATTTCGCGCGCGCGCGTGAATAAAATGACATTTAAAATATTTTAAATTCTAAAAATATTTTATAATTTATCAAAAAACATTTTCGGAATCATTTTGAAATAAATTAGTCTTATGGATTTATTTCATTCCTACAACATTCTGAGAGACATTATTAAACTGAGAGGAAATATTACATTATGAGAGTGTTTCTCTCATCATGTCTGAAGCAACCTGTCTTAGAAAAAAAGAAAATATTTTCAAAAAGGAAGAGAGTAAGACAGCCTTTAAATAATTCGAGTAGCATGTAAAGATTGTATGATAAATTAAGATGAAGAAATATTTATACATTAATCAAAAAAGTGAAATATTTAAAATAAATGTTTCTTGCTGTCTGGTCTCTGAAACTGAGCTTCTCCAATGAATTGCTAAATGGGAAATCAAATATAGACATCAAGAGAACTTAGTTGCAATTGAAATACCGACCTTAGTTGTAAATGAAATACGAATTATAAAGGATATATTGACCATACCGACATAAATACAAGTACATTAACTTAAAAACTCCCAGCTCTTCTTAAATTAATTTTTTAGTAATTACATTAAATATTCGAGAAATCGAGGTATATATTTTTGCGATAAGATAATATCATAAGCAAACTCTAATCTTACTTCCTAGCCTACTAATTTATAGTTTTTATCAGTAATTACCTTGTTTGTTTCAAAATACTTGATTCTGTAGGTTAAAAGAAAAGAAACTAATTATATAAACCTCTTTAAATGTAAATTCTGAGGGTAGCAAATTGGGACATACAATTTATACTAATTACAGATGACTTCATTTGCTATGGATTTCATATAATCAGTACATTTCAGGGTTACAGTTATATTTGCAAGTTCGAAAGGAAGACACCTTACCATTGTTAACAAGAGACCTGGGAGTTAGAATCGTAGTGCATGATCCACGAAGTATACCAATTGCAGCAGAAAATGGCATAGACATACGACCGGGTGATATGGCATCGATAAGTATGGAATATTTGGAAATGAACAGATTAGGACAACCCTGGGGAACATGTGCCGAAGATGGTCAGGTTTTGGCAAACAACTACTCCGGTAATCCTTACATCCAATCAGTGAGTTGTGTGTGATATCTTTACGAAGATTAAATCTCTTTTGATTTATAATACCTGGTGTTTCTAAAAGAATGTCGGAGATTTAACACTTTATAGTATTCATTACATATAACATATTAGTATGATTCATATATCGAATGAAAGAGCACCTGAAACAGTTTTGTTTGCTAGCATGTGTGCGCGTGTACGTGAAACGTATGCTAATTTTTTCCCCTTTCTTGCCGATCAACGCGCTAGTAGAAAAATGACGACTAGTAAACAGAAAGTGTTTTGTGTTCTCCAATTAACAAACACAGAATCTGCTATTACTGTGCAACGAGCGTTCCATATTAAGTTCGGTCGTCAACCCCCAAATGATAATAACATTCTTGGGTAGTATCATCAGTTTGAAACGACTGGCTGTCTTTGTAAAGGGAAAAATATTGGACCACCAAGGGTGTAACTGGTAACCAACTGTAACTGGTTCTGCCTATCTTGATGCTCTACAACTATGGGTATTTCCTCAATCGGAAGAAAGTGAACCAAATAACTTTATTTGGCAGCAAGATTGTGCACCGCCTCACTGGCACAGGATGGAAGCAGATGTTGCAAGAATTTCCTCAGACACACTGAAAAAAGTTTGGGATGAACCCGCCTATTGACTTGATGTGTGCCATATGACGAATGAGGCTCACATTGAACATTTGTAAACTTGTAGGTAAAACTTTTTCAGTTACACTTTCATTCAATGTATGAATTATACTTGTGACTTATATGTGATAAATACAATAAAGCTTTAAAACTCCGATATTCTTTTAGAAACACCCGGTACATTGCAGTAAGATTTAAGCATAACTTGGATTCACTCTTAAACCAAAATTTGTAGAATACAAGCTTCATATTAAGGAATCTTTTCTATTCCACGGCTACTTCTAAGAACAGACATAAATCTGTTTAACTGTGAATTCCATATTTAAATCACTTCCACAGTTACTCATTCGTTCATTTATTGACGTTTTCTAAGCGACGAAATTCAAAGCAACACGAGGCCTACTGGTAACCAACCTCGTCATTCTTAACTCCAGTCAAGTCAAGAGGACGGAATCTATAAAAATTGGTACCCCACTCCTCAAACTTCCTCATCATTCCACTATGAGGACTTTAAACCTCCAAAGAATTAACTTGCATCCACCTTTCTATATGGTGTGCCTTTATATCCTCAGGAGTCAAACCTGTAACACAATGCCAACCTCATGGATTCAAACAGAATATCTTACAACTGATTTTTGAGTTATAGAATTGAACATTTTCATTATTGGCTTCTTTTTTTCTGCGAATATTTTTAATTATTGTTTTGATTTTGAAAAAAAAGGAACATATGAAAAAGTTTGTATTAAGGTATCCGACTACTTTCGGAACCGGGATTTTGCAAAAGCGCATAAATAGATAATTTTCATGATATTTAGTGTTACTTAGATTAGAATACATGTATAAAATTGTTTTAAGGACATTGTGACAAAAAAAATTATTTAAATACAATATTTTGGCAAAAAATTAACTTAGAATAATCTTTTTTCAAAATGTTCTCCTTTTGTGAAAAATGGTTCCATTATAATAATATTTTGCCTGTCTATAGCTCAGACCTCTGTACACAGGCTCAACTAGAATTTTTCAAATACATAACTTAGAAGTGGGTTTATCCATGTTTTACGACAACAGAGGGGAGAAATTTTAAGGAAAAAACGCCGATAATTATTTCAAATGGTTGTAACTCTGAAAATAATGTGAATTTTTCAAAACTCATAGTTGAGCCTCTGTACAGAGATCTGAGCTATATACAAGCAAAATATTATTATAATAGAAGCATCTTTCACAACAGGAGAACATTTTGAAAAAAGATTATTCTAAGTTAATTTTTTGCGAAAATATTGTATTTAAATAAATCTTTTGTCAAAATGTCCTTAAAACAATTCTATACGTGTATTCTAATCTGAGTGACACTAAATATCATGAAAATAATCCATTTATGCACTTTTTTAAGATCATGGTTCCGAACGTAGTAGGATACCTTAAAAAATTTCGTATTCTCGAAATATAATGATTAAAATCTTCATATAGAGGTAAGTGTCTCTCTTGTATATTTCAACAAATATATTTATTTTTAAATTTAATTCCGCTGAAATATTTTTAAAGGGTAGTTTAATTTAAATCTTCTTGGTATTTTAGGTCTGTATAGCATATGTAATCCAACATATGGTTTAAAATTTTACTTCGACTATTTTTGTAAGCTACTATAAAAGACGGCGTATAACGCGTATTTTTAACACAGAAAATAAGATTGGAATTTAAGAGTGAACGTTATACACCGAGTATAAAAAGGAATACTTAACAAATGTATAAAAGATGAGCATAGAAAGAAATAGACTTCTGCATGTATCAAAATACTGTTTATTTTAAAGATGCCATTACTCATGAACTTAAAGGGTTGTAATTCTAAAGCTTGGAATAATACCTCAAATAAAGGTTTTCAAAACATAAGAGCATTGCGCGCGTACATTTCAGGTTTCTTCGTAAAATAAGGAGCGCACGTTATACGGTGAATATATCTAAAAATTAAAAATTGCAGCTTGATAGGTGCGTGTTATACACCGGATTTTACGGAATATATGAATTATATAATCAAAAAATAAGATTTTATTACTATTTTTTTTAACTTTGTATTAAAAGGAAAGAAAAATATAATCTTCACAAATTTAAATTTCTTTCAAAACATCAGATCCTTAAGAGTACTTTTTAACAAATTTATTTATTTATTTATACATTTATATTCTTATCAGCTATATTTAAAACCATTTTTATTTTAGGAGTGTGAAAGTTTTTGCATTAATCAAGAAGTATTCAAACGCTGTCATTGTTGGCATCCTCGCTATTTGTCCGCTGTTGTGACACCAAAGCGAAAAGCTATTTGCGCTACTAATTCAACTTCTGCAGTAGGTAAAAAAAAATCTCCAATAGATTCATTAATTTGAAAAAAATTGAGCAAAATTGGATCAGACCAATTTCTTATTTAGTTAGAAAACTTTAAAATGAATTTTTGTTCATTAAAAATTTGACAATTTTTAATTTATTATAATTGTTGCGAAAAACTCTTTCCTTGCAATAAAAGTTAATTTAAAATTTACGATTATTTTCTCCCCCAGAATATAGTTTTAAATCTTAATATTTTCAAATATATTAATAAAACAACTGTGGTTTAAAATAATATTAGAATTATTATAACTTAGTAATTTTATTCATTAATAATAATACAAATTAATTATTTATGAAATAAGTAAGCTTGCATTTTAAGAGAAAGCTTTCTATTTCATTATTTAATCTGAACCTCTGAATTATATTAAACCATATTATATCAAATTTCCGTCCCCATATTTTTTATTTATACCCAATTCCAATTAATCTTATCTAAGAATAAATAACTTATTCATAAATTTTATTCCATAATTTTAGTTTCCTTTTATTTTGATGCATATAAGAAAACAGAAAAGTCAAGATTAAATAGTGTTTGTTCATTGCAAGTTATTTTAATAGTTAATGAACTACATTAATTATTAATGTATTTAATGTTAATTAATGTACTATACAATTACTTTTAAATACATAGCCACCACAAAAAAAGCTTTTTTTTAAATAAAGTAAGCTGGAAATGATTTTTTTTTTCCTGTTTTTCAATCGATAGACTATATGTTTTTGAAAAACATGACAGTGACAAATTTTAGTTTCAGATTTCATTATATTTATCTTTCAATTTTCTGTTATCTCAAGTATTTTTTTTTTGCTCAAAAGTTGCATCAAGATCCCTTTAAATTTCAAATAAATCTCTTCATTATAACATATGTGTTGAAATATTTCTAATTAAAACAGAGATTACTTTTTTCATAAAATGTTTAATTCTTTTTATTGTAACTAATCTAAGCTATATTGTTTTAATTAGTTGATCTAATGAACATTTAATTTCTTCAACAGAGCATAATAAAATAATGTATTGTTTATAAAAGGAATTAGTAAAATTACATACTTTATAAGCTCTTAAGATTTTTCGTGCTGTCTTTTACTACTAATTGTAAAAAAAATTTCCTTTTATTAATAATTTTATATTTTTTTTAAATGTTTTATAAGAAAAACATCTTTAGCATTTAATTTCAAAATGTTTTTGCATTTAAATTAAAATCGCATTAAGAACACTTTCTTGTTATTATTATTATTATTATTATTATTATTATTATAATTTTTTTATAATCTTAAGCTTATTATTTCCAGATCGCTGTTTTTTGTCCGTAGTTCATGACACTGACAATGGAACAGTTGAATGTAATTGTCCTCCCGCCTGCAGGTACTTTCACCAAACTTTTTAACTAAGAACAAATCTAAGTCTACACACAAGTTTTACAAAATTCTTTTGAATTTTTTTTTTTTTTTCAATATTCCATATTATTCTGAAATTCTTAACATTCAATACGTGAAGTAAATTGTCTGTTGACTGTTCATTTCATTCTATATTTTCCCCAGAAATAAAAACTATATATTTCAAGTTCAACATTTCATTAATATGAATATTACATTTTTTACTTATTTTAATAATGTAATTAATTGTCTTAACTCTATATAAATAAACTGATGCAATGAGCTTTATCCTTTTTGATAAATAACTTCATTAAAATTTTCAATATATCGTCGGCCTAGTTATCAGAGTGTGTAACTCCATCTGAGTTGCTAATTTGATATAGGAGTGCTGCGCGCCAAGTTGTTGTTTATGTTCGCCAAGATAAGAGCGATGCCATTACAATATAGTTAGTTACCTTGATATTTTTATCGTGTGGTAAAATGTGGTTGTCATGATGATTCCTTAATCTCACCAAGCAGAGGTTGGCGCGTATAGCACTCCTGTATCAAATTTAGTTCCTTTGTAGAGTTACGCATTCTGATAATTAGGCCGACGATATGGCGTTTTATTAGTTTAATTTTCTCAACTTTTATCAAGTTTTTCTAATGAAAAAGATTTATTAAAATAGTTTCTAATTATTCATGTTAACAACATATTATTGAAAGTTTTATAAATGTGCGGTGCATATAATTGCTTATATCAATAATTTTACTGATCTTCACAAAATAGATTCAAAAGTAAAAGATTTTTGACCACTAAAAAAAGGATCCAATTTTGACAAATTTCCATGCATGCAAAATTTTTTAATAGCTTAATTTACTTTATAATGTATTATTAATAATGTTTACTTGTATTTCTTATACAGAGAAATAGGTTACCAGTTAACTACATCAGCTAGTCAATTGAATCAAGATTTCTTTCGAATAGTAAAAAAAGCCAAAACATTAACTACAAAAGGAGGAAAAGCTTCAGTAACGAATTCTGATTTTGAGTAAGCTCTTCTACTTATCCTTTTTTTAAAAAAATGGGAATATGAATTTTTAATTTTTGTTTTTGTATGAAGAAAAGTACTTTAGAGGTTAACTTACCCTAGTTGTTCGCTAAAATTTCTATAACCTTTACGCATACATACAGTAACATTTTACATGCTTAGAATTGAATAATTGTGAAATTTTGAGCATGCGTTTCCAAAATTTACTTTCACATACATAATTTCAGTAAACTAAGCTTATATTCCACATAAGTTATCCCATAGAATTCTAGAAATCTCTCAGATCGTTGCATCTACACTAAAGATTTGAACTTCTAACGTTTTTTTTTATACATAAAATGCACGTCTACAATAAGCATGTAGCATAAATTTATACTTACATTGGTTTTTTCTACAAGAAAAAAAAATAATAAAATAATTATTTTTGAATAAAAAATAGATATCTACTCGTTGGAATACAATACATACAAATTAAACAATACAGACTGAAGGATAAAGCAGGTTTTAATGAGTTTAATATACGTGAATTGAAAATTAAACAAAAACAAAAAAACTTTTTGCACATCTCAGCTAAACAAAAGAACCATATTTGTTAAATTTTAAATCTATAGATCTAATAGCAGGAAGTCCAGTGGCTGAGTGATTAGTGCAACGCGCTTCCACACCACAGGTCTGGGGTTCAAACCCCGGGCTGAGCAAGATTGACCCAGCCTTTCATCTCTTCAGTGGGTAGGTAAATGAGAACCAAGCTTGCTTGGAAACTTAATACTGGGGGTTTCGTGTCAGACTGACCACCTGACCGGAACATCTGCTCATGCACCCGCGTATACTGAGTTGGACA
Source organism: Trichonephila inaurata madagascariensis (assembly GCA_019973955.1). Lineage (NCBI taxonomy): Eukaryota > Metazoa > Arthropoda > Arachnida > Araneae > Nephilidae > Trichonephila > Trichonephila inaurata. The sequence goes on along the minus strand of BMAV01013509.1, from coordinate 473,623 downwards.
CAATAGGTCTTGACCTTCATCGGTTGTTGCTCCAATGAGTTAAGATCTAATAACTGATAAAAAGGGCTTTTTTTTATTTATAATGCCCCGTAACTCTCTTGTGGGTCGATTTTTGAAAACACCTTTCTAGGCTGATCTCTGCTTAGCAAAAGTAGCTCATTGTTACAAATTTTGTGTAATGGCTGATTTAAATAGTGTAAATAATTTATATCTGGATGTGTAATACGTTAATATTGTTGTACTTATTTTGTGTTAAAATTCGAACAGCGCCATTCCTTACATTATAATGGCTATTCAATAGAAACATAGCGAAATGTTGGCGATAGATCCAAGTTGGCATCATTTTTGGTGACCCTGTTAGCAACTTGGCAATTGATTGACTGGTGCTGAAATTGATATGCTGTAGCGCCACCTGGTGGGGAGCTGCAACAAAGAATATAGCATAAAAACCTTCTCCACAAAAAAATACATATGCATGCCAATTTTCATAGTTATCGGTAGAACGGCGTTGAATAAACATCCTTTTATATATATATATATAGCTTATATGAGGGTTGGTACTTCAACAATGGCATCTACTTATTTACATGGAATTCAAAAGTTATTCATGACACCATATTTTACAGTCCTTCAATATAATAGCCATCATTGAGTATAACCCGTTTCCAACGAAGTGAAAGTTGTAGAGCACCTGTAACAGCGCCTGTTCTGATGATAGTTCAAACGGACCGGACTACTGCCGCAAGAATCTTTGGAACAATTTTGAAGCGCGCGCGCGCGAATGCCATGAAGTTATTCCTCCATCTTAGGAATTAAGTAAAAGTTACAAGGGCTTAGATTTGGGGAGTGTGGTGGATGGTAAAGCACTTTCCAGCTCTATCTATCGAGCGAATCAATCACAGCTTGCGCTGTGCGGCCGAGCATTGTAATGGAAAATGATAGGGGCCTTCTGAAGAAAGTGTCGCCGATTTTTCTCAAAGCTGGTCTGAGATGGTGCTCCAAAAATGATTTATTAGGTACTTTTCAAGCTAGTATACAAATTTTACTTTCTGTTACCAGATTCATTATATTATATAATCCATCTGTCTGTGTCTGTATAGCACTTAATCCAACAAAACACGCATTTCATAAAAAAAAATTTCAAAGCCTTTTACATCTAACTTAAATGTAAAAATTCACTTTATTTTACATCAGTAGTGACTTTAAATAATATGATGCTGATGTACAGTAGGATCCCTATTTAACGAATTCATTGGGGCTGAATATTTTGTTCGTTAATTAGGGGTTCTACGTTATATCGGGCTCGAAGCAAAATACAAACTTTTTTGCATTTGGAAATAATATAATAAGCCACTACATAAAAAAATGTTCAAGTTAAAAACTACACACTTTATATTCAATTGCTATAAATACAATTCAAGAATTATTGCCCACCAGATAATTGGAAAATTTAAAATACTGACTAATTGATGTTTGGCATTCTTTTTTATTCCTGACTTGAAAGGGTTATTTTTCGACTTAACGCAGAGAAGAAAAAAATGCGTCATTTACATCCTGCTGCATAAGGTATTTTTTCACATTTCACAGACAATGTAAAGCATTAAAAAATGTGCCAATTTTGAGAAGAGTTTCAGTATCAATTTCTGCATTATAATCGCATTTTCATTGGATCCAACAAATCGACCATTTCCTCAACTTCAATTGCACAGATAGGCAATCCGCCATCAAATGTGACTCAAAAATATCCGCTGCGTTGTGGAGTGCGATGAGATAAGAAAAGAATTTTTTGTCCAATTAAAACCTCACACGATAGCTTACACTCAACAGTCATCTACAACTATAAAATCTTATCATGATCTGCATGTTTTCCCGTGGAAATTTGCTGCTTGAAGAAAAATCTTTTCCTGTCACAGATAAAAAAAGAATATGTTTTTTGAAAAGAAAAAAAAAACTTAACTTTTCTAATACTTAACTCAGTAGCGCAACAGTCCATGACAGCCAATGCATGCTGTGCCTATCTCAATTTACGTGAACCTTAGGCGCAAGGGATGCACATGTGCAAATGTTTCGGTCAAGTAGTCAGTCTGACGCGAAACTCCTAATGTTCAGTATCCAAGCAAGCTTGGTACTTATTTATCGACCCACTGAAGGGATGAAATGCTGAGTCGACCTTGTCCAGCCCGGAATTTGAACCCCGGACCTGTGGCGTGGGAGTGCGATACACTACCACTCAGCCACTGGGCTTCAAATTTTTCTAATACAAACTAATAAAAAAAATGTTCAGCTGTTGAAATAATTCTTTAATTCGTGGTTTATTACTCGTTAAATAGAGGTTTTTCTGCCTTCATTTTCATCGGAGAAAGAGAACGTTTGTTAAGTAGGAGTTCGGTAAATCGGAATCCGACTGTATTTTTATTTATGATTATATAACATAATGCAACACGTCTCACTTTTTTTACACGCAAATGAAATGATTTTAGATGAACTGTAAAATAAATAATAAACACTTAAGTGAATAATTTTACATACCTAAAAAATCTGTGTAACTGTATAAACTATATCAAAACTACGTTCCCAAACACCATTGAATTGTTGTAGGATTTTGTAAATACATCTTTTCATTAAATGAGGATTAGTAAGTCTTTTTAAAAGTTTCCTCGGACGTAAAAACATACTTATTCTGCTTACTTACATACTCTTTGAAGTGGAATACATTTGAGAAAACTTTTTAAATCTATTACAGTAATTTGAAGTATATGCTATGTTTACAAAAGATCAAAGTAATCCCTATAAATTAATAGATCACACAACTTACTTTTCAAACCTCTTCAATATTCTCACAAACAAATCGAAAATGTTAACTAGTTTCAAAAGGAAATAAAATGGGATTGATATCTTTCTAACTGATTGGAACCTTGTTTCTATTAGATGAGGATATTTTGTTCTGTTATCATTTCATATATATATAACCTTTATTTCTTTAAAAAAAAAAGTATATTTTTATATAAAGTTTATTTTTTTGAATAATTACAAAGTTATGTTTACTATTTGGATTTATGTATTCAAAAGTAATATATTTAATTCAAATTCAAACATTCACAGTTTATTTTTATCAGTTTAACTATTTACATTTCAATAAAAGGATTTATTTTAAATTAAGAAAAAGTAACTAAAAATGGAGTTTATAAATAATTTAAGAATTTATTTTCCTTTCTTTTTAAATTCATTTATTCAAGTTTACCTAATCGAATTCATTTATTTTAAAAAAGAATGTATTAAAAATTTTATTTTCCCAGTTATTTTTATTTATTTAAGTATTACATGATTAGGATTATGAAATGTAGGAGAATGGGCTGATAAAAATAAATAAATAAAATAAACGTTATAAAGAGTAATACAAGTTAAAAATATAATTATGTGCATTATTTTGCTCTTAAAAATTTCAGAAACTTTAATTTTAATATTTTAATTCTAAAAGTCATTGAATGGTTATTATAGTTAAACTAAGTTGATGGACTTTAAATGTAAAAGAAGAAAATTAAATACCTTTCACGAATTTTTTTCCATGAAGTTGTTATTTTTATTAAATGTAAATGCTTTTTAGCTACACGTATTTTTATTAAATCTAAATATTGTCTTATTAATCATCTTAAGAAATCAGGGAATTTGGTAACTTGTCATTTGAAAAGTATTTTACATCCAATTTATGCTTAACCGAATCTATTATAAATATTAGAGAGCTTTTTGAGTAACTTAAAGCATTAAAACAGAAAATTAAAATACTTCCTTAATGAATTTTATTTATTCTAACCAAATATCAAATTTTTATTCGTTGCATCTTAATTTTTCATTTCAAAGCAAAATACGAAAGAAATAAATCTAAAAATTTGTGTTTAAAAAATATTTAATAAGAAAAAATTATGAAACTAATTAAATCTTTCAAATTTGCAAACATTTTTTGAATGTACGATAAATGAAGGTTGTAAAATAAAAGTAATACTCTTTACTTATTTCATAAAATTATATAAAATTTTGAAATGAATATAATTTACGAAATAAAAAATATTTTGAGTGAAAATATACAAAGTTATTTATACTTTTTATTTCACAGAGCTTTCAACAGATAAGACCATAAATGATTCTTTGGAATTCGATGCTATGCTTAAGTTTATTGTTTAATGTATATTTAAGTTTTCCTTCCGATAAAATATATGTCTTCATCTGAATATACCCTTAGTTTCAAAGTTATTTCAAACCGAAATTTTTATATAAAAAATAATTATTTTAAAATATATTTCGGATCTGGTAATTTTCTAAGTTTTTTCCTTGGTGATATTTTTACAATATTTTTTTTTAAATTACATTATTTTTATTATTTTCTTTGCCTATATTAAATAAAGCGACACAGATAAGGATTTTCGTATGATTACAGACACACTTTTTTGATGGTATAAAAGACACCACACACACAAACACACACACACAAAAGACGATTTGATTACGCAGTTAGTTGTACGGTCTGCATAATAGTATCACACATGTATATTAATAATTATTTCTTAATTTGATTTAAAGAATATTTAAAGTTTATGATAACCTAATTTAAATTGTATTTCGACGTTTACATCAAATCGTGAGTTTGAATTCTGATGGCAACAAAATTCTGATTTAGAAGCTAAAAGTAGAAGTTGCCAACCTAGATGATGTTAACTTCGTCTGACTGAAGCTCTTAACTGAGAGTTGCATCCCTTGAAGCGACGATCATCAAGTTAACATTTTGAGTTTTCAATTATACGTAATAACTGAATTATCATTGGCTTGTAAGAAATCGAATCACTAAAACTAAACGGAAAAAATACCATGTGCTCTACCTTACGTATTTACTGATGTCAATACAGACCGATGCCATAATGACGGTCGAGTTCACAACAGTAATAAAGAGAAAAACGCTTCTAAAGAAATCTATTTAAACATTTCAAACACTCAATAATAAAAAGCTACATATGTTTAGAATAAAACAAGCTTTTTGTTTTCTTTTTTGTACTCGTGCTCTTTCGCGAGCGTCGACATTTATGCTTTCTGACATTTTTAGTTTGTGATAAATAAGATGATTGTCTTCACTGCTTCAGTTTTTGGATGTGGGAATTGTTACAATATTCATATCTCAGTTTGTTCCTTTCAATAGTAAGCAGAAAAGTCGGATTTTTCTCGATTTTCCAAATTACTTGCATTGGCAATGACAAAATATAATATTCAATCTAGTCAATAGTCTAAATCAACCACTGTGCCACGGCACTTTTGTGTGCCACCAAATTCCTCAAATGTGCCGACAAATTTTTTTAAAATTCTTAATTTTACTGTGACTGGACATTGTTTCCCAAATTAAAGTATAAAAAAAAATTTATTGGGTTCGTAATCCATTTGTGATAATGGGTACTTAACTACTACTTTCTGAATAGATATATTAAATACAAATAATATTCTTAATTAATTAGAAATGCATTAATTTATTCTTACCTTTGAAGAGTGTAACAGATCCTTTAAAGAAAATAAAAATATCTTATGAATTGCTTTCGCAACTTTCTATGATTTAGAAAGCTAATTAAAAAAAGTTATCGACGTACAAAAGAGTACAACTTTCTAATATTTCGACAACCTAAATTTTTTGTCTGATTAATTAATTCAAGTTAATAATTCAAAATGTGTTTCAATAAATCCTGCAATAGCTTCCTTATTTCTTCGAATACACTTAAAAATTTTTTTTGAAATCGGTATAAGAAGTTCATTAAAAATGATCTGAGACATCATTAAATTCTGTTTTTATTCAGAAGTTTAAGAAATTATTATTATTAATAAGATATTTTTAAAATAAAAGTGCATTTTTGATAAAAATAATGAAGGTAAAAAATGTATTTAAAAGATACTGTTACATAAGAATGAGAATTTTGTTGTTCTAAATTGCACTTTTTTACAAATTTTTGTTTCTATTTTTTCTTGCATTTTAGTACAAAAACTAAAGAATTTTGAGTATTTACTTTAAAATTTTCTGATCATTTTTTGCATAATAGTTTCTCTTAAAAATATGCATATAAATTGTGTTAAATAATTTATTTTTACAGCTTCAAGTTAATGGGAGTGCAGATCTTTTACAATTCATTTTTTGTATCCCACGTAAATGAAACAGCTATTTACAGTGTAAGCATGAATAATAAAATTTTTCAAAGTAGGATCCTTATTTAGTGTTTTAGATGAATGAAATGAGAATATTTATAATTTAACGTATTTTTCTTACAATTTCTTAATTAAATATTTTCGGAAAATGAAAATTACTTATGATCTTTTTTTTTTTTAACTTAATAACTTAACTTAATAACTTTTTTTACTTTAATAACTTAAGGTATCCTACTACGTTCGGAACCGTGATTTTAAAAAGGTGCATAAATGGATAATTTTCATGTTGTTTAGTGGCACTTAGATTAGAATACATGTATAAAATTGTTTTAAGAACATTTTGACAAAAAAAATTATTTAAATACAATACTTCGGCTAAAAATTAAATTAGAATAACCCTTTTTCAAAATGTTTTCCTTTTATGAAAAATGCTTCTATTATAATAATATTTTGCCCGCATATATCTCAGACCTCTGTACAGAGGCTCAACTATGATTTTTGAAAATTTCACATTATTTTCAGAGTTACAACCATTTGAAATAATTATCGGTTGCGTTTTTTTCTTAAAATTTCTCCCCTCTGTTGTCGAAAAACATGGATAAACCCACTTTTAAGCTATATATTTCAAAAATTCTAGTTGAGCCTCTGTACGGAGGTTAGAGCTATGTACAGGCAAAATATTATTATAATAGAAGCATTTTTCACAAAAGGAGAATAGTTCGAAAAGGGGTCATTCTATGTTTATTTTTTGTCAAAATATTGTACTTAAGTAATTTTTTATTCTAATACTATTCTTAAAACAATTTTATATACATTTTGTAATCTAAGTAACACTAAATATCATAAATATTATCCATTTATACGCTTTTGCAAAATCACGGTTCCGAACGTAGTCGGATACCTTAAAAGTAACTATCTTAGCAATTCCGAGAATCACTATTAATCCAGAATAATTTTATTTAAAAAAAATTTGTTGGTTTTTTCATTCTTGAAAAAAGCGACAGTTTAAATGGATTAGAATGATTCAAAACCTGTTAAACTATTAAGTATTGGTATTACTGAAGGATCTCAGTATGCAAAATGATATGAATTTCATTTTTTATGTAGACAAGAAAAATTTAAATATTACACATTTAATCCAATCAGGTTTGATAATTCTTCAAAATATTAAATATAGTTAGCTAAGATTCTAACAATTATTCGTGGCGTTGAAGGAAGGGCATATCTAGCTTCTTGCTTCATACTCGTATATATATATCTAAAATATTTCCTTAAAAATATTAATATTATTAAAACTGCAAATATAAAAAATATGTTGTTTATAAATCCTTACGGATAATAATTATAAATAATATATTGTTGTGTTATCATTTGGTCACACTACCTTTTTTAAAAAATCATCTTGAACCAGTTATTAGTTTGATAGTTTATTGGCCAGTTCGTCCCTTTTCTTTATTATAAATATTCATCATTTTCAACGAAATATGAATATGTTATTAATTTGGTAATATCTTTTTTTTCTTAAGTAGTTATTTTATTTTAATTTTTTACAAGGACACAGAAACTCAAAAATGCAAATTATAATTTTTGACGTTATCAATTTGACTTAATTTTGTAGTATTTGATATCGAAACTACACAAATGCATTACAATGATTCTATGAACATTATCATGAGGTTATTATTACATAATGATAAAAGAAAGAGATTGTACTGTAATGGCGAAATGCCAATCGATCAACTACTAAAACTAATGGTAGTGTGACATGTTATATTAGATGTGATCAAGTGGGCAATGAAATTATATCAGGAAACAAGAGAAAAGGATGTGTAGGAGAATTGTATAAATCTGTGAGACACGAACACAAAGAAGAAAAAATGATGAAGGACTTTGAGTCGGATGCTTTGTCAAATAGCGTACTTAATAGTTTTTTTTTTACATATCCGTGAAGGTAGAAATTCGAACGTATTGGTATTATGCTGGCAATTTTATAGTTAATTTGTAAACTGTATACAAAGTATAACTGAGGAAATAAAATAATAATAATTTTATTTTGTTCATATGAAGAACACATGCGCAACCATGTGGTCATATACCATATTTCCTGAATGTGACATTTGAAACATAAAAAAATATCCATTGTACGAATACTCCCACTGTAGCAACATCAATAAAGGCACTTTGGTACGCACTAAAAGTTTTAAAAAGTAAGAAATGTCTACATATTTATTTAAATTAAAATGTATGTATTTAATAAAATATATTTTGGTTTTCGCTTTACATTGCTGATTCCCTTAAATATTACAATAATTTATATCATCTACATATGTAAATATATGATATCTAGAAAACATTAAAAATATTCATTTGATTTACAGGTACTTTAAACAATTCGATGTTTTCGACTTTAATTTAGTTTAATTAAGTTTAAATCTTACCAGTAATCTAATATAAATGACATATTATTGCTCAAATTAAAATATATCTATATGTAATTTTAAATGAAGATATTTCATTATTATTTAATTCCCTCGTTCCAATGCAACTTCGGTATTATGAAAAATAGTAATTTGAGCTCTGTAATATAAATTAAAAATTGCTTATTATTATCATTTCTAAGAAAGCTTTTGATCAGAATATTTATCTGTATCAGAATATTTAAAGATAACAAATCTTAAGAATTTGTGTAATATAATTCTGTAATTTAGAGCATTAGTATATAAATGGTTTTCATGAAAAATAATAAACAATTGAGAATATTTTGATAATCATATATTATAAATAAACCCAGGTATTTCCAATGAAAAAGATGTTATTTCAGAAATATATAAGAAGTACTCTCCATTTCAGGTTTAAATACTATGTTCCTAAAATTTAATAAAAGTAAAACCAAATACTTAGCATTTTCTATCAATAAAATTATACAATATGTTAAAAAAAATAAAAATAGATAAGAAAGGGATAACTTGAACATTCTTCAAATGTGTGTATTTACACATTTAAATTGTATGCTAATAAATATATATGTTTATAAATAGGTTATAAATACGTTAAAACATAAAATTACTTTGAATTAGTTGATATCAGAAATGAACTTTTTATGTATCACATGTTATCAGAAATGAACTCTTTCAAGCAAATGAAGATACAGTCGGATCTCTATATAATGAAGTCGCTAATCCCGAAAAAAGTTCATCATATGAAAAATTCGTTATACAGTGGCTCATCTATTTCAATTCTCTTTATAAACCACATAAAACAAATTTTAAATTCATAAATACTATATATTTTTAAAAAAAAACGTAATTATTCACACCTTATTGCAAATTAATGAAATTTATTTTATATATCTTACCCATTAAAAAGAAAGAAAGAAAAACTGCAAGGAAAATTTCTTAACGCCTTTATCCACTTCCTGAAGAATTATTATTTTTTCTTTAATGCTCAAGCACTTACATTTTGACATTTTCGAGTCGCAAGAAACGAAATTACCAGTACGACTAATCAACACTACAAATGAAAGGGAGGCTAGTTCAAGGACACGAGGCAACTCCACTGAGGGTGGAAGGGGATCTCGAAGATGTTTCCAGTGAACTGGATGATGGGGGTTAAAGGTTGCACTTTTTGGATGAAACACGCCCAGAATTCTATTGCTCTCGGCAAGCTAGATACCTAATAAAACCAATTCACGATTAATGACCACCATAAAATGTGTTAAAAGAAAGAACAACTTGAAATGTCCAGAAATACTTTAAAATAAAGGAGAAAAAATTGAATCACAAGAGAAAAAGTTCGTTATATAGAAAATACACTTCGCTATCGGGAGGTTATTTTACAAAGAAAATCGTGAAATATTCAACGTTCCAGGAAAAAATTCGCAATATAGAAGTTCGTAATATAGAGGTTCGACTGTATTTTATAAAATTAAAGTAATATTATACCAAAAATTCTTAAGAAGCTTAGTTTAAAAAATTTGTATTAAGTATCATTTCGATAAGGATATTAAAAATTGCTTGAAATAAAATTTCAAAAATTGTTTGATATTGCAAAATAACGGAATAATTTAGAAATTGCGTATCATACTTCCTTTAAAATTTTAGTCTTAAATTATGCTGACATACTATATGAAATCTTTCAGATTATATAATATATTATTTGTAAATAAGACTTTTTATGCTATTTATGTGTATCATGATACATTCCAATATATTTTTAAAAAATTGTTTTAATTTCTTGTTTTCCAGTGGGAATCTTTAATCGCAAATATTGGAGGTAACATGGGCTTGTTTCTAGGATTATCTCTTGTAACTATTGTAGAACTTTTTGAATTTTTGATGCAGATGATAACTAAATTATTTAGTCCAAAAAATACAGATGGATACAAAACTAAAACATATGTCCAAAATTTTTGATTGTCTATTATTACTTTCTGTAAAATAGAATATTTCTTTCATAATTTGAATGTATAATAAAATTTTATTTGTTCATATATCTTGTTTTTCACATTTATACAAGCAAAAAGAAAACTTTAAACCATTTCTAACTTGATTTTTAATATGATTTATCTTTCTCATTTTTGTTCAATTCATTTAAGTCTTTCGAAAGATATTGAAAATTCTTTTTATCAAAAAGGAAAAAAATTATCACTACAAAAGAAATTACTTGTGCCCAGATTTATTAATATGCTGACTTTGAAATCCTATTGTTTTGTGGTGGATTTGGAATTAGAAGTAGCAAGACGATTAATATATTTGTGATGAATATAAGTTCTTAAGAAATTAAAAGGGTATTCATGATCTAAACAACATTGAAAAATTTTTTTTTGATATTATTGAATTTATCTATTTTGTGGGTAGTTAAGTTATTATTTCTAGATAAAAAATTCAAAATAATATTTCTGTAAATTGATAAATGCAAGTTACTATTCCATACAGGAATTTTAATTATATGGAACTTAAAAGAATCTCTTTTGTCAAAAATGTTACTGACTACATTATTGTTAATAAGATGCAAGTCTAAATCCAAGAATTCTACCATATTAGAGTTAAAAGTTTTAAGGAGGTTGAGATAGTCAGGGTAGAATGTAATATTTGGTTTGTATTCACTATTTTTACCAAAAATTATTAGATCATCTATATAACGATAAATCAAGTAAGAATCATTTACAATATGATCAATTTCAAAAAAATGTAAATATAGGTTCGCTAAACAATTACTAGCTGGACCACCCTGAGGTAATCCTTTGATCTGTTTATAAAGATTCTGATCAAATGCAATGAAATTTTCTTTTAATACGAGGTTAACAAGAATATCAAATTTCTCTTTTTTCATTGAAGTATATAATTCATATTTATCATAAATTAACTGTAGAACCCAAATCATATCGTCAATATCTATAGAATTAAAAAGGACCTCGAAGTCAAAGCCATGCATGGAAAAAATTAACACATCCTTAGTAACTCTGGCCATTTCCAAGCTATTTTTAATTATTGCTGTGTTTTGTAAGTTATCAATTAAGTTTTGAAGAAGAGATTGTAAGATCTTCCCAGACTTCGTGATACATGTATTGTACCCATTAGTGATACTACGGAATTTTATAGGGCTTTTATGAAATTTTGGTGTTAAAAAAATGCGTGGGTATTTAATATTATTTAGATGAATATCCAGTCTTTTGTTCAAAGCTAAAAGACGATTGTCATCTTCTCTATTACTGTGAATTGATTTCTGAAATGCATTATTATTTAAAATGTGATTACTTAATATTTTACTGTAAAAATATTTACAGATTATAGCATATTTAGCAGAGACCTTATCAGCATATGTAATCACGATATCTTTTTGGATATTTTCTATTGATGATTTAAGATCTTTATACATAATTTCATTTACAACACTGAAATCTAATTTTTGTATTTCTATTGCTACATAAGATCTAAATTGATTGAAAGCCTCAATCGGCATTCCATATTTAATAGCAATTTTAAGGTAGAATTTATCCAAATCCTTTTTGATTTGTTTCATAACATTAGATTTATTTTTTGTGATCCTCAATCTAAAACCAGTACCTTTTTTCATAAAATTTCTCAACAAACCATCTTTCACGATGCCAAGGTCTCCCGTGACAACGTGCTGATGATAATCATCAATATAGTCCCGATATAAATTGCATTTACATGATTCTGTACTTAGGAGCTCCGATACTTTATTATAATTAAATATAAATCTACCAAATTTCTTGTTGTATTTGAAAGCGTTTTTAATAATAATATTTTTAATTGGAAAAAAGGATTGATATTTTTGAAATATACCTGAAAAATTATTTTTGTTAAAGGATTTAATCATAAATAATAATGTACCATATTCTGTTTATATATAT
>BMAV01013509.1:444200-460976 GCA_019973955.1 Trichonephila inaurata madagascariensis | reverse complement strand
TATATATATATATACAGATTTATTTTATTTATTTTTCGTGGATAGATGGAAGTGTATTACAGATAAATAAAATTCTTTTTAATTTATTTTATTGTTAATGTGCCGTCAAATTTTGAAATTGTTAAAAGTGTACCGCAATAAAAAAAACGATTGAGAATCACTGCATCATATGCTTCAAGTTTGTGGTGTTTTATGTCCTGACAAAAAATAGATTATAGAAATGTCAAATTATCAAGGTAAATAGTGCTGTAATTGATGAGAGATTAGAATTGAAGAAAGTTTTACAATTACTGTGGAATTGGAGCATATGCAGCCTTAAAAGGCTTGATAATTATTATTAATACCTGCAAAAGTGTCCTACTTTGAAAATACCCATAACAAACAACTATAATATTACGGCCAATGGCGCACAAAATATGACGGGGGGGAGGGAAATAGAGTTTCATGGAATCTTTAATCAAAAATACTCTTTGAATTATAGTTGTCTTTCTACTTTGCGTTATACATCAAAATGCTCTTCGTATAACTGTCTGGAACGTGAAAAATTGCTTGGTGCAATCATGAAAAATACATATTACTCAATTGCTCTTCAATCAGTATAATTTGGATTACTCTGATAGTCTGTATTACACAAATGTACCATGGGGTAATGCAAGATGCATTTTAGAACCAATTTGGAAGCTGAAGGACTAGCTAGTGTCATTGATCTTTTGACCTCAATGGCCTGTGGAAGTTGAAGAAATATTAGATGAGACAACATGTCTTTTGGACTTCGCATTTCTCACTAATAGTATCTGTGTCCCACGATGTCACTCGACCGAAGTTCAAAACTACGCGATCCGTCCTCAATAAGCTTCAAGCAGCTTCAAAAATTGACGTTAAAAAAAAGTTTAAAATCTTAAATCTGTCACATGAACAAGTTTAAAATCAAACTAAAAACAAAATTCAAAATTCACTTTATTGATGATGTCTGGTGTCATCTTGGATATTTTAAGCATACTGCGTCATTTGATATCTTCTATTTAAAAACAACTTGTCTCACTTCCCGATGTTAAACACAATGGAAGCAATAAATAAAGATTAACTTCAAAACTATGAAGATAACACGTAAAGTCGTTCATCCTAAATTTAAACAAAGGTTTGAATGTCATTGAAAAAGAGTTGGATGTTTCTAATCAGCGTTTAAAGTGGACTGGGAAATAATGTGAACGGATTTATAGCTTGAAAAAATTGTCAGTGGAACAGTGACACTTAAAAGTTGTTTTTCACTCTTAATAAAATTAGTGTTCTGTAAATCTGATAAAATACATTTTCTTAAATTTGATATCTCATTCCGAGGGTATGTGTGTGTTAGCGATAGAGATGCTCAAACTGGATTCTGAAGATCTCTCAGAAATTCAGTTACACCTTCGTTGAAGAATTTTCAAAATGCATTATATATGTAGCTCTTATGGCGGTTTCTCTCTCTCTCTTTCTCTCTCTTTTTAAGACATTTTGCTTCTCATTTTTTTATCTGCTCTTAAAAAAGATTTTCCATCACTGACTAAGTCACTGATTATGATACTAAGAACACTTCTTTCTAAGTTTAAGAGCAGAAAAATCTAGCCTACATATTACAAAAAAAATACACAAAGGTTTCCCAAATTTTTGTACTAAAACTCCGAATGGTTTCTATTCAAAAGAGCGTTACGTTTTCTATAAATATTGTATAAATAAAAAGACAGTTTTATTTTTCTAATATAATATACTTGATTGGGCAAGAATGTTTTTCTATTTTCTTTTTTTTAAAAAAAAATTTGCTTTTTTGAAAAAGAAGTAAGAGCTCAAATTTGAAAAAAATAAACAAATGTTTAAATATTTACGTATTAAATATATTAGGATTTAAATGTAAAAAAAAATATAAATACATTTCAATATCTTAAGAATTAATGCTTAATGAATTACAGTCAATTTAACGCAGTTCTAGTAAAATATTTAGCTTCAAAATTCACGCAGAAAAATTGTTTTTCTTTCCAAATTTAAATTTCTTTCCGAAATAAGGTACACATTTCACCTTTTTTCAAAGTTCGAAATATTTATAAAAAAAATTGTGTCGACGATTTTATAAAGAAGTAACATGGTAAATGAAATACAAACATTTATTACAATTCAAAATTCACATATTCTATTATCAAATTCAAAACATTTCCCATGAGCTTTTCTCCAATTTATATTTCTGTAATTTTGAATAAACTCAACTAAAACCGTTATAGTAATATGATATCAAAACTTACAATAGATACTGAAGTCAATTCTTGAAACACACACAATTGTAGCCATGTATAACATGATGGTTAAAATTCCTCAAATTAGTTGAATATAAATGTTTTTTTGCTATTATTTCTCAGTAAGTTTATATTTATTTCCATATCTGATAAACCAATGGAATAAATTAGAATATAGATTTTTCCGAACATTGGTACATTATTTTAAATATGTTCTAATCTGCATGAGAATAACTTTTCTCTACACTCAAATATTTTTTTCATTTGTCAGCTTTCTGAAAAGAAATATTAAAAAATACAAACTTATGATGTTCAAATTTGATTTATAAATTTCAGCATACAACTATGTAAATAATTTTATATCATCTTACCAGAAATATAAATCAAAAATCAAATAGTTTGGAATTATAGTAACATTTTTTAAAATTCAGTTGGCTACGTATGATTAAATAAAACTGTTTTAATATGTTTGGAATATTTCAAGCCTGTATTTTCCATTATGTTCATCAATTCATATTCCTTAATCTTTTCTCACTGCATTTTTTTATAAAAAAGCTCACTTATTAATTCTGAATATTTAAATAAATGAATAAATAAATAGACTTAAAAAATTTCTGAAGACATTTTTGTAAGTTTTAATTTTATATATTTTAGCTTTTGTTACCATTTTAATAGCTTAGACTTTTAAATCACTGAACAAAGAACTGGAAATAAACTATCAGGAATCTGAAACCAAAATTAAGCCATTTTTTATTAAAGGGAGTCATTCCTCTACTTTTAGAAATCTTTGGGGATCATGGGTAAAGCTGAATTGTTCTAAATTTCATCTAACAAGAAATTATTTTCCCCATACAATTTTCTCAACAATGAGTCCCATCATGTTTCAGAAAAGGATTCGAGTTATAGATATTTTGTTTCTTAATCCGAAAACTATACAATACGGTCTACACATAGTTCCACTACAATAGTTTAAAATTTCAATATGAAAGTTGCCTCCAGAGAATCAGATGGTAAGACTTAAGAACAATACTTTTTCTTTGAAAATGATTTATCTATTTCTCTCTGATTAGGAATTCTAATCATTTATAAGGAAATGATTCCCAAATGTCTACTGGTGCAGAATACTTCAAATGTAATGGAGCAGGTTCTTAGTTCTAAAAAGACTGAAGATTAAACAGTTGGTATTCCTATATGATTCTCCTTAAAATGTAAATCTTTTCTCTGGGGACTTTTCATTTTCACTACGTAAGAATAGCGTTACTGAAACTGGGAATTTAACTGTGGTACGTGTTAAGAGGAGTTAGAAACCTCTCTCTATATATATACTAACAATGTTAAATTGACTGTTTTCGATGTACCTTTTCTCAACATCTGTTATATGTACATGCTTGCAATTTTTCATACAATTAAAGTACACCTTTCTCATTATACTGAAATAAGCTTTTAGCTAGTCTTGAATTTTTTAAAAATTTATGAAATATTTTACCAAACATTGCGAAATTTGATCCATTTTTCTCATAAAAAATTTGTAAAAAAAAAATTTTTGAGTTTTCTTACAGAAAGCTCATTTTAATATATATTAGACATCATTATATAAATATATCATAAAAAATTTACATACCTGTGAACAGTAGTTTCTCAGAAAAGGTACATCGAACATCAAAATTTACATTTTGAGATAACATGATTTTAATGGATACAGTGAAACTTCTAATCGGCTAGGAAATCAAAAAATAAAAGGCTTAATTTACAATAAAGGATACATGTTTTGGTTTATATCAGACGTTAAACTTTTAAGCAAAAACGAAGTACTTTGCTTACATTTTTCGCCATTAAAATGGTCGTGGCCCAGATTCAACAATTTTTTAAAAGTAGGTTTTAAGGGCTTCTAATTACCCTAGAGGTTAAAGTAAGGTATTTTTAGAAAGGGTAAAATCTATACAATTTGAAAATATAAAATTCTCAAATTGTCAAAAAAATAAGATTTTGGCTTTTCATTATCCCGACAAGTTAAATATAAATGTTTGTTCCACAGTAAAACAGACTCAAAGCTTATAGAAATAATAAATATTAAAGCTTTTATTTTTTCAAATCTTAAACTTTTAAAAATGAGTAAGAACTAGTATAAAATTATTCGATACCTATAATTCCCCAAAACTGCTTGTAAAAATGTGGATATCAAGGCAATAGAGTACTTCCAACCTATTCATTAAATCATTTTTAAACTTTGGCTAAATTTTTATAATAAATATAATTCAAAATTTATACAATAAAAATTATATACACTGAGGGCTTTAGTTAGAGCTTAATTTATTTTTCTAAAGATATCCATCCAAAAGGCCAAAAATCAAAAATTAAATAATAGAACAAAAATTACTTGATAAAAATATGAAATATTTCATTAATTTAAAATTATCGTTATTGTCATCAAATGTTTCTTAAAAATTCTTAAGAAATTTTTCACAAATGTTTTGAATATTCTATTTTAAGAAGAAATATGTATTCCTACTTGAAAAAAAAATATTTCTAAGACTCAATCGCTTAAAAAGTGCCTGCACAGACACAACTAAACATCCCCTCCCCCTTTATTTTTTTAATTGATTTATTTTATTTTATTTATTTATTTATTTTTATGTCATAGAACAGGGGTGGCCAACCCAAATGACCTTGCAGGCCACTTCGGAAAAACATTATAATCCTGCGGGCCGCATATAAAAATTTATATCTTTTATATTGGATTTGAATCCATTACAAACATTTATTGGAGTGAATATTTAAAATGAAATGAGTTATTTTTATTGTTTCCCTTATTTTTCAAGTATACAAACATAGACAATTTAATAAAAAAATTCAATGATCAAATATGACAAACTCCAGAATAAGCATTGCAATAAAGTTGTAGAAATCAAGCGTGATGCAGTGGAGGGCCGCAGCAATGCAATATTGCTCATTTCTCTCATGTATAAAACAGAAGTAACGTAAAAAAATAGAAATAATAATGGTATATATTTGTTACAAAATACTACAGTAAAAACAAAAATATTGCACAAAATAAATTTTGTAAAGATGTAATAAATTTCGCTGGTTAGCCACTCCTATCATAGAATTTGGAATATAATATATTTAGTAATATTTACTGTATATTTTTCTATTATTTCATCTATCAGCTTCCAAACTGACTCGAAGATGCATCGTACACTACCCCATCTTACTATAGTGTACATCTGGGGTGGGCATTAAGTCGATCGCGATCAACCGGTGGACCGCCAAGACATTCTGGGGTGAATGCCTTCACTAAGACCTAATAATCATTCCATCATACGAAGATCTAGAAATACCGTATTTATTCGAATCTAAGCCACCATTGATTCTAAGCCGCGACGCAAATTCTCAGCAACGTTTTGTGAAAATTGAAAAATAGTCTATAAAAGAGTTTATCAATGTCCAATTTTATACTAAATTAAAATAAATTTAAAAGGAAAACTAATAAGAAATGAACAATTAGTTATTTTATCAGTATTATAAATTTTTAAATACATGTATGAAGCTGTAATTGCTCTAAATAACCAATCCAACAATTTTTCCCCTTCGATTCTAAGCCCCAACCGATTTTCAATAACATTAACATTCGGGGAAAAGTATGGCTTAGATTCGAGTAAATACGATATTTTAAAAATTATGGAGGAAAAAAATCGAATCATAAGAGAACATTTCGTTGAATAGAAAATGCATTTCGTTATTTGAAGGTTATTTTACGAAGAAAATCGTAAAATGTTCTTGGTTCCAGGGAAAAGTTCGCTAATAGAGAAATTCGTAAAATAAAGGTTCGTAAAATAGAGGTCCGACTGCATTGTATACTTTCTTTTAGATCACTATACCTACACTACTAGGTGGACCGCAGCACCTTAAAAAAGTTAGAAGTAGCCAGTACTCTAAATAAGACTGCCCACCCCTAGTGTACATCATATCAGAGTATTCAGATTCAAAAATATCTTGAAATAGTTTGAGTGTAAACCAACAAAATTAAGCAACATTTATATAAATTTCATAATTATAAAAGTTTTCATGCCTGAGATGGTTTTAAGCAAGATATATTGATGTCTAGCGCAATGCAGAAAGACAACATCATTCCCGGGGTACTTTTATTAAAGCTTCCAAGAAAGTTAGTTCCTAAACTTAAATTAGATTGAGCAGGTGCCAGCGCGCGAATGCTTATGCCCAGAAGTTCCTTTCACGGTTTTAATTTTGAGCTGGAGGAAGGGGGCTCCAAAAGTCCGATAACAGCAGTTGTTTGTTATATGCACGTTCAACGCTGTAAATTTATCCAGAAATTAATTTAAAAAATCAGACGAAAACACTCTATTATATGATCGCATAAACATGAATTCTACAATAATTATAAAGTTTTCATCAACTAATCTTATAAGTAATATCACAGAGTTAAGCAGTGCATCGCTTATACCGTAACAATGAAAAAAAATTAAATTGATCAATCTTTGAGTGCAACAGTGAAATAAAACGTTTATTTACGGCTTTGATCCTGTACCAGATTTTCTAGATAAGTTTACATTTCAAAAACAAAAAAGACACATTAAAGTAATGAAAAAGTATTTCCAAGACCATTTATCTTTGAAAACATGATTTACTGAATCGAAATTTACGTTTTTCAGTATACATTTTTAAATTAAATTAACAACATTAGCAGCTACTAATACTGTAATATGTCATAAGTGTAGAATATATAACATCTGAATAGAAAACACACGGATCTGTCCGTTATTATTCCATTCAGTGGTAGGATTTCTTTTTTCGCGTACATTCCAAATGGATTATTTATTTAGTGTTCTTTAGTTTTAAGCCCTCAAAAAGGATAAAGCTCTGTCAGTTTTAAAATTGATGCTTATGTTTTCCCTAAGAATATAAGATTAAGGAAAACTGGATAAATATTGCGTATTCCAAATCAGAGAATGGGCAATTCACCAATGCTAACTCACTTATTCTTCACAGGGATATAACGCATTGATTTTACTGGATAGATAAAAATTTACTCTTGACGACCTTTTCTGAGTGGCCCAGTTATGTCCCATCGACTAAGAAATTCTGTTATTGAAGAATAATGTCCTAAAAATTTAGCGGGAAATTCTATCAATCAAATTTATCTATTTTGCTATCATTTTACTTTTTTTTTATAGTACAAGGAAGTAAGAGGTTTGGTCATGGATGAAAAGAAATCCAAACTACCCTATCACTCAGTAAAAAATGCATAAAAGTAATGTTTTTTTGTTTGATAGAAAGGTTGGTATTAAAATAAAAGCCAAAAATGAGTTTTTACATTTTTAACAACTTTGCTTTGTCCAATGTTGCTTTGGTCTTATAGTGTGTTTTTTCCATTATCCTCATGTTGCGGCCCGCGTGAAATACCTGTTGTCTGTATGCGGCTTGGAGGGAAAAAAGATTGAGTACCCCTGATCTAATATGTAAGGAGTGCTTTTCATGTACTTCATGAATTTTTTTTTATTGATATACACGTAAAATAATTTCAGATTATTTTATGAAAATTATCACCTCTATATTTCTCAGTTCTGTGAAAATATTCAAACTTCTAAGAAAATTTACACATATGTAAAAAATGGAACATGCTTATAAATTAATTTTTTTAACACTTTGAAATTAAAATTTTCTACACTATTATTTTAAAATCTACGATTGGCATGAGAGAAAATATCATTAGGCTGTATTTCACCCATCTCACAAAATTATCTAATCTTCATTCAAGTCTAAGGTCTTAGTGAAAATCTTCTCTCGGATTTTAGAACCATCTGATAGCTTTATAACTCTTATATAAGTGAGATTCCAGGTACTTAAAATAAATCCTTTTATCTGACCGATTCACTAAGCCAAAGCGTCTTGGGAGGATTATATACTCTGGCAAATTTAAAGTTTAAGGTTAAACTTTAAATAACTAGGGACTTTAGTTTCCTAATGCATATTCAAATTCAACAAAATAGCTATTTTTGGTTTGTTGATATGGTTTATACTGCTGATTCAAAACTCTAAAAAAGAAAGCATCCATTTAACACAAATAATCTATTTTTTGATAAGTATATGTACAATATTTTCTGAGTGTATGTCCTTAATCCAATGAAAATAATTTTGAAAAGAAAAGCCAATTTATATGTAAAAGTTTTTAAAGAAAAGTTAATATATCTTTATCTTTAGTTATTTTACAGACTTTAACATTCATTTTAAAGTTTAATACAGCGTTTCTCAAACTGTGAGGCGTGTCCCCCAGGGGGCCGTGATAAACCTACGTGAGGATGAATGAGTGAATGTTAACGTAGCACTGTTCAGCTACACGAGGGCTTTTGGCGACGGACCACGTAATTTTGAACCATGGTCACGTGACATGGACGGTACCTAAGCTGGCATCCCCTTCTCCTAACTACCACACCACACTAACTGGAGGACGTTTGAGCTCTCGACAAATTTAACGTGCATCGCTCCCCTACACGGCGGGTCTTAAGTGGTACTGGGCTCAAACTCGTGACAAGGCCAGCCACTATCCGATACCTTGACCACTCGGCTACCGTGGCCACAAACCTACGAAATATCGAAAATTTGAAAACAAAAGATTATTTTGAAAAAACTATTGATTTACTGAAAGGAAGCAAAACAAAATACTCTCTCACATGATGAAGAAAAACTACACATTTACACTGATATATAACACTTATAAATGTATCAGTAATACACACAATGTATTTGATAATTAATTTAACAATACTAAGTTAAGAACAAGTTAAATGATTACCAGTGACCCCAAGGGCTCGTCATTTATATACAAAATTTAACACTTTTGATAATTTGTGGGGTTTAATTAAAGTTGTATTGTAGCTTTAGCTTCAAAATCTGTTATTATTGAATTCAATACATTGTATTACATGGAAGAGAGAGAGGTGGAGCGATGAAAATTTTGATTGAAAATTGGGTAGCGAATATTTAAATTTGAGAAGCATTGATTTAATAGCTTGGCTTGCAATTTTATCTTAGGAATTTTTCCTAATGGGTTAATAAATAAAAACCAACAGGGGAAATTTCAAGAAATAAAACTGTAAACCACATTTTAAATAAATGAAACAAACATTTCCTTTATTTTTAACACGCTATCTTTTAATGTATACACCAAAAATGCATTTGTCTCTCATCGTTCAAAAAAATAACAGAATTCTCACCACATATTTTAAATCACTTACTACTCCGATAAGAGGAATAAAAAAAAAATAAGCTAAAATCTATACTTACGACTAACACTATTTGAAAACATAGTACAGCGGTATCCAATAAAGAAACGTCACAAGTTTGAAAAGAGAAGTAGTCCTCGTCACTTAAACGAGATTAAAAAGTACGATGTCCATCATCAATAGATCTCGCATAGCTTTAGAATGCGACATTGTTACAAATCAAATCAAATTCAAATAAATCGCCAAATTTTTGTTTAAAAATAAATTTGGTCTTCAATCGAGAACAATTTAAACTATTTTTGCCAGGATTGGGCAAATATTTCGGCTCGTGGGCCACTTTTCAGAAGTGGTGGATACCGGCGTGCCGCACTTTTTAAAAATGATTGCATTAATTAGTTAACACTGTATCTCAGAAAATGTAGAAAATGTACCTTAAAATCAATAAGTATAAAAGAAATAAAATAGTGGAAGTTTAATTAAATTTATTTATTGTGTGAATTTCATAACATCTATAGCTGCAAACCCATTTAATTTTAGAATCAGTTTAATGAGACAAATGTACCCTATCACACTTTTCCACATTTGTGTGTGTGTGTGTGTGTGTAACCAAGAGTAAGATTGCTTGTTGAAACTCTCATCACAGCCTTCAAGTTGATGGCAGCCAACTTGCATTTATATTTACTCTTGTTGATCTTCATACAAAAAACATTTGCTCACATATACAATGAAAATCGTTTAAACATGAAACTGCGGGGACTCAATTTTTTTTTCCTGTTAAAGAATATTGGAAAAAACAAATCATATGTTCAACAACATTTAGTTTATTAAAGTACCTTTCATTTACGTTAATAAAAGTAAATGAAACAAAAATATTCACAATGAAATTTAATACAAAATTTTCAAGGTTTTGAGATTTATTGAGTTATCGGAAAATAATCTGATATTCTTCTTTGCATTGCCCTTTTTAGCATCAAATTGTCAACAAATTGTTCGATGTCATTCATTTTGTTATTAATTTCACCAAGGGAATGTGCGTCTAAATAACTGTGCAACTTTTCATGATGCTCCTCATTTCGGATGATGTGGAAACAGAAGCTGCATTATTTATCTCATTTTCATCGTCAGAATCTGCATCAATGATATTTTTGAGCTTTGAAAAAACTACAAAATGACTTTGTCTACAATAATTGGAGCTGTCCACACATCATCATCTTCCGCAAAGAGTTCTTCCGATGATGAACTTGTGTGGTTGGTGTTTTCCGTATTTTGTTCATTTCCAGAAGGGAAATCTTTTGGTGTTAAGCGATTTTCGTTTCGTGTTAAGAGAAAAAATGCATGAAAATACATAGTAGTTCGTTGGGACTGTTGTATTATTTCGTGTTAACCAATATTTTTTTAAGCGTTTTCGCATTAAACGTATTTCACTGTGTATGTTGACCAAATATAGAGAATATTTTCTGTCTATTTGGTTTTCAGATTCTCTTGGCTGGCCGTTGGTGTTGCCCACCCCTGGTTTATGGGGTATGGAATAATTTATTTGGCCTTGATTTTTTTTTTTTTTGGATGAAATTAATCATTTTGAAAAACAGTTGCTTTTCAAGGATGCATAATAGATTCGTTAACTTAGTAAGGAAAATTATGTAATTATTTGGAAGGAAAATTATGTAATTATTTGAGTCCTGACGACGAATCGCTGTGCATTAGGCAAACGATTTATATTGATGAGTTTTTTTTAAAAGAAAGCTTCTTTTAGCTTTAATTAATTGGCAGAGTTATTGACATGTGTACCGATATTTGATATTTGATTTATTTTATAAAATATGCCTCTCTGAAACTTGTTCACAGAAATTTCTAGCACCAAAACCGGAATTGTGTATAATGCAAATAGAAAGCAATGGAATTTTAGCTTTCTTTATAATTTTGTTCTGAAGAATATTTGAAAGCTGACCTATTAGCGCCCCATTATTCTCTCTTAAGGATACCAGAAAAGTTACTGATTCCTTGTGTTGCTCTAGTTTCAAACCCCAAGTAGTAAATAAATGTCGTTTTTAATTGTGATGTCTCGTGTTACTTGTCTCATGTTTTACTTTATAATCATGTTATTTTCATCTCCAAACTTGCTTATACATTAAGCCCTTTTTTTCTCTTATATAAATATTTATATTACTGCTTACAGATAAGGTAGGAAGAAAATATTATTATTTTCATGAATCTCATACATGTAATTTATACTTTCCAATGATCCCAAAAATAAGCTCTCATAATTGTACAGACAACACTTTTGACAAAATTATTTGTCCCTACGCCGGTACAATTAATCCTAAAAAAAGATAATACTACATCATACGGTCCCATACACGTTTTTTCAGGGGACTATTGTATGTTTTAATTAAGCTGCAGTTCTCCAGATTTTAACCCGACTATGTTTGAGATATTCTAGGGTGATATATTTGAAACCCACCACCCCTTGCCTTGAACTTTTACTGGTTATGAATTGCCTTCATAAAATAATAAACTTTGTTGCCAAATGATGGATTAATTATCATTATTTTGAACAAGGCATGTATTTATAACTGTTAGAAAGGATCGCACATTCTATATTGAAACAAATTTCACTTTGAACTCAAATATCAAAAGTATGTATCTTCATTTTACGTACTTTCAAGACAGAAACAGAAACAAATGTAAAGAAACTTACCAATCACGATTTCTAATTGTTGCTGAAAGTTTTGAAACTGGTGTATTAAAAATACACGAAATAAGTTATGGAGCTACACGACAAATAGTATGTTTCTTCTCTTCACGCATATACTATATTTCTACGTCATTTTTGGTTTATATTTAAAATTGTATATGTGTTTAATAATTCTTAATACTATATGTAGATGCTGAATATCTAGAGCGAGTTCTAAAGCTCATAATATCGCTCCAGTTATCTTAGTATAATTTGCTTTATATAAAACTTAGAGAACACGATATATAAAACTATTTTTGAAACTAAATCTGACATAAATTCGCCAGAAGAAGCTATACATATTTAAAATATGCATAACAAATTATTAAAGCTATCTAAGTATAAATTTTGAAAAATAACAACCGAAGTAATTTTTCCAACTGAAAAGTTCTTCAATATTATTATATTAGCTATTTTGTAACGTATATATAGAAAGCAACTTCTTTTAATATACTGATAATCACTTTTTTCTAGACTTAATACTCTATCCATATTATACGCATATTTATTTAATGTTTCTAAATTTTAAGACTTACAGTACGAAAAACAGAAATATTTGTCACTGCATACTAATACAATATTTAATCATTTTACTGAGAAAAAAATATGTTTTCCAGTTTGAATTTTTATATCTAAAATCAGGTGAAGGCAGTTTAGATAAAAACTATTTTCAACTCAGAAACTTAATTTAATTCATTCATATCACTTGTAATATTCATAAGCATGAAAAGATATAAGAACTATACAACTGTAGTCAATGGTAAAAATGTTTTCTCTCTTGCAGTATTTTTAAACTTTTTCGAGTATTATCTGTGAGTCTGAGATACTTTGACCTTAATACTTGATGAGGGTACCCATTTTTCGATACTATATCTGGCTCTTAGCCCAACCATATCGATCTTGTTGCTTTAAGGGAGCCATAAGTAGTTACGACTGGCATATCCAAATAAGATTTTTCTAGTTATTGGACTAACTTAAGAAAACAAGGGTAATGTTTTGACAGACAATTTTATATAATATGATGGTCTTTTCTCACGCAATATTCAGGAAGACCTTAAACGTTCCTCAATACATTGTAAGCTTGTTCATTTTCCTGAGTAAAGTAAGATTTCCGTGTATGAAACTATAAAATAGGAAATAGTTATAATATTACAAACTATTCACTATCAGAAACACAAAAATACTACAAATCCACGTATTAAAAAAATATCAGTTTTATCCGCAAGGCATTAAATAAAATTATGATGCGATTTATTTTAATCACTTTAATTTTATTCTTCATAATGTTTCGTAGCAAATATTCAATTTTATCTGAGAATTTGTATCAGTGCATGCAAATAAATAAATGTCCTAGATATAATAATGCTATTTCTCGGAAAAATAGTATAAAATATGCTATTATTGATTTTTATAAAGATAAAATACTTAAAATATTTTCTGTTAAAATAAGTAGAGGTATTAAAAGTTTTATATTTTGTAATTTTTATATCACTAATATTTTATTTTAGTTTTTATTCCAGATTTGAAATTTATAGAATTGTGAAATGAAAATTTTGCGAAATTTCGGGAGCATTTTACACTTAATTCTGATACCAGAGAATTCTGGTATTTTTGAACATTGTTGTCATGATTTTGTTATTTATTTATAACTGAGTACAAACTATAGGTAAGGAGTAAATCCATGTGAAATTTTATAAAAATAGTATATTTTATGAAATGTGACAAATTTTCAGACAACTAGAAAAAAAATATTTTTAGTTTAAGTTTTTTAGAAGAACCTTTATACAAATCCTTTGGCTTTTAATCTATATCTTCCATATACACATCACATAAAATCAACATTAATAAAAAAATTGAATTCATTTTTTGCATTGCGTTTGAGCTGCAATTTCGTAAATATTTAAAAATTTTTACTGTGTATTTAGTCACTACCAAATATCTAAAATACTAAACTGCTGTTTGTAAAAAATGCAACACCATGAAAAAATCATCAGAATTAAATGAAATTTAATGCGCAAACGACTTGTTTTTTGTATAAATAAACGATGAAATTTTCAAAGAAAAGAAAACAATATTAAGTATTCGAAATCAGTATTTGGTGTAGTCACCACGCGCTGCAATAAATGCTACTATACGACGTGTCCTGGAGTCAAATAGATTTTGAATGTTTGCTTGTGGAAGAGAATTCCATCTTGCTTGTATTCGCCGCAAAAGTTCGTCTTTTGAAGCTACAGGACGCTGATCACAAGCGAGACGCCAACTAACCAAATCCCACTCGTGCTCAGTAGGTGACATATCCGACGAATAAGCAGGCCAAGGAAGAAGTGACATGTGTTGGGCTGAACAGATATCTCGGACAGTCTTTGCAACATGTGGGCGTGCATTATCCTGCTGAAATATAGCTCCAGGGATGCCTTGAAGGAAAGGAATGACTTCAGGCTGTAGCACTTCACGGTCGTACCTGTTGCTATTGAGATTACCCTCAATTCGTAGCAAATTGGATTGTCCATGATCTAAAATTGCACCCCAAACCATAACTCCGGGTGTTTGATAACTCACTCTGGAAGGCAGCGTTCACCGACATAGCGTCTAACATGAATGCGGCTATCATGGTCCCACAAATTGAAGCGGGATTAGGGAGAAAAGACAACTTGGTGCCAGTCACCTAGCTAGGCTCTGTGCTCATAGCAGACGCAGCCATCGAAGGTTTTCCGTGAAGGGATCCTGTATAATGGCGCCCTTGCACGCAATCCACGGTGCAGCAGACTTTGACGAATTGACGAAATGGACATTAGTACACCTGTAACAGTAGACCAACGTGCTGCCAACTGGCTGGAGGAAGCTGTGTGGTCATTAACCGCTATGCGGAGCAGGTGTCGATAGTTGCGCGCTGACGTCACCTTCCGTCGTCCACTGCCAGTTTTTCGAGGTGTTCGGTGCTCGTTGGTCCACTGTTTCCAAACTTACATCACTGTGGAATGGTTTCGCTGCACATGAGCTCCTATTTCGTGGTAGGAATATTCTCCTTCTCGAAGGCCGATAATCCTCCCCCGTTCAAACTCCGTAAGTTGCTAGAATTTCTCCTTATTTCGTCGTGGAGGCAAACTTAGATCTCACTAAACGTTCGCCACTAACAAATAACCATTAACTATTTTCAACGTCCCGCTACAGCCTTCTATTTATACGCTTTCAGCATCAGTTTAGACGTCGCTGCGCATGGCACGCATGCGCAGTGACTCTGAAACTTTACTATTTTACGTAACACGCTATAATTGATATTTGCTGCAAAGTTCATTTAATTTTGATGATTCCTTCATGGTGTTGCATTTTTGACAAACAGCTGTGTAGTTTATGAGTAAAAGAAATTTTCATAAACATTACATTTTATTTTATTTTTTCATAAAACATAAATTAAACACCCAATTTACCACTTTTTTTTTCAAAGCTAAAATTTCATTTGAAGGGAAAACTTCATTTATTATATATTACAAATCTTTCTTCTTTTTAGAATATTATAATTTTAGGATTCGATTTTATTTTGATGATTAAATCATATCAGTAGGACGTGAATCGGAGAAACTCTGCTAAATGTAAAGTAAGAGGATATCAGAACCTCTTACGAAACTGAAACCATGCTAATATGTTTTAACCTGTCAGCTAAAAGTAACAGTTTGGCATTTAAATATATGTATAAAACACTTTTATCTCAAATTTAAAATGGCCTTAGTATGAATGGTTTCAGCGATATTTCATCTTGACCATATAGAACTGTATTGTACCAAAATATAATACGAGAAATACAAA
Source organism: Trichonephila inaurata madagascariensis (assembly GCA_019973955.1). Taxonomy (NCBI): domain Eukaryota; kingdom Metazoa; phylum Arthropoda; class Arachnida; order Araneae; family Nephilidae; genus Trichonephila; species Trichonephila inaurata. Next base: position 444,933 of record BMAV01013509.1, on the reverse strand, counting down.
ATATTTTATAAATTATATATGAAATCTAAGCAAAAGATAAAAATGCAATATAATATATACAAATATATACAAGGGATGTTCCGAGTGTAGGTGTCGTCATTTTTTAAGGGGAAGATGGTACACCAGCGAAAAAAGCAACCGCCATAAAAAAAAAGGCCACATCTTTGGCTGGTTCAACAAAAGAAAGAATTTCAGCGTATGAAAAATGACGCCCTGCCAGAGCGTCGAGGAAGAGAGATTAGCAGCAGAACGATATGCCCGAGGTTATTCGAGTACAAATTATGGTGGCAGGCAGACGTGTTCTAACGTGGTTGACAATGGAAGTGTTCTCTGCTATACTCTATGAATGGGCGCGTGGATCTAGTGTATGCCAACAGACCGTATACATTGAAAAAGTCATGTCAAGTCAAATGATTTGTCTCTGGTGTTTCATGTTCAGAGAAGGAAGGCAGACTGGAGAAGATGAAGGTCAAAATGGGCCCGAATGAAAACCTTGCCCCATCGAATTTTGTATTGAAAGTCACATTCTCAGGATGTAACTTTCAAAACAATGATGAGGTGGAACAAGTTGTGAGACAATTCTTTGCATCGCAATGCACCTGGTCCTACAAGAGCGGCTTCTTTAAAATGATTACACGCTACAACAATTATCGCTTCGCAATGTCATTGCTGACTATGTCGAAAAATAGTGCAAGATGTGTAGTTCATGATGACATGGTATAGGTTTTTTTTT